>CM054160.1:24615534-24620534 GCA_028751875.1 Rapana venosa | reverse complement strand
CAACTTTTCTTTAAGTTCTGCCAGCAATAGTATTTATATCAAAGGAATGTTGTCTTTCTTTTTTGGCTTCCCAACTCTCCCCCCACCCCTCCAAAAAAAAAAAAAAAAAAAAAAAACCCTTGAAAAACAAACTTGTGTACAGTTTATGTAAACAGTTTACATGTTGTGTTTTTTCTTCTTCTCTTTTGGGTGGTGGTGGTGGTGGCATACTGACAAGAAGACTCTACAAGGAAGTGCTCACCATAGTTTTCAATCTAGTTGCTCTCCCTAGTTTTTTCCATGTTGTTTGTTGTCGTTGTTTTCAATGTTGCTTAAGTTGTAGCAGTTGTCGTTGTTGTTGTTTCAGTTTGGTGATACTACTTTCATTTTAATCCAGTTTAATATTGTATATATAGACCCTTGACTGCCTTATTCTGCTACCGGATATCATTGATCTTGATAGGATCTCTGAGACCAGCTGATTTATTTTGAATATATATATATATATATATATATATATATACTGTTTTTGGTGTGTGTGTAGGGGGGGGGGGGGCAGTTGCTTGTAAATAAAGCTCCATTTGTGTGTGTGTGTGCGCGTATGCATATGTGTATGCCTATGAATGCACGTATACGTGCAAAAGAATCTGTCTATCTGTTTGCGTCTATGTCTGTCTGTGTCCATTCGTAAGAGTAGGCCATTATGTGCCGGTGGGAACAGATAACAGAATTTACAAAAACACACACATACACACGGGGACTGGATGTAAAAGAGCAATTAAGTGCTTATCCCCTTATCCTTGATATAAAAGAATAAAATAAAAATTAAAACAAATATGTGTGACACAGATATATGAAAGTTAAACAAACATAGATCTGCAATTACATACACTAAAGCTCACACAGTATCATGCGCTAGTACTACTTACCTACCATAAGACACACGAAGGTTCAGGAGAAGCCTCATCACTATTTTGAAGACCTTTCTTGTCTCATGTGCAGTCAACTCTTGGGGGAAAAGAGACTCTGTCGTCCTTTCATCTTGAAAAATAACATCCCTTTATTACACAGCAAACACTGAACATAACATCAAACAGAATGAAATAAGATGTGTACACACTGCCGAAATGAAAGCAAATGACATAAAACAAAAAACAATGAAATGAAATACAGAAAGACAAAATTAAAAAAAAAAACTAGGATAAACTATGGTAAAATAAAATGAAAGAAAATAATTTTTTTTTAAAAGAGATAAGGTAAAATAAGACAAAATGAAACACAACAAAAGATTAAAAAAACCACACACACAAACGTGACCGCAACAATAAACTAAACTCAAATTACATACCAAAAACTAAACACTTTTGAAATAACAGCACACACAAAAAACTCTTCTCAAAAAGAAAAACCAAACCCAACAACCCCAAATTTACTAACAATTACAAAAAAACAGACCCTCCCCCTCCCCCCCCGAATTTTTTTTAAAGTTTTAAAAACTCCGACATATTACAGCACACACACACACACACAAACGAGCCAATCCACACAAAATGTAGGCGTTCACGAAGTGTGCGTAACCTTAGAGTGTGCTGTGACCGTCGTGCTCTGTTCAAAGGTGACCAGCTGTTGCTGATGTCAACTGAATATTAAAAGTTGTGTTCCGCGACTGACGCGCCGACAAGCAACACATGGCTGAGTGTGCTATATTATCCTTACACAAAAAACTGTATACTATAACAACTATAAGCCTAGAAAAACTGTATACTATAACAACTATAAGCCTAGAAAAACTGTATACTATAACAACTATAAGCCTAGAAAAACTGTATACTATAACAACTGTAAGCCTAGAAAAACTGTATGCTATAACAACTATAAGCCCTAGTGTCCCCACACAAGTCTTACTGGATTTTCAACATCCAGCTGAGAAGAATAAAGTAAAAAAATAAATAAATAAATAATAATAATAATAATGTATTTATATACATACACAAATTGCATACACCTGACCTTAAGTTATATACCCATGTAAAGATTAAGAAGTAGATGCTCCCTTCTCCCCTCCAAAAAAACAAGTGTGTGTGTGTGTGTCAGAGAGTGTAACGTGTGCGTGTGACATGTGCATTATGTGTGTGTGTGTGTGCATGCACATGTGCGCACATCCATGCATGTGCACACGTGCACAAATATGCATGCGCATGAAAAGTGTGTGTCTGACCATGTGTTCCTTGCATGCAAGTTGAGTTGGGAGTGAGGTACGCAACAAGACTAGAGCTCCAAATATTGCAAAATGTTTAACTTACAAAATAAGCCAGCATTGTTTCAACTTCACACACACGCATGCACGCGCACACACACACACACACACACAACGCACACACACACATACAACTTAATTGGAAAAAAAAAATGATGATGATGAAAAAAAGAAAAGAAACAGGGAACAGCCAACCTCACCTTTCAGTTAGGGCACACAACATACCTGCAGCTAGGCTGAAAAGCCACAAGGTAAAACTGGACAAACACAATCTGGTCTCTCCTGTTCTGCAGCCCTGGGAGTGCTAATGGTGGTGGTGGTGGTGGTGTGGTGGTCCTTCTCCTTCTCAGCCCTCTACTTCTCTCCTTCCCTCCCCTCCGCTCTCTCTCTCTTGTCTCTCCAGTCTCCCCATCCATTCCTGCACGAAAGACAAAATGAAATCTCTATTAAGTTTTCATTTAAATGTATTAACTGCTTGGAACTTCTCACCAACCACAGTAACCATAATTATTGTGTGTTTGTGTGTGTGTGTGTGTGTGTGTGTTACAGGGTTGTCAACCTCATTTCAGTTTCACTACCTCACATTGATCAACATTCACTGCAAGTTCCGTCTCCATCCTCTCAAAATATCCAACACCATCAAGCAGTATTAAGAGAAGAAGAAGAAGAAGAAGAAGAAGAAGAAGAAGAAGAAGATACTGTCAAAACATCAACTTCAAATGTTTCTTCACACTGAAACTTTGTTTCTCCATTTCAACAGAACCTGAACTTTTCTTTACACACCGATTCATGCCTCAACTTGCTTCTTTTTATTTTTGCATCATCAGTTGCTGATCTAAGCTGATTCGGCGAATGACTCATGGGACAAAATCCTACACCTGTATTTCAGTTTCACTTTCAGTTCAAGATTTGTAAGAAAATGATGACGACTACTCGCACGAGAGCTATTTCCTGTGATGATTATACAAATATAGATACTATCTGTGCTACAATCCTACATATATTTATCTTTTCTGTCATTCAGAGTAGGAGGGCTGAGGCTTGTAGTTGGCAGTTGAGAGAGAAGAAAAGGAAGAGGGTAGTGGCATAGATGAGGGGAGTGTTTGAAATCCACTTAGTTTTACTTGAATAAAAAAAAAGCTATTACACTCACACACACAACCACACACACACACACACACACACATACACACACACACACATACACACTGTACCATCTGAAAATAAAAGTTCTGACTTTGACTTTGACACACACACACACCACCACCACCACTCAACTGAAATTAAACCTAAACTTCTGTGTAGGCATTTTGTTCTTGAAACCACAGCCCACAGTGTAACAATTTAGGATCTAACAGATCAGAATAAAGCAGTGTATAGATCTGCTATGACTCGAATCGCAAAATTTTTTTGTTCTTGAAGAGAGTCTTGGACATACTGTCCCACTGTCTTAGTATACTGTTACTGTGTGAATACAAAATATTGTCTACATAAGTACATGTAACACAGTTACACTCTAAAAGCATATTGTCAAGACATATAGCTTATCCCTTGATGCACTTACAGATTCATAGTTAATTTAGAAAGAAAGCAAGGATGAGTCATTGCAAGAGCAGGGGAGGGGGTGGGGGTGAGTAGGAGAGAGACAGACAGACAGAGACAGAGAGAGACAGAGAGAAGCAGGCAGGCAGACAGACATATGTACAACATTCTGAACACACACACATACATACACACACACACAAAACCAACCAAGAGTTGGATGAAAAATGAGAACACTGCACTAACAGTGTTGTAGTTGTAACAGAAACTGCACATCATGCTAATCAATACCATGACCAACACTAACAGTACTGACACAGTATAGCACTAGGCTAACAGTCACTAGTTTTGAAACAATGAAGGCTGGCAAACACAGCATAGCAATCAGGGTAGCCCACATGTGAGGAAGAAGATTAAAGAAGGAGAAGATTTCAGAAGAAGAAGAAGGAGAAGAAGAAGAAGAAGAAGAAGAAGGAGGAGAGGAGGAGGATGAACAGTTTGAGAAGAAGAGGTTCCAGAAGAAGAAGAAGAAGAAGAATGAAGAAGAAGAAGAAGTAGAAAAAGAAGTAGAAGAAGAAGAAGAAGAAGAAGGAGGAGGAGGAGGAACAGTTTGAGAAGAAGAGGTTCCAGAAGAAGTAGAAAAGGAAGAAGAAGAAGAAGAAGAAGAAGAAAGTAGAAAAAGAAGTAGAAGAAGACAACGAAGAAGAAGAAGAAGAAGAAGGACAGACCCCATAAAAAAAAAGGGGAGAAACAAACTCACCCCACATCACCACTACAGCAAAGATGACTTACCCTTCCAAATAAACCATCACCAAAACTTTTCTTCTTCTTCTTCAACAAAAATTCGTCTGAAAGACTCAAGAGGAACGGCCCAAGCTGAGCGAGCTTTCGATGTGAACGCTAGCGAGGCAGGTAAGTAAATGACTGGCCCGTCAACCCCCACTTAGCCTGCCTGCCTACCTACCTAACCTACCTACCTACCTAGCAGTGAAATCTCTTGTAGAGACAGGACAGGGCAGGACAGGACAAGCCCGGCCCAGGACATGAACAGACCGGTCCCAAGGTTTGGCGCCGCCAGTCTCCCTCCTTTACTCCCCACCCACACACGACCCGTCGCCATGGCGCACACACATACACACACACAACAGACACAGCCGTCGCCAACTGAGACACAGAAAAAGAGAGAGAGAGAGAGGGAGGGGCAACCACCCAGTATTTCGAC
>CM054160.1:24603034-24610534 GCA_028751875.1 Rapana venosa | reverse complement strand
TGTGTGAGTGTGTGTGAGTGTGTTAATGTTCGCTCAGCCTTAGAAACCAACAGGTTGAAACAGGGTTCGGCTATGTGTGTGTGTGTGTACGCGCGCGCGTGCGTGCGTGCGTGCATGTGTGTGTGTGGTTGTCTCCATGTTTACCGTCTGTGTGTGTGTGTGTGTGTGTGCGTGCGTGCGTGTGTGTGTGCGTGCTTCAAGTTGCGTTTCTCCATTACATGTATGTGGCTTTTTCCTAGGTACAAACTAGGCTGGAGCTGACATGTTCGGATCCGTATGATCGTACGTGAGTGGGTGCCGTTTCTGGTTTGGGGCTTGGGGATTTTTTCCCGCTTTCCCGTTGGGTTTGTGTCAAGTCAAGTCAAGTCAAGTCAAAATTTTATTTCCAGATGGTACATTGAATAAGCAATGCATTTGCTTTTTTTCATCAAGCCATCTATCTAAGAACAAATTTCGTAATGATTATACTAAGTCACTATATTATAGCATCATTTACCATTAAATTAAACCAGTAAAAAAGAAAAAAAAAGGAAAAAATCGTTAAGGAAATACATTGAAAATACAAATTACCACATACACGCACACACATACTCATGCACACCTGTGCGCGCTCACGTCCACACACACATTTAAATAAAAATGTGTGTTGTGTGTGTGTGTGTGTGTGTGTGTGTGTGTGTGTGTGTGTTGTCTTTTTTCCCCTGAGAGAGAGGGAGAGAGGAGGAGGAGGGGAAGGAAGAGAGAGAGAGAGAGAGAGAGAGGAGAGAGAGAGAGAGAGAGAGAGAGAGAGAGAGAGAGAGAGAGAGAGAGAGAGAGAGAGGGAGAAAGAGGGAGAGGTAGAGGAAGAGAAAGAGAGAGGGAGAAAGAGAGAGGGAGAGAGAGAGAGGGGGAGAGAAAGGGAGGAAGGGGGGGAGAAAGAGAGGGAGAGGTAGAGAAAGATAAAGAGAGAGAGAGTGAGAGAGAGAGAGAGAAAGAGAGGGAGAAAGGGAAGGAAGGGAGGGAAAGAGAGAAGAGAGAGAGAGAGAGAGAGAGAGAGAGAGAGAGAGAGAGAGAGAGAGAGAGAGAGAGAGACAGACAGACAGACAGACAGACAGACAGACAGACAGACAGACAGACAGAGACAATGTCAGAGAGATAGATACAAAGAGCAGGAACCAGACTCAGAGCTCCTCTCCCGGCGCGAACACACACACACACACACGCGCACCACACGCGCACACACACAACACATACATACATACATCTACCCCCTCCCCACTCCCCCCCTCCCCCCCCCCCCACACACCCTTCCCACCCTCCACCCCCACACTTCTAACCCCACCCCCACAACATCCCCCAATACCCCCCCCCCCCCCCCCCCCCCCCCCCCCCCCCCCCTCCCCCCCCCCCCCCCCCCCACACACACACACACATACATACACACACATACAAAGGGTGTGGCTCTCACCAACCATAAACCATTTTCCTTTCGGTTCAAAAAACGACCAAACATTTGTGTGTGTGTGTGTGTGTGTGTGTGTGGGTTTTCCTGCAAACCTAACCAATCGTCTTCAGTGCAACAATGACTCGGCAATATGGCCCTCAAGTATACATATATCTATCTGTCACCCTGTCTGTCTGTCAGTCTTGTCAGTCTTGTCTGCCTTTTACGTCTGTCAGTCTGCCTGAATGAATGTCTTGTCTCTGTAAGCAGCTGACATGCTCTCTCTCACCTTTGACACACAAGTAAAAGAATCGATAGGTGTTTAAACTGGATGTGTTACGAGCTACGGCTAATGTTGTTGTTGCTCTTGTTGCTGTTGGTGTTGTTGGTGTTGTTGTTGATGATGCTGTTGCGCTTTCTTCAGCTTCCAAGGTCCCAGTATATATATATATATATATATATATATATATATATATATATATATATATATATATATTATATATATATATATATATATACTATCCTGCCTCCCCTCTTCACACCTGGGAATAACTACAAGCAACAGATGATGATGATGATGAGGGTGAGGATGATGAGGATGTTGTTGTTGTTGTTGTTGTTGTTTCTTCAGGTTATAAGCTCCGAGAATATCTACGCACTATTCTGCCTCCCTTCTTCACACTTGGAAATCACTACAAGCAACAGAAGATAATGGTGATGATGATGAAGAAGATGATGATATGAGAAGGAGGAGGAGGATGCTGTTGTTGTTGTTGTTGCTGTTGTTGTTGTTGTTGTTTGCGTTTTCTTCAGCTTAAAAAGCTCCCAGAATATCTATACACTATTCAGCCTCCCTCTTTACAACTGGAAATCACTACAAACAGCAGCTCTTGTTGTTGTTGCTGTTGTTGTTGTTGCGTTTTCTTCAGCTTGAAAAGCTCCCAGAATATGTTGCATGCACTATTCTGCCTCCCTCTTCATAACCAAAGAAGTCAAGTCAAATCAAGTCCAAACACTTTAATCATCCCATGAAGGGCAATTACAATACTGACAGGCACATTGATTATCTCGAAAGACACAGGGAAACTACATTGCAAATGGGTACGAACATTCCAAGGTAATTCAAATCCCTACGAGCAACAGATGTTGTTGTTGTTGCTGTTTGTTGCGCTTTCCTCGTCTTAAACGCTCCCAGACTATGTATGTACTGTTCTGCCTCATTCATCGCATAATTGTGGGAATCGCTTTAACAGTGTAAGAAGACTGTCAGAACACACTGGACATCAAAATGTGCGTGTTACCAAGGACCTCGCTGTAATAATGATTGTCATAGTAATTAAACAGCCGAAGTCCGACTTCAGAAGAATATATATATATATAAATATATATATATATATATATATGCATGTATGTATGTCACACGAACATCTTATGCCGTCAGCGCCTGGGGTTTATCACAGTTCTTGATTAAACCATTGACGCTGGGGGCAACAGCAAAGTGAGAGGCTGTATGACCAGTGGCTTTTCCACTCATGGAATTCCACTTTATAGCTTAGTCTTTAGTGATCGACTATGACTCTCTGACTAGGAGGCTTGACTTGCACAGTCCTTAATGTGCTGCAGCCCTGGGGGCTAGTTGGCCTTTGGAGAACATCTCCATACGCTGACTGTCCTTATGCCCACTTGGCCGAGAGAGTGGGGATGTACTGTGGGCAAGGCATCTCCACTATAATCAAATTTCTGCCCAATTTCCGAAACAGCAGCTGCCTCTTCTGCTGTTTTGGAGGTCATCGTCGAACACGACGGACAAACATACATACATACACGAACATCTGGACAGGTCCAAACTGTCTGTGTCCTACAGGGAAAAATATAATTGTGTGTGTGTGTGTGTGTGTGTGTGTGTGTGTGTGTGTGTGTGTGTGTGTGTGTGAGTGTGTGTGTGTGTGTGTTGTGTGTTGTGTGTGTGTGTGTGTGTGTGTGTGTGTGTGTGCGCGCGCGCGCGTGTGTGTGTGTGTTTGTGTACACGCGCGTTTCAAGGCTGTGTATAAGGTATCACCACCGTGTCAGTCTACAAAAACCAAACCAAACAAAACCTACCAGGCAAATAAAACAGAAAACGGACCCTGAGCAAACAAAAGAGAAAACAAACTTCAGAACAAAATAGCACACACCCCCTCTACTACGTGGTCGTTCCTGTCTTTATGCCTGTAGAATTATCTCTGGCTAATTATCAGCTAACCAGCCTCTAATTATCCCCCAATTGAAGCGAACTGCCACACCTGCCTCGTTTGTTGTTGTGTTCGACGTCAAGCATTGTCTTTGATTCTTATCTAAAGGATTAGCAAGCCCATCGAATGCGGCCCATGCTTGAATCACAAAAACAAAGACTAGACAGGCAAGCCAAATCCACTTGGGGGGGGGGGGGGGGGGGGGGGTGATGTTGCTATTGTTGGTGGTGGTGGCACGTTTGTTGTTTTTTGTTCGTTTTTGTTTTGTTTTTTTTCTTCTTCCCAAAGTGACAAGAAGGTGCTGACATTGTTTGAAGGTCACTTAAATGCCAAAAATATATATATATATATATATATATATATATATATTTATATATATATATATATATATATATATATATATATATAAATAAGAGAGAGAGAGAGAGAGACACACACACACACACACACACAGAGGCAGACAGACAGACAGAAAATCGGGAAGGCAAACAGAAAGACGGACAGGCAGAGAGAGAGAGAAAGAGAGAGTAAGAGAGAAGAGAGAGAGAGAGAGAGAGAGAGAGAGAGAGAGAGAGAGAGAGAGAGAGAGAGAGAGAGAGAGAGAGAGAGAGAGAGAGAGAGAGAGGAGGGGGGTGGGGGAGACAAAAACAGCCACAAATAAACAGAGAGCGTTTTACCCCCCACCTTTAAAAATGACTTATATACTTCTACTCGAAAATTCAAGAACCAAAATACCCCCCAAAATAGTAATCTCACTGTAGTTCTACCTTAAAATAACTAGATCTACCTGTACACACAAAAAACAATGAAAGAGCATCATCAATAAAGCAACAGCGGTTTTGAAACAAACAGTCGGGCTCTGTCCAATACGTAAAAATTGCCCCTCTTCATTCCTCCCTATTTCCCCATGGGGATACCAGGGGCCTGTCAGTACAAAACAATAGCAATCCCACCTTCCGGAAAATCTGTGCTATATATAGGGATCCCCTCTTTTCTATCCCTCTCTTTGTTTCTGCCTCGTTCCATTTCCTTTCTCGTCACCTCCTTCTTTGTCTATTTTCTGCCATCATTCTCCAGCTTTTTATCCCCCCCCCCCCCCCCCCACCCCACCCACCAGAAAGGCTTAAAAGATAACGATTCTCTCCCACACTGAAGTCGGATGCGCTGGGCCTGACTTGCAAGGCGCTTAACGGCAACGCAACGCATTTTGTCGCTCAAATGACCGACAACGATAGTTGCTGGCTGGCTGAGCGTTCGATGGCGGAGGAGAAGAATCCATCCCTATGGCCGAACCGACAACGCACGCAAGAGCGTTCCCCAGCTTAATACTCCCGAGGAGTCACCCTGAATACGGCACTCTGGTGTCACTGTTCACACCCTTCCCCACCCGGTGTGTAGTACAAGTCTACTTGACTTACTTGACTTATGCCTCTTGGCTCCTTGGGGAACATAGGGCTGCAACAACACCCCTCCAAACAAGTCTACACAGTCTCGCATCTTTTATATCCAGGATAAATGGAATAAGCACTTGTGTGCTTTTTTTCTGTTTACATTCAGTCCCCGTACGTGTGTATGCGGTGGTCAGAGAAAGAAGGTGGCGAGAAGAAAAGGAACGAGAACAGGAACAAAAAGAGGGACAGAAAAGGGGGAATTTCTGGCACGGGGAAACGGGATAGCCTAGTGGTTAGAACATTACGCTCGCAATCTGACGACTCGGGTTCGATTCCCGTTCAAGGGGGATATTTTCCCCCTGGAGTTAACATCAGTGCCGACTCCACTCTCCCAAAAAGTCCTTCGATGAGACTATAAACCGAGGTTCCGTGTGCGGACGCACGCAGAACATCTTGCGCACACGTTAAATCCTGTTCCGCTTTTCGTTCAGAGTAGGCCACTGTGTGCGGTGGGAACAGACGACAAAATTGACAAAACCGCATCCACATGGGGGCTGGATGTTAAGAAAAAACACACAAATGCTAATTCCATTATCCTCAACATAAAAGAATAAAATAAATATTTTTTTAAAAACACCTTGGGAATTTCTGTGAAACTGTAAACTTGTACCACACACCAGATGAGACAGTTTTGCATGTACGGCAATTTCGTTTTAGGTTTCAAATTTCTGCCCAGTTTCCAACACAGCAGCTGCCTCCTCTGCTGTTTTGGAGGTCATCGTCGGACACGACGGACAAACATAAAAAAAAGGACAAACTCAACAGAACGTCAACTTTCAAAGCAGAACAATAGGCCTAATTCTAAGAGATGTAAGGATGACAAATGCTGATGGCTTGGGTCTGTAATGGGATCCACAGCTGCTGACAAAGTTTACACCAACTTTCACCCTACGGGCCTGCCACAGCTCCCCCCCCCCCCCCCCCCCCCCCCCTTTCCCCGTTTTCTCATTAAAAGAAAAATGAATTAGGAATATAATTATACCCATATGTGTGTGTGTGTGTGTGTGTGTGTGTGTGTGTGTGTGTGTGTGTGTGTGTGTGTGTGTTGTGTGTGTGTGTGACGTTTGAGTCAGATGGCAGGACGGTGTCATGAACTATTCTGAACTGAACTAGCTAGGAACTTGTTTGTTGTTAATGTTGTATTACAGTGATAGTGTTGTTTTTCTGTGTTTTTGTTGTTCAATTGTTGGGGAGAGGGAGTGAGTGAGCTAGTGATTAAGAGAGAGAGTTGTGTGTGTTGTATTATGTATGTATGTATGTATGTTGTGTGTGTGTGTGTGTGTGTGTGTGTGTGTGTGTGTGTGTGTGTGTGGTGTTGTGTGTGTGTGTCCGCGCGCTGGTTTCTATCACTGTGTGTGTGACTGTGTGTAAGTGTGCACACACGCACGCACGCACAAAACTATAAAACACACGAATCCATCAAACACACACACAACACAAAACACACACACACACACACACACAGCACAAAACACACACACACACACAACACAACACAAAAAACACACACGACACACGAACGACATACAACACAAACAACAACACACAGCCAGATCACACTTCCTCCTACATGATCTCTCTTCTACAAATTCCAACACATCATGTCAGTCTAAAGTTCCAACCGGCCTATCAAGGAAACTGCTCGTCTCACGGTTCCCATAACAACGACAGTGTGCACACACCAACACCAACACCACCACCACCACCACCACCACCACCTTGGGTGGGACAGGCCAGGCCAGCCCAGGCCAGGCTAGGCCAGGCCAGGCCAGCCAACTAGGCCAGCCCTAGTCAGTGTACAGCTGTGGAATCAATAACACCAGTGTTGCCCTTTGCCAGGATTGATCTAATCGATACGATGCAGGCAGCGTGTGTGTGCGCGCGCGCGCAGGGATGGGGGGGGGGGGGGGGGAAGAAGGTGGGGTGAAGGGGTGGGGGGGGGGGGGGGGGGCTGGACTTCTTCTGGTGTAGTGGGCAATAATTATAATTTATACTACAGCCTAGCTGCAGCCTCCACAGCGGGCAATAATTATAATTTATACTACAGCCTAGCTACACTACAGCCTCAACAGTGGGCAATAATTATAATTTATACTCTACAGCCTAGCTGCAGCCTCAACAGTGGGCAATAATTATAATTTATACTACAGCCTAGCTACACTACAGCCTCAACAGTGGGCAATAATTATAATCTATACTATAGCCTAGCTGCAGCCTCAACAGTGGGCAATAATTATAATTTATACTCTAAGCCTAGCTGCAGCCTCAACTCACTAGAAAATGTCCACTGACTGGCTGGCTGGCTGGCTGGCTGACTGGCTGGCTGGCTTTGTCAGGCAGGGAGGAGGAGTAAGGCCTAGGCTAGCTAGTCCCATCATTGACTTGAATGCGTGTA
>CM054160.1:24593034-24595534 GCA_028751875.1 Rapana venosa | reverse complement strand
CTAGCACTATAAATTCTATTCATTATTATCATTATTACTTGCATAACTTATAAGTCAAGTCTACATTAGTGGTATCACATAGTTATAATGTAAGTTTTATCTTTTTACTCACTGATGAATCATGAGGGTACCCCCTTCTTTCATGAAATATAAAAATTGGGGGCAAATCCAGGCTGCCCCTGTGACAGAGCATAACACCTCCAGGTGAAAGATTGCATGCTAACCTACAGTTTATACTAAGTTTGTGTCATGAATCTGTATTGACACTATACTAGCCATGGCAGGGCTGGCCTACAATTCAACAGGTATTTAAACATGAATGAATTTATAAACTTGTACTTGTACATGTGTGACTGTATAAAACTCCATTTTGAAGTCTTAATATTCCAAATGACTTGCTGAGTCAACTGACATTTGGGATCACAGAATACAGATCATAGATACTGATATCTAGATAGAGATATGAAAGACTAGAACTGGTAAACCCAAAAGACCCCAACCACACAATTTATAAGAAAAGGACTTAGGATTGATCAATCCAATTTAAGCTTACACTATCAAATTTACATAATAAATTAACTGCAAGTGAAGTTTTATCATTGAATAAACTTTACACTATACATGTATGTATGTCCAGTGTGTATTGACCTGACAACATGAATGTCTTGTTTTAAAAGTATTTTGCACACACATACTCTCATCCTCTCTTACAATACTTAACCCATTCAAACAGGTCTAGGAAAATAAAAATGATTTTTTTAAAAAGGTGAGCAGACAAGCAGGTAAAGGCAGACAGACAGAAAACAGAGCTGTTATTGAATTATGTATGCATGTGAACAGCAGGTGTGTACACATATGTGCATGACTGTGTGTACGTGTACATCAGAGAGAGAGAATTTTTTTTGGTTAAATGTTTCTCATTTTTTTTAAACACTACCTGATCGTGATGTGTCATTGCACAGTACTGTACATGTGTAGGTATGCCTGATTACATTACATACATAACAACACAATATAAACAAAAAGTCAATCAATCTTAAAACTTACCGCTGACATGGAGCACTGTCGGCTGGCTGTGACTGTAAGCGGCTTCATCAGCATCATGTGTAGTCAGTCTATTCTGTGCATTGTTTCAGGTGCTGAGGTTCAAACCCCCTCTCTGTCAACTCAGCTGGCCAGTCAGCAGATACCAGCGGCCCAGCTGGTCCAGGCTGAGGTCAGTGCGTCCATCTAGCCTGCAGCAGTTCTGGCCCGGCTGCCAGCTGCTGGATGGGAATAGTGGAGGTGGACAGGACGGCAGGACCTAAAATCCACCCAGGCCCACATCAGCCCACCCAATCACTGGCCTGAATGGCACACAAGTTGTGACATGTCTCCCTTCCTATTGTCATGACACCACACCACTACCACCCCTCCTCCTCCGCCCACTCCCCACCCCTGGCAACCGCCGCTGACAAACGCTTGTGATCAAAAATGTCTGGCAGGCGTCCATGGAAAGGTAGGATCATAATTCCCTCGGCCCGCCGCCGCCGCGTCCTGAAACAACCGATCTACCGACTGCCTTCGGGGTCTTTTGTCAACAGCCTTTTGTTCAGTTTGGCCCAGGTCCAGATCCAGCATGTACAGTCCAGAAACTAAACACTCAGCACATTGGCATATATGATATTCGGATAGATTATTGCCGATTGCGAAACTCGAAGTGGCAGCAGCGGTAAACTCGGTAGAGTAAGCCACACTAAAAAGAACACACGAACCTAGTTGACTTTTTTTTTTGGTACACACTTGATCATGCAGACTTTGTGACAAGCCCAAATGGTGCACGGTCATTGTTCTGTATTGTTGAAATCACACACAATACAAATTTTCCACAGAGCAACATACCGTTAACAGCAATCGACTAGGACAACGCCCACTTCACAAGCAACAGATGTAGTAGTTCTATACCGCAACCGCAATATCGGGTGCGGACGGTTGTCAAATTTCAGCCATGCCTTGCCATTAGTCTAAACTCAGAATGCAGCTGGCTAACGCAACCCAGAAGTGCTACTAAACACAGATCAGACTGTCCATTTTGACGGTATCGATGCTGGATTTAAGCGAAGCTCGCAAACTTTAAGGTAGGACGGTCTGGATCAGTGTTGCACACAAACAGCTAGATTTCGACATGCTCACTCTCCTTCGTGATGAAGATGATGCAAGGGAGACAAATCCCTTCAAAGAACCTAACAGGGGATGCTGAAATCGACCTGTGAAGACTGCTTACGCGTTTACCTTTTCTTTTTCTTTAAAGAAAAAAAAATGTTCGCTAGCTTTTTTCATGCACTGACTATATTATGCTGTTTATGCTTTCTCAATCTAATGATAACTAGCTGATAAACAAACAACAATTAAAGAAACGAATGTACACAATAAAAGTATGTTGCAATGAGGATCATCATCATCGTCGTCGTCGTTAAATTCTTTTACTTTGAGGCTAGTGAATAAGTACTTCTGTGCTTGT
>CM054160.1:24585534-24588034 GCA_028751875.1 Rapana venosa | reverse complement strand
GACAAACTACACAGAAACGCAACTTTCTTTTGCCACTCTTCATTGTATGAAAATTACCATAAGATTAGACAATAGAAAGAATAAAGGGGATAAAAAAAGCAGGATAAAGACAAATTCATGATATTAAACTAGTCCTGTCTGAAGAAATGATGGGTAAAGGAAAACATCAAGAAGTCCTGTTGAGAATATTTAAATGAAAGAGCGGTTGCAATCACGTGTTCAGTTTTGTCTCAACTAGTCTCTCTAGTGCGTCCTTCGCCAATGCTTATTAATTGTGTTTTGTTTTGTTTGGTTTGGTCTTTTTTCCAAACTTAACCTGATCCATTTTATTTCAAATGGTATTCTATTCCCTATAGACCAGCTACGAGTACAGCTAGCTATATGACATGGGGAGGGGGGGGGGGGGGGGGGATAGCCTAGTGGTGAGAACATTGCGCTCGCAATCTGACGACCCGGGTTCGAATCCCGTTCAAGGGGGATTCTTCTCCTGGAGTTCACATCAGTGCAGACTCCACTCTCCCCTAAAGTCCTTTGGATGAGACTGTAAACCGAGGCCCCGTGTGCGAACGCTCGTAGAACATCTTGCGCACACGTTAAATCCTGTTCCGCTTTTCGAAAGAGTAGGCCATTGTGTGCCGGTGGGAACAGATGACAAAATTTACAAAACCGCATACACACGGGGACTGGATAGTGGATGTAAATAAGCACATGAGTGCTTATTCCATTATCCTCGATATGAATAAATAAAGACGAATACAAAAATTAAAAAGACAAAACTACTAAACTGGATAAAGAAGAAAGACAATATCAACACGTTTTAAAATAACTTAAGCAAGTTTTTTTTTATACTGTAGTCCTTACCATCCTAGTTACATGAATAGCAGACAAAATAGTAGACAAATGTTATGGATTCTCCCAAAGAAGAGAAAAAAATATAAGGGTACTGTTTCTGACTTATTTATCTATCTATTCTTTCTTTGATTTATTTACTCTTCATTAATCTATCAATTTATTCAGTTATCTAGTGATTGATTAACTGATTGATCCTTTTTTCTTTCACTCATCTATTTATGCTTTCGTTTCGATGTTTATAGAAGAAGCAAATCTTATGCTTTTTTCCGGTTTGTTTTTCTTTGACAGTCGCTGTGTACATGCGATTAAAAAAAAAAAAGTCATCCTGTTCCCACAGGCGCAAATTAATAACATGTGTGCGCAAGATGTTCTACATGTGTTCGCACACTTTCACGACTAGGTTGGCTGAAGACTGACCAACATATACTGGACATTACTTCAGTATTCTGGAACGACAACCAATGCCTTAATAAAGTTACTGACCGCATAGAAAAGGTAGATAAGATTCACTCTCTCTCTCTCTCTCTCTCTCTCTCTCTCTCTCTCTCTCTCTCTCTCTCTCTCTCTCTCTCTCTCTCTCTCTCTCTCTCTCTTATATATATATATAATATTATATATGTGTGTGTGTTTTTGTTTTGTTTTGTTTTGCTTCGTTGATTTTTTTATTTTTATAGAAACACTCCTACAACTAGGGCATAGCCATTTTGTATGACAACTATCTGTTTGTCTGTGTGTCTGTCTTTTTTTTAAATATTATGTGTGTCTGTTTTTTTGGTCTTGGTTTCTCTTTTAAAGACCTATCTTTGTGTGTGTGTGTGTGTGTATGTGTGTGTGTGTGTGTTTCTGTCTGTCTGTTGTCTGTCTGTCTGTCTCTCTCTCTCTCTCTCTCTCTCTCTCTCTCTCTCTCTCTCTCTCTCTCTCTCCCTCTTTCTCTCTTTCTCTCCTTTAAACAGACTATTCAGATCTATGAACGTAAGTCGCAGTAAAAATGAGCAAAGATCTTGTCAATGAATTACGATTAATAGAAGAAACATTTCCAACATTTTCCTGAATAACTCTAAGACGATTATTGAAAACTTTACAAGAGAGATAACACAAAATTGCTTGCATGATTGTGAAGAAAACACAGGTTATCCCTCTTGTTCAGAATTCACTCTAACCAAAAACCAAAAACATAACCAGAAAAAAACCCAGTAACAAATAAACGACATTAATGATGGTGATGAAATTGATGATGATGATGATGATGATGATGATAGTGATTGTGGTGATGGTGATGATATTGATGATGCTGATGATGATAATGATGATGATGATGATGATGGTGGTGGTGGTGGTGGTGATGATGATGATCTCATCTATCTCCAAAGATTTCACATCAGCGTGACATACTTAAAAAAAAAATCTGAGGAGTAGGAATTGCAGTCAAGCAGACTTTACGACACACACACACACACACACTACACACACACACAGAGAGAGAGAGAGAGAGAGAGAGAGAGAGAGAGAGAGAGAGAGAGGAGAGAGAGAGAGAGAGCAGAGAAGACTGACAGACAGACACAGACAGTCAGAGACAGACAGTCAGAGACAGACAGACAGACAGACACAGACAGTCAGAGACAGACAGACAGACAGAGACAGACAGACA
>CM054160.1:24575534-24580534 GCA_028751875.1 Rapana venosa | reverse complement strand
GATCGGATGACACCAAAAAAAAATTCCCCGAGATAAAATCAAATCAAGGCATGCACACTGATGCCGTGTTTAGACATCATCCCTGAAGTCGAATTGCAGCTACCTAAATGGTGAAAGAAAAAACGGTCACATATGCTACAAAAAAAATCAACAACAAAAAATCTCAGCATATATTAGCGAACTGCAGAACTCTACTAGCCAGGGAACAATTAAGAAACAAAAGAAGAAGAAAAGTTTTAGTACTGTCTTCATGTTTTCAAAGCTTGGAAGGGACAATTATAAAAAAAAAACCAAACCCCCAGGTGTAACCAGGAAACAAGACACTCGTATTTTCAAAATCTTTTCTTAAAAGCTTTGTCAGTTAGTGATGTCAGCAATGTATCAAGACCTGTGCGAAAAGCCTACTTACAACACTTTTAAATCCGGCCTCAAGACATACCTGTTTCAAACCTAAGACCTCGCCCTACAGTTTCATCTCATAATTATCTGTCCTTGCCTTCAGTGGCCTAGGTTCCCATCACCCTGCTGAAGCGTATGACCTGTGTGTGTGTGTGTGTGTGTGTGTGCGTGCGTGGGTTTGTGTGTGTTTGAACTTGTTAAACTATTAATCATTGTTGGTTGCATGTGTAGGAGTGGAATGGATGCAAGCGCTTTGATTTGTTTTTTTTTGCAAGATACAGCGCTATATAAATTCCATTTATTATTATTATTATTATTATTATTATTATTGTTATTATTATTACTATGCTTTATAACGTTACTTTGAGGTTGCCTTCATGAGTGATATGCTTTTTTTTTTAGCATAGCAATATTAATGACCATTCATTACACAATGAGTGGCATGGCACCAGAGGTCAATTTTTAGTTGATGACATTAATCTGCAATGAAATGGTTATTCAAAGCAAACAAACAAACAAACCACACAAAAAACCAGACTGAAAGTTGGACAATTCTATGAAAAGCTATTACACATTGAAATGACAGACTGCAGGAAATGACCAAATGAGAAATTGGCAAATTAAGCATTGCAATAAGTGGTCAGAATAAGGGCTTGTGTATTTTTTTTATAACACTTTTAAAAGCAAAAGGAAAGAAAATTATGTCTCGATATTTCATTACAAGGTAGATTAATGGCTGTAGTTTTATAATCCATCAAAATCTCAAAATCGACACCTTGACCCCCCACCTGCCTAAAATGGGTCATAGCAGAAAAGTGGGTCAGAAGCTAAACGACTCATTTCGTGGTGGAGCGTCACATCAATTTGTGCTTTTCAACAAAGAGAAGAAAATAGTTCTGTTGATGTGGAAGTGTATGGCGAGATACTTGACAACCATTGCATGCACAAGATTCAAGATCTGTTTCAAGAAAAAACTCATTTACGGGGTACAGGGTATTGAAACAAAATGACAACTTGCAGATGTGCACGTTGTGAAAATACTCACAACATACGCCATAATTCTATCTACTTTTCAATAGCTACATTCACCTCCATCATCCCACCCTAAGCGTGTTTAGCTGTATGTGTGTGTATATATTTGGTATTTGTTTATCCTGATAGTTGTGGATGATTGCACGCATGTGAATGATTTTGGATGCACACGCTTCGATTTGTTTACTTTACAAGATTCAGCGCTACATAAACTCCATACGTGATTATTGTTATTATAATTTATTACATAAAGAGCTTGACAAATTTATGGGTAATTCCGTCTGGATTAGTCCAAGACCAATGTCCAGCCCTCGCTGTGTTCGACCATTGGTGTGATAAGGCGTATTTGGAGCTAAGTGTATCTAAATCTAAAAACATCTCAAGTTGTTCTGCAATCAGCAGCTTGTACGCAAAGCGACTGCCATCTTGGCTGATCCTTCCCATGCTATGTCTTCAGAATTTCAGTTGTTGCCTTCAGGACGCCGTTTTCGGTGCTCTAACAGTCAAACAAACAGAAAAGAAATTCTTTTTGTTCCAGAAGTCATTCAAGAATTCTAAATTCAATTCACAATAACGCTGACTACCCAGTTTCACAGTCCCTGATTGTCATTGTCATGAGTGCAGTCAATAATTATATTATGCGCGTGTGAGTCATTAGAATTAGAAGTAAGCATGGCCATGTATGGGCATGTGAGTGAGTGCATGTGTGGGTAAGTAGTATGTGTGGGGGTGGGGTGGGGGTGTGTGTGTGTGTGTGTGGTTGGGTGGGTGTTTGTAGGTAGGGGTGGTGGGTGTGGTGGTGGTGGTGGTGGGTGGGGGTGGTGGGGTGTATTTCTGCCTTTATGCTATAGAGAGGGAGTATTAATGGTTTTTTTTTTTATTTCTCCCCTTTTAGCCTCATATCGATTTGAATAATCACCGTGTGTGTGTGTGTGTGTGTGTGTGTGTGTGTGTGTGTGTGTGTGTGTGTAGTGTAGTGTGTGTTGGGGTGAGGGGTGGAGGGGAGGGGGGAGGTAGCATATGTGCACACGTGAGCAGCTCATGAAAATAAGTACGTGTCTATTTTTTAGCTTGCAATTATTTTAAGTATTGTTGTGTGTTGTGTGGTTGTGTGTGTGTGTGTGTGTGTGTGTGTGTGTGTGTGTGTGTGCGCGTGTGCGCACGCGCTTGCGCTTGCATGCGCACGCGCTTGCGCTTGCATGCGCGTGTGATTTTTTATCTTGAAGTTATCTCCGACGGTTTAAACCACTATGAAATATAGCTTTCTTGTGTCTTTTCGAGATTATGATTTGTATCAATGTGCCTGTCAGTATTGTAATTTCCCTGTGAGGGATGATTGAAGTGTTTTTGACTTGACTTGACATTTTCCTGTTGATTTAAGAAGATATATAAGAAGAGTACATTTATGAAAATGATATCATTACTCATAGCCAAGAAGATGAACGAGTCTTGAACTATATGTAAAAGGTAAAGGAGTCCCATAACCTATGTGGTCGTAGGGGAGCGAGGTGTCAGAAACCTCAACTTCTCTAGGGCCAGCATATTGAGGGCTGCGCCCATCTCCTCTCCCTTGCTGCTTTACCTTCCCTGACCCTAAAGAGGGCAGGTATCCACTTACAGCTGGGTGAACTGGGGGACTGTACTGAAGCCAAGGTGCGCAAACGGTCACCCATCCAAGTGGTAACCACGCTCAAAGTGCTTAACCTTAGCTGGGGGAAAGCGAGTGTTCCGACCACGGAGCTATCCCGACCCCATAAACTATAAGTACATTAAGAGGACATAGTAATGAAGAAAACAAGCGCCGATAAGCACTTACAAAACGCTAGTACACCACTCACGAAACTAGAAGTATTTGGGAACTGTTGTTGGGTGGGAAATAAACTTTGACCCTATTGTCAAGTGAAAAAAAGGTCAACAGCGTGTGTACTTCCTTGGAAATTTGTAACTACATTTTGCTTTTGCTGTTGAAATAGTATAATTATTTTCTTCGTTTTATGGGTCTTACACAAAAAAGCGTTCTTAGTTTTGCTTTCACTTTTTTTTTTGCTTTTGGTACAATAACCTGTAACCTAGGGGACGGGATAGCTCAGTGGTCGGAGCACTCGCTTTCCCCCAGCTAAGGCTAAGCAGCATCGAGCGTGGTTACCACTTGGATGGGTGACCGTTTGCGCGCCTTGGCTTCAGTACAGTCCCCCAGTTCACCCAGCTGTAAATGGGTACCTGCCCTTTTTAGGGTCAGGGAAGGTAAAGCAGAGAGGGAGAGGAGATAGGCGCTGCCTTTAATATGCTGGCTTCTTGAGAAAGTTGAGGTCTCGGATGCCTCACGCCCCTACGACTTTACAATAACGTGATTATTAAAACACAACAATGGTCTTGAGATAACGTGAGAATCAGCACAAAGAAAAAAAAAAGAGAAAGAGAAGAACAAAAGAGATATCAAGTGGTTCTGCAATGGTTGTAACCAGTTGGTACACAAGGTGTACACGTTAAACTGAAGATACATACAAGGTGGCTACCATCTTGGCCCATCCTTCCCAAGCTTTGTTATCTAGGTGTCAATGGTTGCCTCCAGGACAGGGCTTTAATAATAATAATAATAATAATAAAATAATAATAATAATAATAATAATAATAATGTATGGAATTTATATAGCGCTGAATCTTGTAAAGCAACACACCAAAGCGCTCAGATTTTATTTCATACCACTTTAAGTCACGGCAGATTTCTCTCCGTGAAATTCGGGCTGCTCTCCCCGGGGAGAGCGGGAGAACGCGTCGCCACTTAGCGCTGCGCCACCCTTTCACCTTTTTTTTTTTTTTTTTTTTTTTTTTTTTTGCTGCAGCTGTATTTGTTTCCCTATCAGAGTGGCTTTTTTCTAAGAATTTTGCCAGGGAAAATTTCCGGTCCAAACGGGGTAGGAACCGCCGCACACTTCAGACCCGGACTTTTCGCTTTCTAGACAGGCGCGTTACCTCTAGACCACCGATCCATCCGCTTTCAGTGCTTCAACAGCAAAACAAACAGAAAAAAACACCCAGGACATTCCTTTGTGCAACTTGTCATTCACTAGTGACCTTGATTACCGATTGTCACATTTCTCTTAAACATCCGCCTGATAACGGGAATCAGCAACATTGCACGTGCCTTTATCATTACAAGAGGGCTACCACTTATTAGAACAAACATCATGGAAAACGTATCACCTAAAAGAGAGATTTCTAAACAGATCTGTCATCAAAACTGATAAAGCAAGAGTCGTGAGTCATTCTAAGGCTTGCTCAAATATCTCCACAGCAAGAAGAGTGAATAGTTTGTTTTATAGAATAAAACTTAATGCATTCGTAACCAAATTCAGTAGACACAGTAAATGTCTGTGTGGTGAGAATATTACTAATACTCATATAATATTTGAATGTAAGAAAACAAAAGCTTTTTTACCCCAATTTTCTGAAAACTCCCTTAGAAGCATATTCAATAATTTGAATTTGGCATTTGATATTGCAAAAGGTCTCTGGCATAGTCCTATAGGACATTTGTTATAGTTTCATTAACGTTCATCACTTTTTAT
>CM054160.1:24560534-24570534 GCA_028751875.1 Rapana venosa | reverse complement strand
TTATTATTTATTTTTACAAATGTTATATTCTTTTGTATCGAGGATAATAGACAATAGAGTTTCTATGTCCTTGTGTGAACTCCAGAAAAAGGGGGACAGACAGGACATCATTCATACAGACAGGACATCATTCATACAGACAGGACATCATTCATACATTAAACAAAAGCAGTGCTCACATGTTATACAACTGACTCTTTTTTGTTTGTTTTGGATAACTGTTAAAAAAAAAAAAAGACGCACGGAAACACCTACCAACATAAGAACAACGTGTGAGGACACCCATAGACAGGCCCTACATGTTAATCAGACCATTGATCCCTGATTTTTTTTTTTTTTTTGGGGGGGGGGGGGGGGTGTGGAGCAGGGGGGGCTGGGGCACTTGGGAGCTCCACCCTGTGTAAAAAAGCGAAAGATTGTGATTTAGATTCTTTATTGAAATACTTTGTAGTCGAGTATGGCTGCCTGTTGCGGCGTGGTACTTTATAACAGCTGTACATATAAACTTGTTATATAGTGTGGTACTCAGATCAAGCGTTTTTGATCTATTTGACTATTGCAATTTTATTTCATAGATTTGGTCTGCAGCGTACCATGTTTGTAATATCTGTTTGAACTATTATTTGTCATTGGTTGTATGAAGTGTTTCTGCTTTTGAAGATTATCTGACGATTCTTCCCCATAATTTGTCATTAACTTTTATTCATTTTCGAACGTTAAATCACAGACTTCCCATCCAAATTGGCAGAATAAGAAATGTTCCTAGAGCAGAGAGAGTCTGTGATAAATGTGGTGAAAACGAGCTAGGTGATGAGTTCCATTATCTATTCAAATGTCATTTCTTTGTGCAGCTAAGAAACAAATTTATCCCAAGATACTATAGAGGAAACCCAAATGTTATGAAGTTCCATGAATTGTTTAGTTCCACAAATAAACCCT
Source organism: Rapana venosa (assembly GCA_028751875.1). NCBI lineage: Eukaryota > Metazoa > Mollusca > Gastropoda > Neogastropoda > Muricidae > Rapana > Rapana venosa. Next base: position 24,569,595 of record CM054160.1, on the reverse strand, counting down.
TGCTTATTAAAGTTATAAAATTCCTCAAAGAAATAATGAAAACCTATTGATTTGTCGCATCTCTTTAGATGACACCAGTGTATTTTATTACATGTTAAGGATAAGTTAATTTCCTTTGTTAGTATAGACTTGAATGGCCATGTCATTGTGTGTGAGCACACTAGCACCCCCACATGCGTGTGTATATGTGTGTGTGTGTGTCCCCGCATTTGTGTGAAAGTGTGCGCACATAGTTTGAAATGCTTCCTGCGTGCGTGGGTGCACGAGTGTGTGTGTGACCGGGGTAGCGGGTTTCTTGGCGTGTTGATGTTCCACGCCTGCGTGTGTGTGTGTGTGTGTGTGTGTGCTTGTTGATGCCTTTGCATTGGGCGTGGTGTGTAGGTTGCTATGCCTTTCCTGTGTTGTGAATGCTTTTTCACTTTTCATGTCCATGGTTTGTGCTCTTCCATTTTGGAGCGAATTTGTGTGTGAGTATTTTTCACACGCCCACATCCGCAAGTTGTGATTTTGTTAAATTTCATGTACCCCTTGGGGGTTTTTCTTGAAATAAATCTTGAATCTTGAATCTTGAAATCTTGAATCTTGTAAGATTAAGTTGAATGCATGGACTTTGATTTGTCTTTGCAAGATATAGCGCTATATACGTTCCATTTATTATCATTATTATTTGCTTTACAAGATTCAGGGCTATAAAACTTGCAGATCTGAACCCTTTCTTTCTTTCTTTCTTTTCTAGCGCACGTAAAAGAACCCACGGGGGCAAGAAGCGGACTGTTCTTGACAACATTATGTAAAACAAACCAATGAACAATAAGAGCCAGTCTTGTCGAGGAAAACAAAGACGTGGTAATCATGTAGACTAGACATAGTGAAAAAAATAAGGTGGTGTTGGTCTTGCAGGGATTGAGATTTTCTCCTGGGAGAGCATGTGAATTTCACACAGGGAAATCTGTCATGACTAAATGTGATATATAATAATATAAAAGAAAGCAATGCACTGCGATGAAATACAGTACAATCCATTGCAATACAGAGCAAAGCATTACAATACAAATACAGTAAAAGTAATACAATGCAGTGTAGTGCAATAGCATACAACGCAATACACTGCAAACAGAATACGATACAATACGAGGAAATGTAATGCGACGAAATACAATAAACACAACACAATGCCATACATTGCAATACAAGAAAATACAACACAAAACAATATATTGTAATACAACGCAACACCTACACTACACAACACTACGCTTCACTACACTACACTACACTACGCTTCGCTGCACTACACTACAGTACACTAGAGTACACTACGCTTCGCTACACTACACTACACTACACTTCACTACACTATTGCGCTACACTACACAGTATAACACAACAAAATGCACAAAAACGTTATATATATATATATATATATATATATATATATATATATATATATATATATATATATATATATATAATTGTTACTATCGTTATCGTCCTCATCATCATCATAGTCGTCATTATCACTACCATCATCATCAACGCCCCCCCCCCTCCCCCCTTCACTACTGCCATCACCACCATCCCACAATAACAAGAACGACCACCACTACCATCACCACTCCATCACCCTGTCAAAATTGCCACCATCACCACCACCACCACCTCACTACTACTACTACTACTACTACTACACTACTAATACTTACTTACTACTACTTATACTATACTACTGCAATGGCCTCAACGACAACAACAACAACATCTTTCTCTCTTCCTACCTCCCCCACCACAACCATCACTACCACCACTAACACCCCCCCCCACCCCCATACCATTGTAGCTGATTTTTGACAAACTGATCGGGGTCAAACGTTCCCTTTTCAATTCGAAGGGAAACGCATTGTTAAGCAGAAGAAGAAGAAAGGAGAAGTCAATATAAGGAAGTTAAAGAAACAAGGGGTCACAAAGAAAGGTCGACTAAACAGTGAAACACATCCTAATCCTACAATTACTGTAGTCTTCCTTCCTTCCTGCTGGCTTGCAAGAGATTGACTCCTTTTGGTTGACAGAATTGATTGACTGATTGACTGATACTTTTGATTGATTGATTGTAAATTTGCATATTATTCAACTGAGGCTTTCCTGCTCCCTACGCTCCCTTCTTCTATAGAAGGAGAGAAAAAAATAAACCTAGATAATATATCATAATAAGAAGAAGAATGTATGGAATTTATATAGGGCTTAATCTTGTAAAGCAACAAATCGAAGCGCTCAGATTTTGTTGTTGTTGTTGTTGTTGAGGATAATGGAATAAGCACTCATGTGCTTTTTTTACATCCAGTCCCCGTGTGTATGCATTTTTGGGTAAATTTTGTTATCTGTTCCCACCGGCACACAATGGCCTACTCTTTCGAAAAGTGGAACAGGATTTAACGTGTGCGCAAGATGTTCTGCATGCGTTCGCACACGGGGCCTTGGTTTATAGTCTCATCCGAAGGACTTGATAATCATTATGTATAAGGTAACTGTTTGTTTCTTTATGGTTTATCAGGAACTTATTTCTTAAATCTATGCACATCGAACACGTTAATGAAAGATAAACTTCATTGTCAGTTTTTGTTTGTTTTTATAGAATTGGCATGCTTTGTCTTGAATAATGTCACTATATCGATACACATTGTTCTTGAGTGGAAAAATAATCAATCTTGTCTGTATAATGGCCACCCCATAACAGTTGTTATTTATTTATTATTTATTTATGTATTTAATTTATGTATCTATTTATTCTTTTATATCGAGGATAATGGAATAAGCACTCATGTGCTTTTTTACAACCAGTCCCCGTGTGTATGCAGTTTTGTCAATTTTGTCATCTGTTTCCACCGGCATACAATAGCCTACTCTTCCGAAAAGCGGAACAGGATTTAACGTGTGCGCAAGATGTTCTGCATGCGTTCGAGCACGGGGCCTCGGTTTATAGTCTATTCCGAAGGATGTTGTTGCTTCGAGTTTCCGTCTGTTCACTCAAAGTACCTTTCAACAGATTGAACAGAATTTTCTTGTTCAAAAATGCTTTAACATGCTCTGTAACGTTCCACAGCTCTCTCTGTGTCTTGTACTGATCCATACCATTCTTGAATAAACATATCAGTTAATCGCTGTTTAAATGCACACAGAAAGCCATTATATCACCACACACCTTGCTGTCACCAGATACGTTTGGAACCAGTTTCACATAAAGTTTCTCTTACTTTAGAAACCCTGCAATCTTTTCTGTTTCCATCTAATTTTTTTTATATTAATGTTTGATAAGCATTTTGCTTCAGACTATTTTGATTCATCTTAAGCAACTTTAAGTAGCATCTAAGAGAGTTTGTAAAATAATGGGTATCTACCTAACTCTCCCTATATCATTTTATTTGGTGTCCTAACTCTTACTCCTTTTAATCTTTTACATGCCATCAGGTGCACTTTTTCAATCTGATCTGGTCTATTTAACCCTCATATTTCTGACAAATACGACAAAACTGGCTGAATTGTTGTATAAAAAACTTTGAAACATTATTAACATTCATCTCTTTATACTTCTGATATGCTTTGTTCAAATGAACAGCGGGTCTCTTCCCCTTACTTATTTGATATTCTGTTCCTAACCTTGCGTTGTTGTAAGATTGCAACCTAGAAAACAGTAATCATTGACTACTTGTAACTAAGCACCTCTGCAAACCACTGCTCATGTTTAACCCCAACCCCCCTCAACTCTTTTAAAGACGATTATTTAATTATATCAATACTCACATTCAGTTCCAGATTATCATATGTTGTTTGCAAGATGTTCAGCCGATTTTGCAAGCCACTTGGTGTTTTTGAAAGTGAGACAGCAACATCGTCAAAAAGTAAAATAAACATTTTCATCATGTTGGAGAATAGCCGGACAGTGTGGCTACCCCCTCATTTACACAATCTACCAACTGACTGATAAACATATAAAACAACTTAAGACTAAGTACACACCCATATCTTACACCAATTTGACATTCAAAGAAATCAGACAGCTCAATGGTAACATGTGTACATAAAAACAAGGATTCGTGCGTTGGTGTTAATGAAACGACACGTTTTCTTCTTTATACCATGGATTTTGATGCATTCTATAAGTTTATCATGTCTAACAGAATCAAAAGCCTTTGTGAAATCCACAAATGCAACAAATAGGTTGTTTTTTTTTACCTTCTTAGACATACATTTTTATACAAGGATGTATACATTGAAATTCTGCTCAATGATAGAGTATTTTTCCTTGAACCCTGCTTGATATCTAACATCATATATTTGTTTTCTAACCACTAGTATGGTCTCATGTTAAGTATGGCTGTGTACCATTGTAATAAGATACTTGATAGATAAACTTTCCTCTAGTTATCTACGTTTTCTGGATCCCTTTTCTTATGACTAGGAACGATTATTGCTTTTAGACCATTTTTAAGGTAAATACCTTTATTGAAAACGTTATCAAAGAGCTTAATTACAAAATGCTTTATGTCACTACTAATATTTCTTTTTTAAAAAACATTTCTCATGAGTTTGTCTATTCTCCTAGCTTTTTGAGACTAATTTGTTGATTGCTCCATTGATTTCTTCCTCTTCTATTTTATTATTTAGTTGACAATCAGATTTGTCAACCAGTTCTCCTTGGAAATTGTCATAACCATTACATATAGATTCCCCATTTTGAAATAAAAAGTCCTTTAAAATGATTCACGCAGTTCGCAACCAAGATATTATTATTTACCTGCCATTTTAGTTACATTCCATCTTCCGAAGTTCTTCCAAAGCAATGATGGATTTGAAATCTTGCTTGCAAGAGCTTCTGCCTTTTGTTTCCTAAATTCGGAACGTTTCGTCTTTAGCAACTTCTTGTACAATGCCCGTGCTGTAATATAAGCCAACGTACCATCTTCCTTTCTTGTTCTTCTGAAATGGTTTTTCTTAGAGTTCCTCTAGTTTCCTTTGTAACCTTGTTGCATTCTGCATCAAGCCACTTACATTGGTTTACTTTCCGGGCAGGAGATTTCATGCGCACACATTCACTGGCCACCTTTAAGACACCGGGTTGTACAATGCTAATGCGACATCTATATCACTGTCTACCTAAACCATTTTGCCTTTTTTGCTTTATTTTATCCTGCAACATTTAGCATCCAAGTACAGTTTTTAAAAAAATCCTTCTTTTTGTCATCTTTCCATACAATCTTTCCTATTATTAAAGTGCCAGAGAGAGAGAGAGAGAGAGAGAGAGAGAGAGAGAGAGAGAGAGAGAGAGAGAGAGAGAGAGAGAGAGAGAGAGAGAGACAGAGAGACAGAGAGACAGAGAGACAGAGAGAGAGAGACAGAAAGACAGAGAGAGAGAGAGACAGAGACAGAGACAGAGAGACAGAGAGAGAGAGAGACAGACAGACAGAGACAGAGAGACACAGAGAGAGACAGAGAGAGAGAGAGACAGACAGACAGACAGACAGACAGACAGAAAGGCCTAACAATGTTATTTCTTCCTGTTAGTAATTTCGTACAGGGATTGATACTTATATACAATGGTATATAATTATGCCGCGTGACTGAAGGCTCAAAACTGAATAATTTTACCACCAGACTTTGAACATCATCATCATCTATTTCCTTATGAGGTATAGGGCTGCGCAGCAGCAGCAGCAGCAGCAGCAGCAGCAGCAGCAGCAGCAAAAGATCACTGCTCTTGAGAAAGTGTTCTGAACTGGTCCCTTCAGCGTAGCGGAGGCTGCATCATTTTGCTTGTCTTCTCCTTTGGGGTAAAGGTAGGTGTGTGTGTGTGTGTGTTAGTGTTTGTGTGTGTGTGTGTGTGAGTGTGAGTTAGTGTGTGTGTGTGTGTGTTAGTGTTTGTGTGTGTTAGTGTGTGTGTATGTTAGTGTGTGTTAGTGTGTGTGTGTGTTTTAGTGTGTGTGTATGTTAGTGTGTGGTGTGTATGTGTGTGTGTGTTAGTGTGTGTGAGTGTGAGTTAGTTGTGTGTTGTGTTAGTGTTTGTGTGTGTTAGTGTGTGTGTTATGTTAGTGTGTGTGTGTAGTGTGTGTGGTTAGTGTGTTAGTGTGTGTGTGTATGTGTGTGTGTTAGTGTGTGTGAGTGTGAGTTAGTGTGTGTGTGTTAGTGTTTGTGTGTGTGTTAGTGTGTGTGTATGTTAGTGTGTGTGTTAGTGTGTGTGTGTGTGTGTGTGTGTGTGTGTGTGAATGTTAGTGTTTGTGTGTTGTGTGTGAGAGCTGTGTGTGTTGTTAGTGTTTGTTGTGTGTGGGAGAGAGGTGTGTGTGGTGTTAGTGTTTGTGTTGTGTGAGAGAGTGTGTGTGTGTGTGTGTTAGTGTTTGTGTGCGTGCACGCGCGTGTTCTCTTCTCTTTAAAAAAAATGTATTCTATTCTTTTATTTCGAGGAATAAGCACTCCTGTGCTTATTTACATCCAGTCTCTGTGTGTATGCAGTTTTGTCAATTTTGTTATCTGTTCCCACCTGCACACAATGGCCTACTCTTCCGAATAACGGAACGGGTTTTAACGTGTGGGCAAGATGTTCTGTGTGCGTTCGCACATGGGACTTTGGTTTATAATATAATCCGAAGGACTTTAAGGGGGAGTAGAGTCGGCACTGATGTTGACTCCAGAGGAAAAATCCTCTTGTGTGTGTGTGGTGTGTGTGTGTGTGTGTGCGTGCGTGCGTATATGTATGTGTGAGTGTGTTTTATAGTATGTGTGTGTTAGTGTTGTGTGTGTTAGTTTTAGTGTGTGTATTATAGTGTATATATGTATGTGTGTGTGTGTTATAGTGTGTGTATTATATTGTGTGTGTTAGTGTGTGCGTTATAGTGTGTGTGTGTATGTGTGTGTGTGTGTTAGTGTGTGTGTTATAGTGTGTGTGTTAGTGTGTGTGTTATAATGTGTGTGTTAGTGTGTGTATTATAGTGTGTGTGTTATAGTGTGTGTGTTAGTGTGTGTGTTAGTGTGTGTGTGTGTGTTATTATAGTGTATGTTTGTGTGTGTGTGTGTGTGTGTGTGTGTGTGTGTGTGTGTGTGTGTGTGTGTGTTAGTGTGTGTGTTATAGTGTGTGTGTTAGTGTGTGTGTTATAGTCTGTGTTTGTTTTACAATGTGTCCATGCTTTGATTCACTTTTTTTTTCTCATTCAAAAGAAGGAATGATTTGCTTTGTGTGTTGTGTGTGTGTGTGTGTTGTGTGTGTGTGTGGTGTGTGTGGTGTGTGTGCGTGCGTGTGCGCGCGCGCGCGTGTTTTACAGTGTGTCGACAGTATGTTTGAATTATTTTTTTTTCTCATTCAATGGAGAGAATGCATTGCTTATGTGTGATTTACAATGTATTGATGCCCTATGTCCTTCGGATGAGACTATAAACCGAGGCCCCGTGTGCGAAGGCATGCAGAACATTTTGCGCACACGTTAAATCCTGTTCCGCTTTTCGAAAGAGTAGGCCATTGTGTGCGGGTGGGAACAGATGACAAAATTTACAAAACCGCATACACACGGGGACTGATTGTAAAAAAGGAAAAGGCACATGAGTGCTTATTCCATTATCCTCATAATTATATTTTTAAAAAGTCATCTGAGCGCTTTGATTTGTTGCTTTACAAGATTCAGCGCTATATAAATTCCATATATTATTATTATTTTATTTTTTTTATGTGAGTTTTGTCTCATTCAAAAAAGGAAGAATACATTGCTTATTCAATGTACTACCTGGAAACATAAATTTGACTCTGACTAACAAATACATGCTGTCTCATTACTTAGAGATACTGTAACCCCAAGCTTACGATATAAAGTGGTAGGTAAAACAATATTTCGACATCTTTCACAATTTTGCTGCAGTTGTGACACGGTACAATTATGGAAGAAATGAGTTTCATTTGATTAGTCCACCTATTACTATTGTAAGTAAAGGTAAAGGAGTCCCATAACCTATAAGGTCGCAGGGGAGTGAGGCGTCAGAGACCTCACTTCTCTAGGGCCAGCATATTGAGGGCGGCGCCCATCTCCTCTCCCTCGCTGCTTTACCTTCGCTGACCCTAAAGAGGGCAGGTACCCATTTAACAGCTGGGTGAATTGGGGGATTGTACTAAAGCCAAGACGTGCAAATGGTCACCCATCCAAGTGGTAACCACGCTCGATGTTGCTTAACCTTAGCTGGGGGAAAGCGAGTGCTGTGACCGCTGAGCTATCCTGTCCCCATTATTGTTGTAGTAGATAGCTATTTACAAATAAAATAAGGGCAAGGATAATTCATGACTATGGATTATTTCCTCATTGACCGTGACTGATACTTTATGTGTTAATATGAGTATATGGTAAAATGGGTATTATGGACTCGTCTAAGCACCATTAAATATCGTCAGTGCTATGCAAAACAAAACAAAAAACCCCAAACAAACTAGCAAAAAAACACAACAACCCCAAACCTAAAAAAAACCCAACCCCACCCAAATCTAAACCCCCCCCCCAACAACACCCAAACCCCAGACTTACATCGTGATGTAGTGATCACTGATTTGAATTGATTTATTTTATATTTATTTATTTGTTTTATTGTTTTATTTCGAGGATAATGGAATAAGCACTCATGTGCTTTTTTTTTTTTAAAACATCCAGTCACCATGTGTATGCAGTTTAAAAAAATTTTCATCCGTTCCCACCGGCACACAATGGCCAACTCTTCCGAAAAGCGGAACGGGTTTTAACGTGTGCGCAAGATGTTCTGCGTGCGTTCGCACACGGCACCTCGGTTTATAGTCTCATCCTAAGAAGGCCTTTTGGGGAGGGGGGTTAGGTGGGGGGGGGGGGGTAACCCTGTGGGGGGGAGGTAACCCTTTGGGGGGGGGGGTAACCCTGTGTGTCTATGTATATGTCTGTTTTAATCTTTCCTTCTCCTGTTCCCATGAGCCTGAATGGCATCTTTGTTAACTTGCCTGGTCTGGAAAGTGCCGACTATTTTTGGATTGTTTGCCTCCATCATTGCTTGGTACCATTATGGAATTCATTTA
>CM054160.1:24548034-24550534 GCA_028751875.1 Rapana venosa | reverse complement strand
GTATTTTGTTTTTTTTTTTGGGGGGGGGGGGGGGGGGGAGGGGGGGGGGGCTGCCTCATCTGTGACGTCCCCCGTTCTGCTGTTCCCACGCCGCTCATTCCAATCTCCCCGCCACAGCCATACCCAGATTTGTTATGTCTCATCGTCAGGGTCGTAAGTTCACAGGGAGCCCATCACTATCAGGCCGCCGAGGGGCCACCAGCCAGAGGGGCCCTGCACTGCTGCTGGGTCACTTTGGTGGTGTTCAGTGGTGCCTGTTCTGAGCTAACATACGCAGGACACCACCTTCTAAGCCCCCTACTAACGACAGTATTAGCTCAGTCGCGGAGCCAGACTGAGTGAGTTGTCTACCCGAGGTGGCAACCACCACAACGTCCCTCCAACGACCGTCCCCCGCGAACCCCCAACCCCTAAGGCTTTGACACAAACTCACCACAGGAACAAAAGTGTATGGGCAAACCGAATCTGAGGTCACCATGAGACCAGAGCAACTGGGACCACCGAATCAGAGGCAATATTGTTTTTATTGCATGATGATCAATGACAATGAGGATGACGTAATGCAGCTGCTGTGGAAGTGCATATGCTTTGAGACTACTTGACAGGATTGTACTCTACGCTTACTATCATAATATATCCCAGCGTCAACCGGGCCCGAGAGATACAGACACCTGCAGTGTTGGTCAGGTAATTTGAGCAACACTCACAAACTCGCATCCGTTAAGTGGATAAATCTCGACTGTGTGGTCCCAGTCTTCCCACTGAGCCCACAGCACACTCACTCTGGTTAGGAGCCGGCCGGAGTCCGAAAAATCCCTATGACTCTTATGGGAATCGAACCCGCGACCTTCCAGTCCGTAACCCAAGGCACTAACCACTGCGCCATGGCGGCTGGTTAAGATATCTGTATCTTAATCTGTTGGTGAATACATGAAGTACAGGTCTATTACTATTCAATTTACAATGATAGATGTATTGTGTGTGCTTGGCCTTTTATTGTTCAACCAATATAGATCCCTTTGATCTGCCTGAATAATCCATAGTCTGGTTACAGTTTCTTTGTGTATGTGTGTGTGTGTGTGTGTGTGTGTGTGTGTGTGTGCGGTGTGTGCGTGTGTGTGTGTGTTGTGTGTGTGTGTGTGGGGGCGGCGTGTGTGTGTGTGTGTGTGTGTGTGTGTGTGTGTGTGTGTGTAAGTATTTGTCTGTATAATGAAAAACAGAGACCATTGGATAAATACAGATGTATTCAAGGTATTTTTTGTTTTGTTTTGTTTTTTCTATTTGGAAGATTACTACTACTACTACTACTACTACTACTACTACTACTACTACTACTACTACTACTACTACTACTACTACTACTTCTACTACTACTACTACTACTACTACACATAACACTACAGAATACTTAATACACTACCACAAAAAGTGACTACTATAAACCACATTAAACCACTAGAGAATTGACAGTTAAACCACCACGAAAAATGACATAATTAAACACTACCCTCGAAATATTGACTAGATTAAACCACCACAAATAATGACATAATTAAACACCACCAAAAAAATGACAGATTAAACCACCACGAAAAAGACATATTAACACCACAATGACCAAAAACAATACAGAATTAAACCACCACGAAAAAAAATGACAGAAAAAGCCACACCACAAAGAAAGTGACATCATTAAACCACAAAAACAACGACACAATGAAACCACCACATAGAAAGAATCAAAACCACAACGAACAACGACACAATTAAACCACCACGATGAGAAAGAATCAAAACCACAACGAACAACGACACAATTAAACCACCACGATGAGAAAGAATCAAAACCACCACGAACAATGACACCCCGATGAACAATGATTTTTAAAAAGCAAAAACAAAACAAAACAAAAAACAAAAACATAAATAAAATCCTTGTGATTTGATTCTTGTTGCAGGTTTTACTGCCATGGAGAATCCGAAACGCATCAACAGTTCTCACATCAGCATGGGATTTCGTCATGTCAGTTGTGATTATGACACTATCATGATTTATGAAATCTCTAAAGCAAATGTCTATTGCCAAATTGTGGAGTCAGATGTAAAAGACCCCAGTAATCGCTGTTCATGTAACAAGACCCAGTGCAAGATTATTTATCCCTTGAATGAAACGTGTACAGCGCCTTGGACTAGATCCTTTGAGATTTTAATCAACAGGAAAAATGGGAAAAAGAGCAATAAGTTCTTTCTTCATGGTGAGTATGTATGTATGTATGTATGTGTATGTTGTGTAGTGTTGTATGTATGTTGTTGTTGTAGTAATAATAAAAAGTGTAATGTTATATTAGTTGTGTGAGATTGTGTTTGGCGCTGAATCTTGTGTTAGTGAATCTTCTGTGAGAGTGCTTGTTGCAGCTGTCATTTAAGGCTTACAATCTTGTGTGTATCATAATGAAAATGTTTCTAAGTTTTGGTATGTGCTGCGTGAGTGTGCTGTGTA
>CM054160.1:24538034-24540534 GCA_028751875.1 Rapana venosa | reverse complement strand
ACTTAAAAAAACATCATCCACAACCCTCTCCCCCTGCATCCTACCCATACACGCATCACCACCCGCCACCACTACAACCCACCACACACCACACAACACATCCCACCACCCACCCTACACCCACCCCCCCCATCACACAACACCACCCCACCCACCCCACCCACCCCCACCCCATCCCACACCCCCACCCCCACCAACCACCACCCCTCCACCACACACCCCCCCCCCCCATCCACCCCCCCTACCCCCACCAACCCTCACCCCCACCCACTCAAACACCCTACCCCCCCAACCCACCCACCACCCACCCACTCACCTCCCCTCCACCCCCACCCCCCCCCCACCCACCCCCCTCTACCCCCCCCCCCCCCCTCCTCTACCACCACCCTCCCTCCACCACAATCCCCCCCCCCATCCACCCCCCCCCACCTACACCCACCCCCCCAACCCTCACCCCCACCCACTCAAACACCTTACCCCCCCACCCACCCACCTTTACCTCACCTTCACCTCCCCTCCACCCCCCATTTACCCCCCCTCCTCTACCACCACCCCCCCTCCCCCCCACAACCCCCCCCATCCACCCCCCCACCCCCACCTACACCACCCACCCCCCCCCCCCCAACCCTCACCCACTCAAACACCTTTACCCCCCCACCCATCCCCCACGCACCCACCGTCACCTCCCCTCCACCCACCCACCCACCCCCACACCCCCTTTACCCCCACTCACCCCCCCCCTCTACCACCACCCCCTCCCCCCTCCCACCCCCCACACATAGAACTTGAAATTCATCTACTGATGTAATACTAATCGCTTTCTCTCTCTCCCTCCCCCTCCCCCCACCCCCACCCCCAACAGCAAAAAGTGCCCGAGAGATGTTTGGTGAGCAAGACGGAGGAGAGAAAGTGGGAGCTGGAGGAGGAGGAGGAGGAGGTAGCTGTGGTGGTGGTGGTGGACCGACAGCCTTGATGGATGTCGACCAATACGGGTATGCCATCGTTCATGATGCCTATAACAGCCATAGGCATGCCGTGGCCCCTGGTATTCCACAGAGTCTTGTGGCAAAGGCTAAGAGCAAGTCCAACAACGATTCCAAAGAAGGCGTGGCTGCTGCCGTGCCATCTATGACGACCCGTGAGTGTCAAAAGATGGCTGGGTGGTTCTTTTTTTTTTGTTTGTTGTTGTTGTTGTTGTTGTTCGTTGTTCGTGAGTGTCAAAAGATGGCTGGGTGGTTCTTTTTTGTTTGTTGTTGTTGTTGCTCGTTGTTCGTCTTGTTGTTGGGTGTTTGATTATAGGGAATATATGTGTGTGTGTGATTGTGTGTGCGTGTGTTGTGTGTGTGTGTGTCTCTCTCTACATATATATATATATATATATATATATAGATATAACTGAGACAAAAGAGTGAGGAAAAACAAGTGCAGGTAACCAATTACAACTTCATTCTCATCATGAACTACTTTTTGTCCAAGATTTGAGGGGAAAAAAATCTTCAGAGGTCCCGTCACTATTTGAAACCTCACTCCTCCTTTGTGGTAGGTAACAGCAAGACACCCTCCAGAATTTATAAGTGTCTATTGCCACCCTATTGCTACCCTTAGAACAAATAGATAATGTTGTGGCCTACCACCGCTGCCAGCGAAAGATGAAAAACAGAAAGAGAAGAAAACTATGCAAAAATAATAGTGGTTAAAATTTTTTTCTTTAAAAATGGTATGAAAATAAGTGGCTAATGAATCTTTGTGCCTTATGTTCTTTGAGGATCCTTTTTTCTATCAAAAGGATGCAACTCATACAGTCTGTGTCCAGCCAATGGGTCTATTTTTAGCTGGATAGCAATGTTAACCCGAACATTGTCAGACACATTTGAGTGTTGACACAGGCAGAAGAAGTTGAAGATAAATGGCCTTTACTTGGATCTCAGAAGAGATGCTATTTCCCCACTTGACCAATCATATAACTGAGACAAAAGAGTGAGGAAAACAAGTAATATATATATATATATATAGCGCATATGTGCGTGCGTGCGTGTGTGTGTGTGTGTGTGTGTGTGTGTGTGTGTGTGATTTTGTGTGTGGATTTGTCTGTAATTTTGTGTGTGTGTGTGCAATTTTGTGTGTGGTTTTGTGTGCGATTTTGTGTGTGTGTGTGTGTGTGTGTGTGTGTGTGTTGTTGTTGTTGTTGTTGTTGTTGATGGCGTTGCAGTTTCATTATTGGTTGATGTAACTGGGGTGGTGATGGCATGAAAAGTGATGGCTGGATTTTAAAAGAGTATAGAATGTCATAGCTTTTCTCGTTGTTGTTGTTTTCGTTGCGTGTTGTGTTTTGTTATCATTTTCGTTGTTGTTGAATCTGTTGTTGGTGGTGATTCTTTTGTCGGTGGGGGAGGGAGAGGAAGGTTTTGACGTTTGTGTTCATGAGTTTGCTTATTTTTTTCATGAATATTTTCTTTTCGTTTTTGGTTTTGAATGTTTGGTTTTATTTTGCAGATTTGCT
>CM054160.1:24520534-24523034 GCA_028751875.1 Rapana venosa | reverse complement strand
ATAATAATGATGAAAAATTCTGATAATACTATAATAATGACAATACCACTTAGGTTAAAAATAATAACAATTAGCAAAAACAACAACGATAATAATAATAATAATAATAATAATAATGGTAATAATAATACCAGTGACAAAAATAGTGACTATATTTGCAATGAGAAAAAAATATAAAATTGAAAAAAGCAAAAAGTGGTTACAAGAAAGAGTGCTACAACTATTACTATGAACCCCTCTTCCTCCTCCTCCTCCTAATACTACTGCTCCTCCTCCTCCTACTACTGCTGCTACTGCTGCTGCTGCTGCTACTACTTCTACTACATCTACAGCTACTACTACTACATCTACAGCTACAGCCACTACTACTACTATCACGACGACGACGACGACGACCACTACTACTACTACTACTACTACTACTACTACTACTACTACTACTACTACTACTACTACTACCACTACTTCTTCTTCTACTACTACTACCACCACCACTACCACCACCACCACCATCACTACCACTACAACTACTGCTAATACTTTTGCAACTGCTTACAACAACATGAATATATAGTATCATTATAGTATATTATAGAAGTAGTAAGTATAAGTAGAGAAAAAAATAAAGTCTACATATCAGATACGGTCATACTATAGTTATATTTTATCAGAGAACAAAATAGTCATAGATAAATACTAGCTACCTAAACCATGTTTTATCAATGTGATATCAGTACACACCATCGTTATATGGTAGTACTTTTATTGTTATATGGTAGTATTTAACTGCAGTCAGAAAAAAAAGGTGGGATAGTTCTGATATGAAACAGGTGGGGGGGGGGGGGGGGGGGGGGGAGGGGGGGGAATTTGTTAACCCATGTCCTATCCATCTGCTAAAGTATATGACCTGTGTGTGTGTGTGTGTGTGTGTGTGTGTGTGTGTGTGTGTGTGTGTGTGAACCCATGTCCTATCCATCTGCTAAAGTATATGACCTGTGTGTGTGTGTGTGTGTGTGTGTGTGTGTGTGTCGCGCGCTTTTGAAAAAAAATGGACGATTGAAATTTTATTTCATAGTTTTGGTCTGCAGCATTCCATGTTTGTAATATCTGTTTGTTTAAGCTATTGATTGTTTGTCATTGGTTGCATGACTGTGTAAGATTAGGTTGAATGCATACGTTTTGATTTGTCTTTTGCAAGATGTAGTGCTATATAAGTTCCATTTATTATTGTTATTATTATTATTATTATTATTATTATTATTATTATTTATTTATTATAAATTACTCCCATGTTTTTCTGTGTGCCAAAATGCGTGGAACTAATGGTTCTTTTGGTGATTTAGAGTTTTTGCTTTATTTGTTCATGCAGTACAACCATCTTTAGCTACTAAAGTTAATTCATGAAATTATAATAACAATAATAATAATAATAATAAGAAGAAGAAGAAGAAGAAGAAGAAGAAGGAGAAGAAGAAAAAGAAGACGAAGAAGAAGTAGAAGAAGACGAAGAAGATGTAGAAGAAGAAGAAGTAGAAGAAGCAGTAGTAGAAGAAGAAGAAGAAGAAGAAGAAGAAGAAGTATAATAATAATAATAATAATAATAATAATAATAATGTATGGAACTTATATAGCGCTGAATCTTGTAAAGCAACAAATCAAAGTGCTCAGATGACTTTTTTTTCCCTCGAGGATAATGGAATAAGCACTTATGTGCTTTTTTACATCCAGTCCCCATGTGTATGCGGTTTTGTAAATTTTGTCATCTGTTCCCACCGGCACACAATGGCCTACTATTTCGAAAAAGTGGAACAGGATTTTAACGTGTGCGCAAGATGTTCTGCATGCGTTCGCACACGGGAAGAGGAGGAGGAAGAAGAAGAAATTGAATTTATATAGCACTATATCTTGCAGAGACAAATCAAATGCCATGCTATTGGCTCTGTGTTGAGCATACGTATGTGTGCACTCGCGCACAGAAACAAATAGACACACACAGAGACAACCTCACACACACACACACACACACACACACACACACACACACACACACACACACACACACACACACGTAAACACACACACACACACACACGCACACACACACACGCGTCAGTTACACCACACATGCAAATTACTGATAGTGCCCTCACACACACACATACACACACGTAAACACACACACACACACACACACACACACACACACACACACATACACACACACACACACACACACACACACACACACACACACACACACACACACACACACACACACACAATCAGCGCACACAACACACACACACACACTCACACACACACACATACACACACGAAAACGAAAGACAAAGAACGCAAAAACTGTGTACATAAATTAAGTGACATAATCACAGTTGATATATATCAAGCAG
Organism: Rapana venosa; assembly: GCA_028751875.1. Taxonomy (NCBI): domain Eukaryota; kingdom Metazoa; phylum Mollusca; class Gastropoda; order Neogastropoda; family Muricidae; genus Rapana; species Rapana venosa. The sequence goes on along the minus strand of CM054160.1, from coordinate 24,520,623 downwards.
ATATCATCAGATATGTGTATGAGTGTTTTGAAAAGAGAGAAAAAGAGAAGTAAAATACATGTTTTTAGTGTACATCACTTTTAGCCAAA
>CM054160.1:24447695-24520034 GCA_028751875.1 Rapana venosa | reverse complement strand
CTTTTTCCCATTTAGTGCAAAAGTTTGCTGTTTTTTTAACATAATTATCCTTGTTTTGTCCCCCTTTTTATGAAATTTTTAAAAAGAAATAGAATTTTCCCCTGGTTAAAACTTTTCAAGTACCTGACCATGAGTGCACAAGAAGTCCTTGCGGATTTGTAAACGCAGTCTATCATATGCATGATATGTGCTGGTGATGAAAACATTTCACTTTGAGACATTAGAACTTCTTTCAAGCGCCCTGTTTTCAAAACTGGATATTGTCACAGTACACAAGCACCAACATAGGAGCGGGAGCAAAGGTCAGGGATTCGTCACACATCACTGTTACCAGTTAGCATTAGGCTTGTGGCTTGCAGTGTGCATGCACCACAGCTGCCCTGTTGTTCACTTGCACGTGCATTGTGCCTAAGAAGTTCGTGGTTTTGACAACAAATGAGTTCAGGTTAAAAAACCGGTTTTCTATATGTCCATAGTAATTACAAAAACGTTAGTTTCGGCATTATTACTAACCTCATTTGTGATTTGTTTATATGTTTCTCTTTACCAGTCCTTCTTCAACACTGTTGCCAAAAATCACCACACTATATAAACCAGAACATTCACTTTTTCATGCATAATGCAGAGCACTCAAACACCACGTCCATCGGCACACACAGCGTTCCCGCAAGCCCCGAGAAAGAGAGAGAGAAAGACAGAGAGAGAGAGAAAGACAGGAGACAAAGAGAGAGAGAAAGAAAGAGAGAAAGAGAGAGAGAGAAAGGAGAGAGAGAGAGAGAAAGACAGAGAAAGACAGAAAGAGAAAGAAAGAGAGTAAGAGAGAGAAATAGAGAGAGAGAAAGAGAGAGAGAGAGAAAGACAGAGAGAAGACAGAGAGAGAAAGAGAGAGAGAGAGAAAGAGAGAGAAGAGAGAGGAGAAAGAGAGAAGAGGAGAAATGAGAGAGAGAAATAGAAGAGAAAGAGAGAAAGAGAGAGAGGGAGAAAGAGAGAGGGATAGAAAGAGATAGAGAAAGAGAGAGGGACAGAAAGAGATAGAGAAAAGAGAGAGGGACAGAAGAGATAGAGAGAGATAAAGAGAGAGAGAGAGAGAGAGAGAGAGAGAGAGAGAGAGAGAGAGAGAGAGAAGGAGAGAGAATGAGAAAGAGAGAGAGAGAGAGATAAAGAGAGAATGAGAAAGAGAGAGAAAAGGAGTGAGAGAGAGAGAGAGAGAGAGAGAGAGAGAGAGGAGAGAGAGGAAGAGAGAGAGGAGAGAGAAGAGAGAGAGAGTAGTTGTCATCTAAAAGTGTTTACAAATGGTTCCGTTTATTGCAAATGCAGGATGTTATTCCTGCTCTAAAGTGAAGATACACAATTAATCAGTCTGTTTAGGGAAGGGTTTTCAACATTCAGTGCTGAGCTCCATTCCACACTTATGGCACTAGTTACTATAACTAACAGTCATCTTGCATTCTTTCACATCGTCTTTAGTGTTGACTCTTAAGTCTGTACTATATTGTATCCCTTTATCTCTATATTGTATCTATATCTCTTTCTGTCTTTCTCTATACTGTACTAGTCTGTACAGGTGGCCTGCATTGAAATACCAAGGCGTTCCAAGACTTATTTCTAACACATTAAATAAGTAGCGATTATATTCTTTGGAGGTGGAAGACAACACACAGTCTCAAAATGTACTATCTCCGCTTCCTTCTAGCCTCAATCTTGTGTACATTTGCGTTTTCAATGTTCAGTGTTAAATTCCAGTTTACTAAGTGTCTGGCAATTAAAATTCAAAGGAACCATTGAACAGAGTTTTTCGGTCGCGAAAACCCGTTGATAACTGATGTCCCTATGATCATTCCAAGTCCTTCAGTAAATATTTTATGGTACGGTTTTTGTTTGTTTCTTTCTTTCTTTGTTTTGTATGTTAAGTCTATGTATCACACCCAAATTGAATAGATTTTTATACTACACTACTAACTACTACTTACTACTACTACTACTACACACTACTACTACTACTAATACTACTCACTGCTGCTGCTTGCTGCAAGCTGCTGCTGCTGCTGCTGCTGCTGGCAGAAAAAGTAATGCCCTAAGGCATGTAATGGAGATGGAAGGAGGCTGATAGAAAATCTCTCTCTCTCTATCATCTCTCTCTCCATCTCTGTCTCTCTCTCTCAGATCGAGTCATCTCCTCTCATCTCTCTCTCTCTCCGTCGTTCTCTCTTGGCATACTTTTTTAAGAGCTGCAAAAAACTTTGTAATTAGTCTGAAAAATTGCCATTACTTTGGGCTTCCAGTGACTGTGGAGAAAACATTAGGCGCCCTGCAGACTGACATAACTCATCTCCAGCTGGAAGGAGGCAGGGGATGGGGACTAAGTGCCGGGCCCGACAGGAGCTGGCGCTGGTTGTGTGAGGCATCCGTGTCAGGTGTCCCGAACCACTTGATCCTCTGTGGTCGATGTTTTGTATGACTTGTGTTGCACCTACCATGTCTCTGATGACTTCGTTTTCGGATTTTGTCTCTTCGGGCTTGTTGACGCTCTTCTTAGGCATTTCATTACACACGTGACTAGTTTATGTCTGAGGCCTTTGTGAAGGCCATGTCTGACACTGGACGTGAGTGTTAGGCAGAGATGGTGTTAATCAAGTTTTGCCTTTGTGTCATGGGGATGCTGGTATGTTTCAGGAAGGGCAGCTGGTAACTGACCGAATTAGCCTTCTGACATCTTGTTTTCATTCACGTCTAATCTACACGTTCTCGGCAAATACACTGCCCATAAATTTAAATTCGCAGACTTTGATTTAACTGGATCATCTGATATTGATGTCCATAGTGTGCGGTCTCCTGCTGACTGTCATGACCTCGGTCTTACTGACACTGATTTCAGTCAAGTCCTGGCAGGTGCTGTTGAGTTATTGTTCTCCTGGAGCTGTACCCTTCTTGCTTATTTATTATTGCCTGGTCCTACAGCAAACATGATTTCGTTGACGTGCCTCAGATCTGGGAATGGCCTCCTTTGCAATCTCATTCCCATGTAAATGACAAAGAGCAGAGTGGAGAGGCACAGCCCCGTCTCACCCCAGATGTCAACGGGAACCATCAGATGTTCCACTGGTCCGTCGGCGGACTGCCTCTTTGCTGTTGGCATAGATAGCTCGGATGTTGTCCAGCGCTGCCCCTTCACGCCATACTGCGCTAGGACCTTCCCAAACTTGTCTCGGTTTACTCGTCAAAAGCCTTCTCTTGATCTACAAAGATAAGTGAGATCTCGTTGATTTGATCGGCCTCCACACTCCTTCTGACAGAAAAAAAGATACGCATCTGTGCACCCCTTCCTCTCCGAATCCAACTGAGCATCACTGAGGAGATGTTCTGTTTTTGTCTAGCGCGCTGATCTAAGATCATTTGCATAAATTCGCCCTACATGGCTGAGGAGTGATATGCCTCTAGTAGTTACAGCATTCTTTCCTTGCTGCCCTTCTTCATCTCAAATTGGCACTACTAGTGCTCCTGCCAGTCCTCTGATACTTCCTCTCCTCCCAACTTTTTTGAGGGTGGGAGAGATGGTGTGAGCCAATTATAACAGGTTTCCCCACATTGCATGTGCTTCAGTTGTTTTGCCATCATCTACCTTGCTGCTTTCCCTTTAGGGCTGGGCTTCACTGCTCCTCTGACTTCACACTCCAAATGACGTAGGTTCTGATGGTCTTGGTAGTTGTGTGAACTGGAACTGGGATGTTTCTGTGCCTGTTGTCCTGCAGGTTTGAGCAGTTTCTTGAAGTCTCTTCCCCACTTTTTAACTATCTCTTCTTCCTCGTTCAGAGCCGTTGTCCTATTGGCCTACGTTGATTACAGTGTGGGTCAAGGGTTTGTCTCGCATTCTCATTGCTTTCACCTCTTGTCTTTGTCTTGCCACTGAACCAGTTAAACAGTAGGTCCAAAAATATGGTGTTCCTAGACAGTGAAAATAGCACGCAAGTCAATACTACAGGAAAAAAACTTCTCCCAAATTCCCAGGACCAGGAGCGTTCCAAAAACTCAAACGTTCCAGCGGATACTTTTCCGATTGAAGGGATGGACATAGGTCGGAAAACATAAAGAAAGCAGTGGGTGACAGTGTGACATGACTGTTGTCTTCAGTGCCTCGTTGTCTGCCTGACAGTGTGTTTGAAACGGCCATGCAGTATGTGCAGATACAACCATGAATAACGTGCCACCCTTACACATATAGATATTTATCATCTTCTCAGCAACCCTTGGTCGGGACGACCGTTGGGGAACCCGCACGGAACGCTGCAAGTGACGCCAAATTGGTCTGTCCTGGGCTGCTTTTCAGGAGGTTTGGTACAGTGAGGCTGGTCCACTCCTTGATGTGGATATCCAGCGTTTCGTGGTCGTCCCTGGCCTCCTTGCTCCTTCCACCATTTCCCAGGACGTCTTTGACAGGCTGTTAATGCTTGTTGTGTGCCACACCATTTCAATATCTCCATATACTGTTATCTAGTCAATGGTCTTGTTTGCCAGCCAGTGCCTCGATCTGCTGCAGACGTAGGTACTTGGTTTTACGGTCTACTGTAGGTGATGTTCAGAGATCCGCCTGAGACACTTCATCTCAAAGCTTGAATGCGACGTTCTAAATCGCAGTGAGTGTCCGAGGCGTCACAGCAGTACAAGGCAATGGAATGACGAGTGCCTTGTAGAGTCTGACCTTAGTGAGGATTCTGATGTGACGGTTTCTCCACACTTTCGCCAGCTTCATCATGGAGGAATGCCACGCAAGTCGGATTCTTCACCACCTATTGTGCTCGTACCATCTTGGTGATGACTGCTCCAAGGTACTTGAAATTCCTCCACCCTCCTCTAGTTCTCCCTCCTCATCTTGATGCTGGGGTATGTGTCGTGGGTACTGTCACGTAGGATCTTGCTCTTTTCGCGTGCTGATCACCATACCGTGGGTCGCCAGCTCTGATGTTTTCCAGTCTGGTGGTGAGATCCTGGAGTTCTTCTTCACTGCGGCCCTGAGATCAATATCGTACTGCGAATCGAAGATTGGCCGCCATGACCTTCCTCCTATGTGAATTGGTCCATGAAGCCAAAGGAGGGCCGCTGCATGATTTTTCTCCAGAACACGTGAAATGAACGGGGGATAGACGTGGCAGCCTTGTCGATCTCCAACTGAAGTCCGTAAGAACTCCTCGATTCCTCCACCCTGAGGACTGCCGGTGGGACTGTCATACAGCACCTGATGACTGAATCAGGTCCTCGTCGAAGTTATAGCTCTCATGACTTGGCCACAGAGCTTCTTGCAAACTCGTCGATGGCCTTCTGAAAGTCAATGAAGTTGTTGTAGAGCTGTAGTTGATGTTGGAGGTGCTTCTCTATGGCTTCTGATGTTGAAGATCTGGCTCGACAGATGCTATCGACCGGGCTTTATCTGCTAACTCTGATAGATTTCTTCTGCTTGTGGTTTACAGTCTGTTCAAGGCAAAGTGTAGCAATAAATTTTGCTTGGATTGGCTTATCATACTATGTTCGGTAATTTTGGCACTTCTTCAGTCCTCCCTTCTTTGAGTGGAACTATTATGGATTTGGTCCACTGTTCAGGCCCTCTTTGCTGGTCCAGATGCGTTGGCAGATGATTGTTAGTGCCTTGATCAGCTCGGCCTCCGTACTTATGAGCTCATCCGGGATGTAGTCAATCCCTGGTGACTTGCCCTCCTTTCCAAGGATCTTACTGCTCTCTATCTCTTCTCCAGTCCCCTGTGTGCGTTCAGAGCCTGATGGTCTGGGATCTAGCTCGGAATTTGTCGATCCAGTCTCACTTGTAGTTGTACAGGTCGCTGCCATAATTCTGTCCATCTCCTTCAGATAGTGCGCTCTCTGTAGGACTGACCCCGCTTGTCTTCAATAACGAAGGTCTTTGGCTGCTGGGAACTTGGTTAATACCTGAGGCCTGGTAGGCCCCCCTTTCCTTGCTGTCTCCTTTCGCACATTGCGCCTTCTCAACCTTGCGAGCATTGTCTACATCCAGTTCCCCATGGCCCAGTCATCTTCTTCTTGATTGACCTGTGTGAACTGTTCTATACTCTCGGCAGTTGCTGGGTTTTTGTTCTTCTCTGGCTTTAGCTCGCTATCGCACAGGTCCAATATTCATGGTAACCCACGTTGGTTCTTATTTCCTTTCTTATCCCAAGTTCTCCAGCGCTGTCTCCCTGAATGGACTGCTGAAGGTCTCAGTGAGGTTGTTGATGTCAACTTGGATGAAATTCAATGCTGCAAGACTGCCCCCAAGCTATCTCAGCTTTAAAGATTTCAGCTACGTCGGGGTTCCTGCACTTTTCTCCAATAGTTGAACCGCAAACTGGATGTCTCTTCTGGTTCGTGTCTTCAGCTTGATCTGTAGTGGTCATGAGTAACAAGTTGTGGTCACTGCCAATATCTAGCGCCAGGGAAAGTTCTTGTCTGGCTTGTATCTGACTTAAATCGTATGTGGGGCCAAGAAAGTAATCAATCTGGTTGTGATCTTTCCATTTGGTGAGTGCCACGTCGTTCTTCTTGATGCTTGTAGTATAGGTGTTGGGGCACAGTAAGATTGTGGCAGCTTGCATGCAATTCCAAAAGTCTGAGACCTCTATCGTTTTGGTTTTTCTCGTTCGTCCACGCCAAAACGGCCTATAGTCCCTGCCATGGTCCATAGGCGTCAGACGTCCGATCTATGGCATTCCAGTCGCCCTGAATCACGAGAAAGTCCTCGTGAGTTGATTTTGAATGACGCCTCCAAAATCCTCGGTATAAACGCTCAATTCTTCACAAGCGAGTCTGCTGTTGGTGCATAACTTGATATGTCATTTGTGGGGTTTTGCATGCGATAACGCATGGAGATCATCCACATGAGATTGGGGACAGCTGATGACACTGTTAGTCCTCTTCTTGTTGACAAGAAATCCACTCATGACACACACGGTGTTTTGGAGTCGGCTCCACATACCATATTGTGATACTCTTCTATGGTTGTTTCCGCCGAATCTCGCCCAACACTTCGGCCATCCAAGTATGTCCCAGTCGATCGTCGTAATTCATGGTTAGTTCTTAGGAGTTATCCCCCGCATGCGTGCAAGGTACGGAGTTCCATACCAATATGTGTCCCTCCAGCTGGAGTTTTGATTGCTGTTGTTTGCGTCCCAGTCGCATATTTTTTCCACCTCCACCTGGAACGTTCCATGGAAGGCGCGGTTGTTGGTATTTCGGGCCTCAACTGATCCGGCAAGTTGTCTTTTCTTGCATAGCTGTCATGTGGCAATTCTGTGGGCGTGGATTGCTTGGCGTCGCCCATCATCTCTCCAAGCTGCTACTTGCTATTTGCCCAAACTGGGGATTTTTAGGTCGGGTTATCTCCCCACGAGACAGGTAGTACTGGGCCTACAGTTACCAGTAGCAGAGGAACACCTCTGACTCTGCAACCCTGGCATATATGATAGCAACAACAAAACATCAGGTCATATCTCATATCCATCATCGGTTGATATGAACCCCAAGTGTGTCTGACGTGGGTGCTGAAGTCGTGTTGTACAGCCTGAGGTGGACTATCAACCGAAGATGATAATAGTGGTTTGATGATTTGACACACAGATTTCACATGATATGTTTGCTACTCTACAGATCTGCCAGAAAAACTGTCCACCATGATGAAAGATTATGTGACATGATCTATGACATGTGATCCACATGCACAAATCAGACACTGAGGTAAACGTGTCGTACTGTTGTCAAACAGCAAGACAAAAACATGTAAAGGAGGCACGTGTCAAACTCGCCAATTCTCTGAAAGGGAAGCGGATCCATGACACAGGAAACATTCGCACATGCTGCCACACGGATTTAGCCACTCTCCGTGATCTCCTCCAGTTTTACCTTGGCTGACAGTGTGTGAGCAGAGACTTGGCACAAGAAGGACACGGGATGTGTAACAAATCTGGAGATTAAGAGTTTTCGTGTATGGCATTCACAATATAATATCAATGCGAGTTTCCATGTCAATTAATTGCAAGCGTGCTGCCACGCTTGCTGCTGTATGACACTAGCAGCTTAACGGCAATCAAATTTCGTTATGGTTATCATTACCATCTCTCTCTCATCCCGCTTTGTCTGTCCTCTCTCTGAGATTCAGAGTTCTCTGTCTTCTGTCTCTGTCTGCCTGCTCTTGCCTCTCTGTCTTCCTGTCTGTCCTGTCTCTCTCTCTCCTCCCACTCTCTCTCTCTCTCTCTCATCTCATCATCGTCTCCTCATCTCCTCTCTCTTCTCCTCTCCTCTCTCTCTCTCTCTCTCGCTCTCTTTGTCGGATGTGAGGTGTAATGATGGAGGATATTGTAGGGTTGAGACACAAGGTGTTTTTAAGCAGGATTTGAAAGTACAATGAAGCTTTTCGCAAAGTGAGAGGGAAAGGGGGGGGCTATTGGGACAGATTAAAGGACGGTGGTTCAACGGAGGGCTTCTTGAAATGGGCGTTTGTAAGCACAGGGTAATCTGCAGAAGTGCGGAGTGAACGAGATATGTATTAGATGACAGAGACATTTATCTGTAACCCTTGGAATGAATCAATGAATACTTAATTAATCTATCTCTCTCTCTCCCTCCACTCCTTCTCTTCTGTCTTCTCTGCCTCTGTCTGTCCTGTCTCGTCTTTATGTCTGTATGTCCTGTATCTATGTCTCTGTCTCTTCTCTCACTCCTCTCTCTGTCCTTACCGATGAACTACAAAACTAGAGGCCGTAGTAGAACCACGCAGAACACCTTCGCACACGTCCAAATCCTGTTCCGCTTTTGGAAAAAGTCGCCATTATTGCCGTGGAATAGAATACAACAATTTACAAACTGCATATTAAAAAATAAATAAAGCATTTATTCTCGATATAAAGAATATTGATATAAATTAAATTTGTGATATCTTCAGTTAACATCTATTCACATTTAAGTGATTTTAGACCGAATTGAATTTGTCTGCTTTCTCACTCTCTTGCTGTCCTCCCCCCCCCCCCCACCCCACCCCATCCTCATACAGACATCATCATCACTACCAAAGAAACAATTGGATTTTAACAATGAGGTATATTGCCTCCTTTTCATTTAACAGACTGTGGAAGAAGTTATTTCTGAAGCGTGGTACCGATCTCCGTTTTGCGATCCTAGCTGTCATAGCCCTTTCACAATATTCGGATGACTAAGCCATATGTCCTGATTAACACTAACGTCCCAGCGATAGTTTTTTTCCGTTTGAGGCATGAACATAGTCGGCCTGCTCTTCGAATAATTCAACAGCAAATGAGCAAGAGAAAAAAAAGAAGACAGTCAAGAGAAAAGGTGCTAATAATGGAGCCGTTAGGCATGAAGCAAACGTATGTCCCGAAAGATGAAAGTGACAGCAATCATATCAAGACAGCTTCAATTGAAGAAAGACACTGCACTGAAGACAAGAAAAAAGTATTCTCTTTGTGCAACACTCTCTCCCCATGACATTTTAACTGTTCTAACCTCAAACCTCAGGTGGTAGCGAAGTTTGGTTTAGCAGTAGCATTTTAACACCATATCACTGTGTTTTTGTTCTCACTGACACAGTTCAACAACATTAGTACATGTGACAACTGGTCCCCTCCTGTGGAGGCTGCACTGCTGCTCTTGCGATGATGAGATTGCTGCCTGTTGTTTATTTCTTCTTTGTTCTTCCAGCATAGATTCCCTTGTTGTTGTGTTTGATAGACAGGAATACTTAGTACCTGGCTCTGAAACGTTTAACTAAAGACACCACTTCCCAAAAGTAGTTGCGCGCTGCCCAACGATGCGTAAAAACTAGATAAAGTAATCAAACAACTGAATAAGAATCTAGTCATAAATCAAAAATTCGTTATAAGTGATGCATTACGAAAATCCTCCCTATGTAGAAACCGTTATCACATTCTTTATTGGGTGCCTCCATCCTTACCAAAGAGTTGCTGTTCCTTTCATCACCTCCACTGTCCAGGACCCTGGGACTTGGTTCGCCCGTGGTCCCACTCTACATGGCCATTACCATATTATTCTGTAGGACTGATAATACAGCCTCCCTCCCAAGGTATAAACACCAATTTATGACTCTCTCTCTCTACCCGCCCTTCAAAAGCGTTGACCTGGCGTATATACTCAACAGGAGCTCATACTTTTTGGTATATGATATGTCGAGAGGGCAAGGAACAAAACCAGGCATGGATTGAGTGGAACACACAATTCTAAATGCAAGTTACACATAGCAATTACTCAGGTGAAGACAGCCGTTGGACGTTCGTCTTTTTATTCCGTCTTCAACACGACAGTCGTGGTGCCAGAGTTCCTCCCAGCAAACGCTGATGAAGGACCACCAAAACTAGCTAACTAATCACTACCATAAATATACAATGTCTCACAATTCACATGTTCCCGATTTAGAAACCATAACGCTATTGTACAAGGGAATAAAATAATTACAATCCCTGTCACACTAGATCTAACATACAAACAATAATAAAAAAAAAATCAATTCAAATCGTATCTCTCTAAGCTGATTGAGGACCCCGACAACTAGCTAACTAGCACTACCTAAAAATATTCAAGTCTCACAAGTCACAAAATGTCCCGATTTATAAAAACCTAACGCTATGATAGCATGGGAGATAATATAATTACCTCCCTGCACACTAGTCTACACATTCAAACAATAACGAGGGAAATAATTCAAATCGTATCACGCTTAAGCCAGTGCACATACTCAGTCACCTGGCTACTGTACGTAACAGTGTCGGTGGTATTGCCACCTATCATTGTTGTCTTTGTGTGCTGTTGTGTGTAATGGTTGCCTAGTAGTCACATTTTGCTTTCGTGAATTGTGATGTACGTTGTTTTCATTCCTCCAACTTTCCGTCTTCATTCTTGCTTTCTTTCCATGAGCAAGATAACATTCTAAAAGAAGAATAAAACTCCTAGGTCATTCCCAAGCAGAACAATACCGCCCAGAGGTAGTGAGGCATCTCCCCACCCAGCTGTCGCTGCCACAACTGCACCTATTCAAACCGGACTCAGTCTTACTTCAAAGGCTACGATAGACAAATGTTAGTACTGCTGTTTTGAATGTTGCCCTGCCACTTAAACGCCCCGAGGAAGGAACAACAAAGCAGTGTAGAGGTCAAAATAAGTCAGTCTGGAATAATTCAGAAACAGGTCGAAAATAACTTTATGAGTTAGAATGACTCTTGATGGTCCCTGATTCAAAGATCATATTGATTGTCAAAGCTGCTAAGAAAAATCTGCTTGAGTTTAATGGAGGGTTGGGTTTGACAAGGAGCGTTTGATGTCGACACTCATTTTTGGTGTGGTTAGAGTTTTGGTGTGGAAAAGCCATCAGGTCCTTTGTTTCAGATCTTGCCACACAGGAAATTCTTGTGGGTTTTATGCTTTGTAGTTTTCCTTAGCTTGATTTCTAACCAGTCAGACTACACTAGAAATAATACTTTTTTGTGATGTGGACCATTGTTTCCACCAAAAATCCAGTTTACGAGAGAGCGTAGTTCGCGAGAGAAGCGAGCCCACGCAGTGTAACAAAAGAAAAGAAAAAGACAAACAAACGGCGGGCGGAGGGTGGTAATTTGATTTAGTATTTATTCTGTCGCATTATTATGCTGACCACCATGTTTGGGTTTTATCCATGGTACTGTTCAGATCTCCCCACCTCAGTCATACTCAATCTGTTTCTCGTATCTGCAAAGAGAACTTTCCATCAAGAGTTGTTCACAGCAATAGTTGTTCACAGCAAGAAGTTCACACAAGAGTTCACTGGAAGACGCAGGTGTAAGACTCCTATGAGTCAACCAGCCAGAAAACATCATTTCACTACTGCTGGATATCCCTTTGTTTACACTGTATTGTGTGGTGCTTCCCTCTTTCCAGCTTAAAGCACAACGCCCCAGCTAAACGTCAATATGTATTGGCTTAGTCATCAAGACAGAGTGAATAACACCCATCCGAGGTGGAGGGCGTAACAAGATGGCTCCTCATTCTCATGTCTCCCACATCGTCCAGGCCGTGGACATAGTCAATACAGTGTTTGTCCGGGTAAGTTGAAGCAACAACTTAACATTTGATTCGTAGAGGAAGAATTGTTTCTGAGAATCCATGTCATCCCCAGTCCTCCTGGTAAGATCACGTCAAAGAACTAAAGTCATGAGCTGGGAGAGATATTTTTAAAAAAAATAATTACGAAAAAAAAACCAACTTGCTTGTGAAGGTACCTGCACCCACGACTTTACAGCAGGAATCAATGTACTTACCATTGGCCTCTACGGGCTGGTCCTCAGAGGATTTGATGACACTATCTGTAGCCTGTGTTAGTTGTTATCTCTGATGTGGCCTGAAAAGTAGTGAAGTATCTTGTGAGATAAGCAAAAATGTAATGGGCTGAAACCAGTCTACCAAATTGACATAATATGTGCTCAGACAGTCCTACCAACGGTAATAGGGTTTTTGTGGACAAATCCAACGATTCAACCACCCAGCGCAAGCCACAGGATCAAACTTCACGCAAACCAATCATCAGTGTGAGATGGTTAGTTTCAGAAACAGATTTGTGGACAAAGCAAACCACACAGCAAGTTCTATACCTGAATATCCCAGTTTGGGATCTCTCCTCTCTCTCTCTCTCTCTCATCATCTCTCATCTCTCGTCTCCGTCTCCATCCACCTCTCTCTACTCTCTCCTCTCTCTGCGTGTTAGGTTGCGTTATTACTTACTGATTGGAATCTGAGATCATTTATAAAAGAAGACATTACCGTTAGGGGACGGGATAGCTCAGTGTCAGGAGCACTCGCTTTCTCCCCAGAGCCAAGTTAAGAGCATCGTTCGCCTTTGTTTCAGTACAGTTCCCCCAGTTCACCCAGACTGTAAATGGTACCCGTCCTCATTTATTAGGTCAGAAGTAAAGCAGCGAGGAGAAGGAGATGGCGCCGCCCTCAATATGCTGCTCTAGAGAAGTAAGGTCTCTGACGCCTCGTCCCCTACGACACACTTATTTTAATGGACACCTTTACCTTTACCGTTGAGAATCTCCTACCTAAAATATTAAGCCAAGTCTGTAACCTAGATTTTAAGTAAAAACCTAGAGATTTAAGTAAAAAGCAAATCTCGAAAAAGAAAAAAACGACAAATTAATTTGAAGAGCAAGCTGTTTGAAAGTCGTTAAAACACGAATGATGAATGCTACAATGTACACCTTCAGGCTTTGGAGATGAGATGCCTCAGAGGACTCCTGTAGTTCATTCACGACCACATTACAATGAAGAAGGCCGACAACCACACCCAACAAGTTAAAACAGTACAAGACCATGCTGACCACAGTCAAGAAAATAAAAGGAAGAAAAGGAACTCAGATGGTATGGACATGTGACAAGATCAGATGGGCTCTCCAGACCATACTGCAGAGGAACATGCAGGGAAGAGAGTGCGAGGCAGCAAATACATCACTGAAGACCGGGAAGACCATTCACAAACCCAGAGCACTTGCCTACAAAGTACCGCCGCAAATGGAGTCAACTGGTGGCAAGCTATCTAATATCTATCTATTTTATCCATCTATCTATATGTCCTGTCTATCAGTGCTATCTAGTCTTTCTTCTGTTCGAATCAGTCTGAGATTCAAAAGAATAGATAGCTAGAACACAAACGAGAAACACTCTGGGTAGAAATTCCAATAAAATTCACCAAGCCATATCTAAAAATCCTTCGGAAAGAGTCGATTGGAATGAACGGTCCTTATTTCATGATGAATCAACGTTCACTCAGTCAAAAGATATCATTGCATAGCTATTTCAATATACAGATTTATTAGAACGCACTGATCATGGAATCTAACAATATTACCTCTTAAGGACTTAAACACAGTTTAATATTAATCACCGACACAAGTAAGAGTAGGTACAGTTGATTGGGGTGGATTGATGGCCGAAGTAGATTACCTTCCCATGCGATCAAGTGACGTGTTAACTATACTGCAGTTACCACAACCTGCAAACTATGCAGCGCACTGTTTCCTGGGCGTAGTTGAAAACTCCTTGCGACTACCTTGCCTTCGCGGTAACATATAGTAATTTATGAAAACCTCCTTTAGAGTCACATCATTCTGTTCATACTGTTCTGGTCGTGGATATAAAAATCTCCACTCTGTAGCATTGTCTCTAAAACACAAATACGATCATGTATACGTAAATAATCCTAATACTATTAAAATGAAATATCTGTGTAGCTTTGTGGTGATCGTTATCCAATTTCTTTTACATGGTCAAAAAAAACAGCACACTGAAGATGATTAAATAATCTACTATTCGAAAAGGTTGACAGTAAACGAATTATGTAGTCCTAGCACATTCACCTCTCAATAAAACACATACACCTCGCAATAATACACATTCGATCAAGTACGCAGAAGTATGGTCACGATATTATTATACATCTACCAATAAGTGTAACCACTGCAAACGAAAAGGGTTCAATATAGATTAAAACACAACACGCCCGCACACACAAATACACATGGCGACATACTCCCGTGAAAATCGTAAAGAAGATGAAAATTGAGTAGTTTTCTTTCATTGGTGCAGTAAGTCATTTCTAGATTTGTTTATAACGATCTAATGGTAAAATAACAGAAAAGGTCATACATCAGTACATACAAATATACGACAGTACCAAACAAGAATCTCAAATGCTTAACTAGTGCACAAAACGAAGACCTTTTCAGCTGACCAACTCAACTATCATCTTTCAAACTGTACGAAGATCATTTACATGAACTCAAAAAATCTTATGAAGACAAAATTACGATAATCAGCTGATAAGCTACACTACCATTTTCAGCTACTGAAACCATGTCAGTACAATTTTGTGTATACGCTAACTTGAAAAACACCGAAGAAGAGGGCACTGGCCGTGTGTCAAGTAGATTCATGGAATAAATTATAAAATGTAACGTTAAAAGTGCCCCATAACGTATGTGGTCGTAGGGGTGTGATTTATCAAGACCTCAATTTCTTAAGTGCCAGCATATTGAAGGGCGGCGCCATCTCGTCCATCGCTGCTTTACATCCCATTACCCTAAGAGGAGGGTACCCATTTACATCTGGGGACTGTGCTGAAGCCAAACGGTCACCCATACCACTTGGAAACCAAGCACGATACTCGACCACTGATCTAACCTGTCCCCGCAAGTAAGAAAGTCACCGTCCCCGAATCCTTTGGGGCGCCTCTGAACTTGTCAACCCACCTTTTCTCCAGTCTCGTCAGTCTCTCAGCCGCCCCTCAGGGTGTTCTCCACAGGTCCATGTCTGCCACTCTCGAATGTTGTCCTCACATCTCTATCCTTTGTCTGCCTTCTTCTTCTTCCTGCCCGTCACTGTACCCCTGGTAGATTGTAAGATTCGTAGCCCGACCAGAGTAGCGTTTGACAAATGACCACCACTCAGCTTCGTTGTCTGGCGAGTGTTTGAGTGTATAAGGCCCCTATTTAATTGCGGATGCATATCTTGACTTCTTCATCGTGATGTGACCTTGTACGAGAGGCCTAAGAATCTTCGGAAGCACTCATTTCTACAGCTCTTATTCCTTCCTCTAATCCGCTGGTGAAGGGTCCATGAATTCGCTGCATATAAGAAAATTGACATACCAGAGAGCGCATCAGTCTGATTTTGGGAACTGAAGGCGATGTTCTGTTGCTCCAGATGGGTTGAGCTTGGTCATGCGGCTGTGTTCTGGCAAATTCTTTACAGTATATTCTGGGTTTAATCCCCTCGACTGTTAGATACATCCAGCTATTAGAATCTGTGAAATTTTTCACGTTTCGTTCTTTTGATTTGATTTCTATTGTGAAGTTGCTGTTGTCATCACTTTTGTTTTTTTTCCCCGCTGATTCCCCATAACCAAATTTGATGATATTTTCTTCTAATGCGTTCACGTAAGTTTGTTATTCTTGCTCGTGACCAGCTTATCCGTCATTATCATCAGCGAAGCGCAATTTGTTGAATGTGTGTCTTGCGCCCTCCCAATAACTCACTGACCCTTCATGTTCTTCTAGTGCTGTCTTCCCATGATTTCTCTCAAGAAATAAGATTACGAAGATAGAGGGAGAGCAGCAGCCCTGGCGACACGACCGTCGTCGAAACAATCACCTATGTTGTTGTTGTGAAACACTGCACGAGTTGCATTCTCTGTAAGTAGGTATAAAACAATAATACATTCCAGGAAAATGAAAAACAATCTTTATCAAGAACAAAGCACACACAACAGCAGTCACTGCTACATCAATATAGCGACGGAATGAAGAAAAGCCTTATGCACAAACAATAAACCCACCAGAACTCTCCCACGCTGTTCAGTTTAACATCTGGTCTCACCAACAACAACAAATCATGATCTCCAAATTACTTGGACTCGAATTTGTCGACAAACGTCCTCACAAACAAACAAAATCAAAATGAACGAATATGAAAATGAACGAAATCGGCATGGTACAGTTTTAAAACGATACACAGAAAATTCCATTTGGCAAAAAAGACAATATGTTGCAACCCCAGCGTCAGGCTAAGCCTACTGTATCTCCTAATCCATCACTACAATCAAAATTCACAATTACTTTCACATTAACTTTTTTCGGCCAGACTTTACATACTTTTTATTTACTTTTCCTTCTGCTTGTACTGTGGGCTTCGCGGAAACACAATCTATGTCTGTCATCATAAGCCTGGAGGAAGGGACATCTAGTGGGCTTCTGAGTGTGTCTGTCTGCACGGAGTCGCTCCATCGTCGTGTTGGTCTTACCTCTGGCCTCTCCAGCCAGAGTATCTGGTGTTGTATGGCCCATAGAGCGGGTTGGTTTTGGGAGCATACGAGGAGGATTCCAATACACTTGAATCTTTGTTGTTCAAAATGTGTTGTAGGAACAGGTGAGTGTGAGTGCTCCCACCATATCACATCATTTTTCTGATCTGTGGCTCGCTTGTCTTATTTACTGCTTCCCTCCAGGCATTTTCATTTTACAGAGTTCTTTTGAGGACTTTGGCATTGTTATGTCAGCGTTGGTAATAAAAAAGGTGTTGATGAGTTCGCCTTAGGCAGTGTGAATGCTGGGGGTTTCAGGAAGAGGAGCAAGTTGATAGCTGACTGCATGACTTTCCGTGGCATCTGGTCTCGATTTCTCTGTCTAGTTTGCGATTTTCAGTGAAGATGCTGCCCAGGTCTTTGAATTCTTTGGCTTGCCTTCAAACTGGATTACTGTTGACTTTGAATTCCAGTTTGCTGACAGTCATGACCTAGGTCTTGCTGGCACTGTCTTCCATGCTGTATGTCCACAGCTTCATTGAGCCTGTAGTTGTAGCTTATCATTATTCATCATTGCCTGGTCATAAACCCGCTAACATAGTTCATTTATGCCTCAGGGTCTGCTTGGCTTCCTCGGTGGTCAGACTGTACTCCTGCTATTGGCCTAAGAAGCTCGGATGGTTTCTTAACAGCTGGACTTGACAAAAAAGAAAGAATGAGAAAGGAGAGAGAAAAGGTTGAGAAGAGAGGGAGAGAGAGGTAGAGAGAAGAGAGAGAAGAGAGAGAGAGAGAAAGAGAGAGAGATAGTTGTCAACTAAAAGTGTTTACAATGGTTCCGTTTATGCAAATGCAGATGTTATTCCTGCTCTAAAAGTGACTGAAACACAATTAATCAGATCGTTTAGGGAAGTTTTCAACATTCATGCTGAGCTCCATTCCACACTTAGCACAGTTACAATAACAAGACACTCATCTTGCATTCTTTTCACATCCGTCTTAGTGTTGACTCTTAAGTCTGTACTATATTTATCCCTTTATCTCTATATGGTATCTAAATCTCTTTCTGTCTTTCTCTATACTGTACTAGTCTGTACAGGTGGCCTGCTTTGAAATCCCAAGGCGTTCCAAGACTTATTTCTAACACATTAAATAAGTAGCGATTATATTCTTTGGAGGTGGAAGACAACACACAGTCTCAAAATGTACTATCTCCGCTTCCTTCTAGCCTCAATCTTGTGTACATTTGCGTTTTCAATGTTCAGTGTTAAATTCCAGTTTACTAAGTGTCTGGCAATTAAAATTCAAAGGAACCATTGAACAGAGTTTTTCGGTCGCGAAAACCCGTTGATAACTGATGTCCCTATGATCATTCCAAGTCCTTCAGTAAATATTTTATGGTACGGTTTTTGTTTGTTTCTTTCTTTCTTTGTTTTGTATGTTAAGTCTATGTATCACACCCAAATTGAATAGATTTTTATACTACACTACTAACTACTACTTACTACTACTACTACTACACACTACTACTACTACTAATACTACTCACTGCTGCTGCTTGCTGCAAGCTGCTGCTGCTGCTGCTGCTGCTGGCAGAAAAAGTAATGCCCTAAGGCATGTAATGGAGATGGAAGGAGGCTGATAGAAAATCTCTCTCTCTCTATCATCTCTCTCTCCATCTCTGTCTCTCTCTCTCAGATCGAGTCATCTCCTCTCATCTCTCTCTCTCTCCGTCGTTCTCTCTTGGCATACTTTTTTAAGAGCTGCAAAAAACTTTGTAATTAGTCTGAAAAATTGCCATTACTTTGGGCTTCCAGTGACTGTGGAGAAAACATTAGGCGCCCTGCAGACTGACATAACTCATCTCCAGCTGGAAGGAGGCAGGGGATGGGGACTAAGTGCCGGGCCCGACAGGAGCTGGCGCTGGTTGTGTGAGGCATCCGTGTCAGGTGTCCCGAACCACTTGATCCTCTGTGGTCGATGTTTTGTATGACTTGTGTTGCACCTACCATGTCTCTGATGACTTCGTTTTCGGATTTTGTCTCTTCGGGCTTGTTGACGCTCTTCTTAGGCATTTCATTACACACGTGACTAGTTTATGTCTGAGGCCTTTGTGAAGGCCATGTCTGACACTGGACGTGAGTGTTAGGCAGAGATGGTGTTAATCAAGTTTTGCCTTTGTGTCATGGGGATGCTGGTATGTTTCAGGAAGGGCAGCTGGTAACTGACCGAATTAGCCTTCTGACATCTTGTTTTCATTCACGTCTAATCTACACGTTCTCGGCAAATACACTGCCCATAAATTTAAATTCGCAGACTTTGATTTAACTGGATCATCTGATATTGATGTCCATAGTGTGCGGTCTCCTGCTGACTGTCATGACCTCGGTCTTACTGACACTGATTTCAGTCAAGTCCTGGCAGGTGCTGTTGAGTTATTGTTCTCCTGGAGCTGTACCCTTCTTGCTTATTTATTATTGCCTGGTCCTACAGCAAACATGATTTCGTTGACGTGCCTCAGATCTGGGAATGGCCTCCTTTGCAATCTCATTCCCATGTAAATGACAAAGAGCAGAGTGGAGAGGCACAGCCCCGTCTCACCCCAGATGTCAACGGGAACCATCAGATGTTCCACTGGTCCGTCGGCGGACTGCCTCTTTGCTGTTGGCATAGATAGCTCGGATGTTGTCCAGCGCTGCCCCTTCACGCCATACTGCGCTAGGACCTTCCCAAACTTGTCTCGGTTTACTCGTCAAAAGCCTTCTCTTGATCTACAAAGATAAGTGAGATCTCGTTGATTTGATCGGCCTCCACACTCCTTCTGACAGAAAAAAAGATACGCATCTGTGCACCCCTTCCTCTCCGAATCCAACTGAGCATCACTGAGGAGATGTTCTGTTTTTGTCTAGCGCGCTGATCTAAGATCATTTGCATAAATTCGCCCTACATGGCTGAGGAGTGATATGCCTCTAGTAGTTACAGCATTCTTTCCTTGCTGCCCTTCTTCATCTCAAATTGGCACTACTAGTGCTCCTGCCAGTCCTCTGATACTTCCTCTCCTCCCAACTTTTTTGAGGGTGGGAGAGATGGTGTGAGCCAATTATAACAGGTTTCCCCACATTGCATGTGCTTCAGTTGTTTTGCCATCATCTACCTTGCTGCTTTCCCTTTAGGGCTGGGCTTCACTGCTCCTCTGACTTCACACTCCAAATGACGTAGGTTCTGATGGTCTTGGTAGTTGTGTGAACTGGAACTGGGATGTTTCTGTGCCTGTTGTCCTGCAGGTTTGAGCAGTTTCTTGAAGTCTCTTCCCCACTTTTTAACTATCTCTTCTTCCTCGTTCAGAGCCGTTGTCCTATTGGCCTACGTTGATTACAGTGTGGGTCAAGGGTTTGTCTCGCATTCTCATTGCTTTCACCTCTTGTCTTTGTCTTGCCACTGAACCAGTTAAACAGTAGGTCCAAAAATATGGTGTTCCTAGACAGTGAAAATAGCACGCAAGTCAATACTACAGGAAAAAAACTTCTCCCAAATTCCCAGGACCAGGAGCGTTCCAAAAACTCAAACGTTCCAGCGGATACTTTTCCGATTGAAGGGATGGACATAGGTCGGAAAACATAAAGAAAGCAGTGGGTGACAGTGTGACATGACTGTTGTCTTCAGTGCCTCGTTGTCTGCCTGACAGTGTGTTTGAAACGGCCATGCAGTATGTGCAGATACAACCATGAATAACGTGCCACCCTTACACATATAGATATTTATCATCTTCTCAGCAACCCTTGGTCGGGACGACCGTTGGGGAACCCGCACGGAACGCTGCAAGTGACGCCAAATTGGTCTGTCCTGGGCTGCTTTTCAGGAGGTTTGGTACAGTGAGGCTGGTCCACTCCTTGATGTGGATATCCAGCGTTTCGTGGTCGTCCCTGGCCTCCTTGCTCCTTCCACCATTTCCCAGGACGTCTTTGACAGGCTGTTAATGCTTGTTGTGTGCCACACCATTTCAATATCTCCATATACTGTTATCTAGTCAATGGTCTTGTTTGCCAGCCAGTGCCTCGATCTGCTGCAGACGTAGGTACTTGGTTTTACGGTCTACTGTAGGTGATGTTCAGAGATCCGCCTGAGACACTTCATCTCAAAGCTTGAATGCGACGTTCTAAATCGCAGTGAGTGTCCGAGGCGTCACAGCAGTACAAGGCAATGGAATGACGAGTGCCTTGTAGAGTCTGACCTTAGTGAGGATTCTGATGTGACGGTTTCTCCACACTTTCGCCAGCTTCATCATGGAGGAATGCCACGCAAGTCGGATTCTTCACCACCTATTGTGCTCGTACCATCTTGGTGATGACTGCTCCAAGGTACTTGAAATTCCTCCACCCTCCTCTAGTTCTCCCTCCTCATCTTGATGCTGGGGTATGTGTCGTGGGTACTGTCACGTAGGATCTTGCTCTTTTCGCGTGCTGATCACCATACCGTGGGTCGCCAGCTCTGATGTTTTCCAGTCTGGTGGTGAGATCCTGGAGTTCTTCTTCACTGCGGCCCTGAGATCAATATCGTACTGCGAATCGAAGATTGGCCGCCATGACCTTCCTCCTATGTGAATTGGTCCATGAAGCCAAAGGAGGGCCGCTGCATGATTTTTCTCCAGAACACGTGAAATGAACGGGGGATAGACGTGGCAGCCTTGTCGATCTCCAACTGAAGTCCGTAAGAACTCCTCGATTCCTCCACCCTGAGGACTGCCGGTGGGACTGTCATACAGCACCTGATGACTGAATCAGGTCCTCGTCGAAGTTATAGCTCTCATGACTTGGCCACAGAGCTTCTTGCAAACTCGTCGATGGCCTTCTGAAAGTCAATGAAGTTGTTGTAGAGCTGTAGTTGATGTTGGAGGTGCTTCTCTATGGCTTCTGATGTTGAAGATCTGGCTCGACAGATGCTATCGACCGGGCTTTATCTGCTAACTCTGATAGATTTCTTCTGCTTGTGGTTTACAGTCTGTTCAAGGCAAAGTGTAGCAATAAATTTTGCTTGGATTGGCTTATCATACTATGTTCGGTAATTTTGGCACTTCTTCAGTCCTCCCTTCTTTGAGTGGAACTATTATGGATTTGGTCCACTGTTCAGGCCCTCTTTGCTGGTCCAGATGCGTTGGCAGATGATTGTTAGTGCCTTGATCAGCTCGGCCTCCGTACTTATGAGCTCATCCGGGATGTAGTCAATCCCTGGTGACTTGCCCTCCTTTCCAAGGATCTTACTGCTCTCTATCTCTTCTCCAGTCCCCTGTGTGCGTTCAGAGCCTGATGGTCTGGGATCTAGCTCGGAATTTGTCGATCCAGTCTCACTTGTAGTTGTACAGGTCGCTGCCATAATTCTGTCCATCTCCTTCAGATAGTGCGCTCTCTGTAGGACTGACCCCGCTTGTCTTCAATAACGAAGGTCTTTGGCTGCTGGGAACTTGGTTAATACCTGAGGCCTGGTAGGCCCCCCTTTCCTTGCTGTCTCCTTTCGCACATTGCGCCTTCTCAACCTTGCGAGCATTGTCTACATCCAGTTCCCCATGGCCCAGTCATCTTCTTCTTGATTGACCTGTGTGAACTGTTCTATACTCTCGGCAGTTGCTGGGTTTTTGTTCTTCTCTGGCTTTAGCTCGCTATCGCACAGGTCCAATATTCATGGTAACCCACGTTGGTTCTTATTTCCTTTCTTATCCCAAGTTCTCCAGCGCTGTCTCCCTGAATGGACTGCTGAAGGTCTCAGTGAGGTTGTTGATGTCAACTTGGATGAAATTCAATGCTGCAAGACTGCCCCCAAGCTATCTCAGCTTTAAAGATTTCAGCTACGTCGGGGTTCCTGCACTTTTCTCCAATAGTTGAACCGCAAACTGGATGTCTCTTCTGGTTCGTGTCTTCAGCTTGATCTGTAGTGGTCATGAGTAACAAGTTGTGGTCACTGCCAATATCTAGCGCCAGGGAAAGTTCTTGTCTGGCTTGTATCTGACTTAAATCGTATGTGGGGCCAAGAAAGTAATCAATCTGGTTGTGATCTTTCCATTTGGTGAGTGCCACGTCGTTCTTCTTGATGCTTGTAGTATAGGTGTTGGGGCACAGTAAGATTGTGGCAGCTTGCATGCAATTCCAAAAGTCTGAGACCTCTATCGTTTTGGTTTTTCTCGTTCGTCCACGCCAAAACGGCCTATAGTCCCTGCCATGGTCCATAGGCGTCAGACGTCCGATCTATGGCATTCCAGTCGCCCTGAATCACGAGAAAGTCCTCGTGAGTTGATTTTGAATGACGCCTCCAAAATCCTCGGTATAAACGCTCAATTCTTCACAAGCGAGTCTGCTGTTGGTGCATAACTTGATATGTCATTTGTGGGGTTTTGCATGCGATAACGCATGGAGATCATCCACATGAGATTGGGGACAGCTGATGACACTGTTAGTCCTCTTCTTGTTGACAAGAAATCCACTCATGACACACACGGTGTTTTGGAGTCGGCTCCACATACCATATTGTGATACTCTTCTATGGTTGTTTCCGCCGAATCTCGCCCAACACTTCGGCCATCCAAGTATGTCCCAGTCGATCGTCGTAATTCATGGTTAGTTCTTAGGAGTTATCCCCCGCATGCGTGCAAGGTACGGAGTTCCATACCAATATGTGTCCCTCCAGCTGGAGTTTTGATTGCTGTTGTTTGCGTCCCAGTCGCATATTTTTTCCACCTCCACCTGGAACGTTCCATGGAAGGCGCGGTTGTTGGTATTTCGGGCCTCAACTGATCCGGCAAGTTGTCTTTTCTTGCAGTACTGTCCATGTTGGCATTTCTGTGGGCGTGGATTGCTTGGCGGCGCCCATCTCCTCTCCAAGCTGCTATTTGCTATTTGCCCATAACTGGGGATTTTTAGGTCGGGTTATCTCCCCACTGAGACAGGTAGTACTGGGCTACAGGTTACCAGTAGCAGAGGAACACCTCTGACTCTGACACCCTGGCATATATGATAGCAACAACAAAACATCAGGTCATATCTCATATCCATCATCGGTTGATATGAACCCCAAGTGTGTCTGACGTGGGTGCTGAAGTCGTGTTGTACAGCCTGAGGTGGACTATCAACCGAAGATGATAATAGTGGTTTGATGATTTGACACACAGATTTCACATGATATGTTTGCTACTCTACAGATCTGCCAGAAAAACTGTCCACCATGATGAAAGATTATGTGACATGATCTATGACATGTGATCCACATGCACAAATCAGACACTGAGGTAAACGTGTCGTACTGTTGTCAAACAGCAAGACAAAAACATGTAAAGGAGGCACGTGTCAAACTCGCCAATTCTCTGAAAGGGAAGCGGATCCATGACACAGGAAACATTCGCACATGCTGCCACACGGATTTAGCCACTCTCCGTGATCTCCTCCAGTTTTACCTTGGCTGACAGTGTGTGAGCAGAGACTTGGCACAAGAAGGACACGGGATGTGTAACAAATCTGGAGATTAAGAGTTTTCGTGTATGGCATTCACAATATAATATCAATGCGAGTTTCCATGTCAATTAATTGCAAGCGTGCTGCCACGCTTGCTGCTGTATGACACTAGCAGCTTAACGGCAATCAAATTTCGTTATGGTTATCATTACCATCTCTCTCTCATCCCGCTTTGTCTGTCCTCTCTCTGAGATTCAGAGTTCTCTGTCTTCTGTCTCTGTCTGCCTGCTCTTGCCTCTCTGTCTTCCTGTCTGTCCTGTCTCTCTCTCTCCTCCCACTCTCTCTCTCTCTCTCTCATCTCATCATCGTCTCCTCATCTCCTCTCTCTTCTCCTCTCCTCTCTCTCTCTCTCTCTCGCTCTCTTTGTCGGATGTGAGGTGTAATGATGGAGGATATTGTAGGGTTGAGACACAAGGTGTTTTTAAGCAGGATTTGAAAGTACAATGAAGCTTTTCGCAAAGTGAGAGGGAAAGGGGGGGGCTATTGGGACAGATTAAAGGACGGTGGTTCAACGGAGGGCTTCTTGAAATGGGCGTTTGTAAGCACAGGGTAATCTGCAGAAGTGCGGAGTGAACGAGATATGTATTAGATGACAGAGACATTTATCTGTAACCCTTGGAATGAATCAATGAATACTTAATTAATCTATCTCTCTCTCTCCCTCCACTCCTTCTCTTCTGTCTTCTCTGCCTCTGTCTGTCCTGTCTCGTCTTTATGTCTGTATGTCCTGTATCTATGTCTCTGTCTCTTCTCTCACTCCTCTCTCTGTCCTTACCGATGAACTACAAAACTAGAGGCCGTAGTAGAACCACGCAGAACACCTTCGCACACGTCCAAATCCTGTTCCGCTTTTGGAAAAAGTCGCCATTATTGCCGTGGAATAGAATACAACAATTTACAAACTGCATATTAAAAAATAAATAAAGCATTTATTCTCGATATAAAGAATATTGATATAAATTAAATTTGTGATATCTTCAGTTAACATCTATTCACATTTAAGTGATTTTAGACCGAATTGAATTTGTCTGCTTTCTCACTCTCTTGCTGTCCTCCCCCCCCCCCCCACCCCACCCCATCCTCATACAGACATCATCATCACTACCAAAGAAACAATTGGATTTTAACAATGAGGTATATTGCCTCCTTTTCATTTAACAGACTGTGGAAGAAGTTATTTCTGAAGCGTGGTACCGATCTCCGTTTTGCGATCCTAGCTGTCATAGCCCTTTCACAATATTCGGATGACTAAGCCATATGTCCTGATTAACACTAACGTCCCAGCGATAGTTTTTTTCCGTTTGAGGCATGAACATAGTCGGCCTGCTCTTCGAATAATTCAACAGCAAATGAGCAAGAGAAAAAAAAGAAGACAGTCAAGAGAAAAGGTGCTAATAATGGAGCCGTTAGGCATGAAGCAAACGTATGTCCCGAAAGATGAAAGTGACAGCAATCATATCAAGACAGCTTCAATTGAAGAAAGACACTGCACTGAAGACAAGAAAAAAGTATTCTCTTTGTGCAACACTCTCTCCCCATGACATTTTAACTGTTCTAACCTCAAACCTCAGGTGGTAGCGAAGTTTGGTTTAGCAGTAGCATTTTAACACCATATCACTGTGTTTTTGTTCTCACTGACACAGTTCAACAACATTAGTACATGTGACAACTGGTCCCCTCCTGTGGAGGCTGCACTGCTGCTCTTGCGATGATGAGATTGCTGCCTGTTGTTTATTTCTTCTTTGTTCTTCCAGCATAGATTCCCTTGTTGTTGTGTTTGATAGACAGGAATACTTAGTACCTGGCTCTGAAACGTTTAACTAAAGACACCACTTCCCAAAAGTAGTTGCGCGCTGCCCAACGATGCGTAAAAACTAGATAAAGTAATCAAACAACTGAATAAGAATCTAGTCATAAATCAAAAATTCGTTATAAGTGATGCATTACGAAAATCCTCCCTATGTAGAAACCGTTATCACATTCTTTATTGGGTGCCTCCATCCTTACCAAAGAGTTGCTGTTCCTTTCATCACCTCCACTGTCCAGGACCCTGGGACTTGGTTCGCCCGTGGTCCCACTCTACATGGCCATTACCATATTATTCTGTAGGACTGATAATACAGCCTCCCTCCCAAGGTATAAACACCAATTTATGACTCTCTCTCTCTACCCGCCCTTCAAAAGCGTTGACCTGGCGTATATACTCAACAGGAGCTCATACTTTTTGGTATATGATATGTCGAGAGGGCAAGGAACAAAACCAGGCATGGATTGAGTGGAACACACAATTCTAAATGCAAGTTACACATAGCAATTACTCAGGTGAAGACAGCCGTTGGACGTTCGTCTTTTTATTCCGTCTTCAACACGACAGTCGTGGTGCCAGAGTTCCTCCCAGCAAACGCTGATGAAGGACCACCAAAACTAGCTAACTAATCACTACCATAAATATACAATGTCTCACAATTCACATGTTCCCGATTTAGAAACCATAACGCTATTGTACAAGGGAATAAAATAATTACAATCCCTGTCACACTAGATCTAACATACAAACAATAATAAAAAAAAAATCAATTCAAATCGTATCTCTCTAAGCTGATTGAGGACCCCGACAACTAGCTAACTAGCACTACCTAAAAATATTCAAGTCTCACAAGTCACAAAATGTCCCGATTTATAAAAACCTAACGCTATGATAGCATGGGAGATAATATAATTACCTCCCTGCACACTAGTCTACACATTCAAACAATAACGAGGGAAATAATTCAAATCGTATCACGCTTAAGCCAGTGCACATACTCAGTCACCTGGCTACTGTACGTAACAGTGTCGGTGGTATTGCCACCTATCATTGTTGTCTTTGTGTGCTGTTGTGTGTAATGGTTGCCTAGTAGTCACATTTTGCTTTCGTGAATTGTGATGTACGTTGTTTTCATAAAAAGGGGTTTGGGGTACAGTTGAGTGGGGGGTGGATGTGATGGTGCCGTAAGTAGATTACCTCCCATGCGATCAGAGTGACGTGTTACAAATACTGCAGTTACCAAAACCTGCAAATTATGCAGCGCTCTGTTTCCTTGGGCGGTAGTTGAAAACTCCTTGCGACTTGCCTTTGCCTTCGCGGTAACATATAGTATTTATGAAAACCTCCTTTTAGAGGTCACATCTTTCTTGTTCATACTGTTCTGTCGTGGGATATGAAATATCTCCACTCTGTAGCATTGTCTCTAAAACACTAATCGATCATGTATACGTAAATAATCCTAATACTATTAATGAAATATCTGTGTAGTTTGTGGTGATCGTTATCCAATTTCTTTACATGGTCAAAAAAAAGCACACTGAAGATGATTAAATAATCTATCTATTTCGAAAAGGTTTGACAGTAAACGAATTATGTAGTCTTGCACATTCACCTCTCAATAATACACATTCACCTCTCAATAATACACATTCTGATCAAGTACCAGAAGTATGGTACGATATTTTTATAGCATCTACAATAAGTGTACCCACTGCAAACGAAAAGGGTTCAATATAGGATTAAAACACACACGCCCGCACACACACACATGGCTGACATACCTCCCGTGAAAATCGTAAAGGAAGATGAAATTGAGTAGTTTCTTTCATTGGTGCAGTAAGTCATTTCTAGATGTGTTATAAAGATCTATGGTAAAATAACATGAAAAGTCATACATGCAGTAACAAACAAATATACGTACAGTAACAAACAAGAATCTCAAATGCTTAACTAGTGCACAAAACGAAGACATTTTCAGCTGACAAACTCAACTATCATCTTTCAACTGTAGCGAAGATCATTTACATGAACTGCAAAAAGTATTATGAAGACAAAATTACGATAATCAGCTGATAAGCTACACTACCATTTTTCAGCTACTGGAAACCATGTCAGTACAATTTTGTGTATAAGCTTACTTGAAAAGACACCGAAGAAGGAAGGGCACTGGCCGTGTGTCAAGTAGATTCATGGAATAAATTATAAAAGGTAACGTTAAAAGTGCCCCATAACGTATGTGGTCGTAGGGGAGTGAGTTATCAGAGACCTCAATTTCTTAAGGGGCCAGCATATTGAGGGCGGCGCCCATCTCTCCATCGCTGCTTTACCATCCCTTACCCTAAAGAGGGCGGGGTACCCATTTACAGCTGGGGGACTGTGCTGAAGCCAAACGGTCACCCATCCACTTGGAAACCATGCTCGATACTGACCACTGATCTATCCTGTCCCCCAAGTATGTAAGTCACCGTCCGAATCCTTTGGGGCGCCTCTGAAGCTTTGTCAACCACCTTTCTCCAGTCCTCTCGTCTCTCAGCCGCCCTCAGGGTGTCTCTCAGGTCCATGTCTGTCCACTCTCGAATGTTGTCCTCCCATCTCTTCCTTTGTCTGCCTCTTCTTCTTCCTCCCGTCACTGTCCCTTGTAGGATTGTTTTAGCAAGACCAGAGGAGCGTGTGACATGACCAAACCACTTCAGCTTTCGTTGTCTGGCGAGTGTTTGAGTGTATAGGGCCCTATTTAATTGCGGATGCATATCTTGACTTCTTCATTCGTGATGTGGTCTTTGTACGAGATGCCTAAGAGTCTTCGGAAGCACCTCATTTCTACAGCTCTTATTCTTCTCTCTAAGTCCGCTGTGAGGGTCCATGAATCGCATGCATATAAGAATATTGACATGACCAGAGAGCGCATCAGTCTGATTTTGGAACTTATGGCGATGTTTCTGTTGCTCCAGATGGGTTTGAGCTTGGTCATTGCGGCTGTGGTCTGGGCAATTCTTGACAGTATTTCTGGGTTTAATCCCTCGTCTGTTAGGATACATCCCAGCTATTTGAATCTGTGAACATTTTCACGTTTCTGTTCTTTGATTTTGATTTCTAATGTGAAGTTGCTGTTTGTCATCACTTTTGTTTTTTCCCCGCTGATTTCCATACCAAATTTTGATGATTTTTCTTCTATGCGGTTCACTAAGTTTGTTAGTTCTTGCTCGTGACCAGCTTATCCGTCAATATCATCAGCGAAGCGCAAGTTTGTGATTGTTCGCCCTCCAATACTCACTGTTCCTTCATGTTCTTCTAGTGCTTCTTCCATGATTCTCTCAAGAAATAGATTGAAGAGAGTAGGGGAGAGCAGGCAGCCCTGGCGAACACGACCGTCGTCGAAACCAATCACCTATGTTGTTGTTGTGAAACACTGCACGTGTTGCATTCTCTGTAAGTAGGTATAAACAAATAAAACATTCCTAGGAAATGAAAAACATCTTTATCAAGAGCAAAGCACACACAACAGTCACTGCAAACCATCAATATAGCGCACGGAAGGAAGAAAAGCCTTATGCACAAGACAAATAAACCCCCAGAACATCTCCCACGCTGTGTCAGTTTAACATCTGTTTCAACCAACAAACAAATCATGATCTCCAAATTAATTGGACTCGAATTTGTCGACAAACGTCTCAACAAGACAAACAAAATCAAATGACAATATGAAATGAACGAAATCGGCATGGTACAGTTTTTAAAACGATACCACAGAAATTCCATTGCAAAAAAGACAATCTGTTTGCAACCCCAGCGTCAGGCTAGCCTCCTGTTTTTCCTAATCCATCACTTACAATCAAAATTCACAATTACTTTCACATTAACTTTTTTCGGCCAGACTTTACTTACTTTTTATTTACTTTTTCCTTCTGCTTG
The DNA here is from genome assembly GCA_028751875.1 of Rapana venosa. NCBI lineage: Eukaryota > Metazoa > Mollusca > Gastropoda > Neogastropoda > Muricidae > Rapana > Rapana venosa. The sequence continues at coordinate 24,489,970 of CM054160.1, read as the reverse complement.
TACTGGTGGCGTCCGGGGAAACACAATCTATGTCTGTCATCATAAGGCCTGGAGAAGGGCATCTGGTGGGCTCTGAGGTGTCTGTCTGCCACGGAGTCGCCCCAAATCGTCGTGTTGGTCTTCCTCTGGCTCTCCAGCCAGAGTATCTGGTGTTGTATGCCCATAGAGCTGTTGGTTTGGGAGCATACGTGTGAGGTGCCCAATACACTTGATTCTTTGTTGTTCAATTGTTGTAGACTGGTGTTGCTCCCACCATATCATCATTTCTGATCTTGTCTCGCTTGGTCTTATTTACTGCTTTCCTCAGGCATTTCATTTTACAGATTTCTTTTGAGACTTTGGCATTGTTATGTCAGCGTTGGTATAAAAATGGTGTTGATGAGTTTCGCCTTAGTGCTGGTGTGAAATGCGGGGGTTTCAGGAGAGGAGCAAGTTGATACTGACTGCATTGACTTTCTGGCATCTGGTCTCGATTTCTCTGTCTAGTTTGCCGTTTTCAGTGAAATGCTGCCCAGGTCTTGAATTCATTGGCTTGCTTCAACTGGATTCTGTTGACTTTGATACCAGTTTGCTGACAGTCATGACCAGGTCTTGCTGGCACTGATTTTCATGCTGTATGTCTCACAGCTTTCTTGAGCCTGTAGTTGTATCTATACATTATTCATCATTGCCTGGTCATCCGCTAACATGATTCATTTAGTGCCTCAGGGCCCTGGCTTGGCTTCCTCTGTGGTGCAGACTTTACTCCTCTATTGGCCTAGAAGGCTCGGATGTTGTCTTAACAGCTGGACCTTAAACATTGTACTCTCTGTTGACTTGATCAAAGGACTTTTCTTTGTCAATGAATACAAGAATCTACCCTCCCCTTGGTCCTACTAAATTGCCTTCTCACCAAAAGTTCCAGAGGCAAAGAGTGTATCAGTGCACCCTCGTCCTTTTCTGAAGCCAAACTGGGCATCACTGAGAATGTTTCTGTTTTCACTCATAGCACTGCTTCAGGATCTTTGCATACATTTTCCCTACAGGGCTGAGCAGTGATATGCCTCTGTAGGTCTGAGTCTTTTCTTACTGCCCTTCTTCTTCCATATTGGCACCACTATTGCATTTTACCATCTTTTTGGTACTTTTCTTTCTCCCAAGCTTTCTGAAAGATGATGGTGAAACCACTGAATTCCATTCCACACATACATGAATGGCTTCAGTTGTTATGCCATCGTCTCCTGCAGCCTTGCCCTTAGGACTGGTCTCCACTGCCTGTTTTTAAATTCACTGTCTAGGATGGTGGGTTCTGAGTGGGCAGGGTGGCTGGGGTGAACTGGGTTGTGTGTCTTGTGGGTTGAGTAAGTCTTTGAAACAGTTTTCCCATCTCTTTACTATTTTCTCCTCTTCATACAATGCTTCCCCGTTTGCATTTTTGATGACAGTGGTTGGATCGAAAGGTCCATCTCGGACTCTTTCTTCGCTTCTTTCTCTGCTTTCACACTCTTGTAAAACTCTTTTGGGGGAGGTTTTCCCATTTTTCACAAAAGTTTTCCCCATACTGGGTCCACGACTTTTCCTTTGCTGTTCTCACAATTTTTTTGCTGTCTTCTTGCAAGTCTGTACTTGATGTAGTCCTCTTCATCCTTTGACTTGACCCAGATTTTGTATATTTTTCTTCTTTTCCTTGATAGCGTCTTTCACTTCTACATTCCACCAGGATGTTGCTTTTCTGTTTCTTCCCCTGTCTTCTTGGTGCCACAGGCTTCTTTATAGTGTCCAGGAGAACTGTCTTTAAGATGCCCCAAGTTTCCTCTATGTCTAGTGATGTAGGATCAGTACTGTCCAATTTTTCACTGATGGTGCACCTGACCTTATTTTGCACCTCTTCTTCTTGGAGCTTGTGCATGGTGTGTCTTTCCGTCTGTTTCTTCTTTTTGATGGACTTCCTTTGCTTCTGAATGTCCAGCGTCGTGATGACTGGCCTGTGGTCTGTGTCCAGGCCTGCGTTGGGGGATGGCTCTTGAGTCTCTGATGTGTCTCCGCATTCTAGCCCTTTGCCAGTGTGAAGTCGATCTGAGATGAGACGTTAATGTCGTTCCATTTGTACCAGGTGTAGATGTGAGTGGCTCTGTGCTGGAAGAAGGTGTTGGTGACAATAAAGACATGCTCTGCACACAGTTCTAATACATGGTTGCCATTGTAGTTGCACTGTGTGGACCAAGGTGTTTTGTCCATGGTGTTCTTCTCTCTCTGACTCTGCCATTGAAATCTCTTTTGACGTACAAGTCTTCTTGGTAAAGGGATGTTGTTGATGGTGTCTGGGAGTTTTTCAAAGGAGTCTTGAGTAGGAGTCATTGCATGGTGCATACACTTGAATGTAGTTGTTAATTTTGTTGCCCTCTCTGATGCCAATGAACTCTTGTCTTACTAAGTCCTTTGCCTTGTCATGGTGTATGATGAAACCCACACCATGTACTGCTCTCTCTTCCTTGCTTACACCACTCCAAATGAGAACACAGTTGGCGTCTATTTCCTTTCTTCCTGCTTCTTTCTTTCTGATGTCTGTAATGCCCAGTATTGTGATCTTGCGCTGGGTCATGTACCGATAAACCCTAGGATGGATGCTAGGTCATACCTATCTCTGGTTCTTTGTTTGTCAAACCACAAATGTTCCAGGTCCCAACCTTATCATTTTTCTTTGGTCGTTGTCCATTTTTCTTGCCGTACTGTTTTCCGTTGTTGTTTGGTTTGTATTTTTTAATCGTTGTCCGTTTTCCTCCCCGTGCCGTTTTCCATTGTGATCAGTCCGTTTATATTTCCTTTTAATGTCTTGACCAATTTTGTATCCACTGCTGGCCTCTAAGCCAGTCACAGCTTCACCAGAGCCCTGTTGGCCAGCATTACCTGTATCCACCCCCACCCCCTACGACGAGGACGAGGGGTTGGGCTTTGGGAGGTGGCCCAGACTTGCCATGCAATAAGCCTGTGATTTGCAGCTTGGGTTGCCACACAGCTAATTTGTCTTACTGTTAGTAATACTGGCTAGCTGTACGCTGAGCCTCATGGCTTATGTCCACAAGAAAAATAGTCCCCGTCTGCTTCAGACTGAGGTAAATTTAGGGTAGAGGACTTCAATACCCCACTCTCCTGTGAAAATGAATGTGAAAAGCTGTTTGAAAGGCGTGACTTTATGAAGCAAGTTGTTTGTCATTTTCGCCGTAGAGGCGTTCAGAAACATACTACAACACTGCATCAGTTGCGTGCGCCTCTTCTACTCTTCCGCTCCAATCCACTCTTCATCTGTATGATCAATGTACAGATAAACCCAAGGATGGATGCTAGGTCATACTTTATTCTGCAAGTCAAACAATATGGATACAATCTGTGGGTCCCCTCAAACTGATTCAGCGTGCTGGAGGGAAAGGCTTCTTGGTATTTGCAGATTCGCTCTCAGCTCTGGAGGCTATCGCTTGTAGGAACATAAATCATCCTAAGCTTCAGGATTTCTACGAATTATATGCTTCCTTGAGACGGGATGGGTGTGATATTGTTTTGGTATGGATCCTGTGGTACGTGGGCATATGGGGCAACGAAACGGTTGACCGACTCTCTAGGTGTGCCAAGGGGAAGACATTTCTAGGTCTACCGTGCCATACACGGATCTGAAACCTAAAAGCCAACAATACGCCCAGTCTTTCTGGCGAGAAGAATGGAACGCTCAGACAGACAAGAAACTTTTCCACATTCACCCTAACCTAAAAAAAGTTCTCCCTCTGTGTGTCAGAAACCGAAGGAAAGCAACAGTGCTCACCAGGCTACACACGGGTCATTCTCATATCACCCACGTTCATTTGCTTAAAGGAGAGAACCCATGGTGTGTGACTTGTAATGTGTGAATAATCATCAAGCATCTGCTTCTGGAGTGGTACAAGCATTTTACGCAGACTCCCTGAAGATCCTTTGTTTTGTTCCACGACACCATTTTTAACTTCCTGAGAGAATCGGGCTTCTTCGGTTTGATATCAGTGAAAGTGTTACAGTTGGTCACTAAAACAAGGTTGTTTTAAGAAATCTGGTTTGGATTTTATCTCATTTCATGTTGTTGATGTCGTTTTTCCCACAGCGCATTCCCCTGTCCTGGGTTCCCCTTTATAGTTGGCCAGGGCTTTGTTACAAGGAACGACAGTAGAGTTGGTTTTATACCCTGCTGCACAGTTTTAATCTTAGATTTAAAAGTTGAAGAGGTACAGCCTTGATATGGCCTCTGAGGTCGGCGGGCTATAAACAACAGGATTTGGGTTGGATCTATGGGTAAAGACCCATAGATTACCGGGTAACATGTCTTTATTTCAAAACAATAGATAAATATAACAACCGAATAAAGTAACACAGAATGAAAAGAAAATGTATTGATTTCGGAACAATGCAAAATTCAAGAGAATTACATCAACAGAGGATGCAGTAAGGGAGGCATATGGCACCTTGAAAAAGTTCACCACGACCGAGCATAACAGTTCTAAATCATCGATAACAAAAAAAGGTGCATTACTCTCTGAAAGCACTAAAGTTCTCACCTGATGAAGACATCACTGCTGTACAACCACCAGACACAGCCAGACACAACTACACCATGCTGAGACACGTAACATTAGCAAGAAAATCCGTTCTGTGAGAAAAAATGGGGGAAGCATACGCTGCTATTAAGAGGAACAACATCCCTGCTGAATTACTTAAAATCACAAAAGAAAGGTTACAAATTAATAATGTAACAGTTTTTTGTCAAAAATCTAACCCAAACCCCCTAGACCTCCCCCATTCACTCCCCCCCCCACCCCCACCCCACCCCCACCCCCCACATCCCCAAAACAGTACTTAAAACGTCACGACAATTGATGGTTACAAGTAGGACGGTTTGCTATCAAACTGACTTCACTGGAGAGAATAGGTGTCCAGCATCACTTCAAAACAAAAGCACGCATATCAACATACAGAGGAGCAGAAGCGTTTGGTTCATTGAATGATTCACTACATAAAATTAGCCAAGGCTATAAAGTTCTGGAGGACTTTTTGATGAATACTTGTCCATCATCATGTTCTCAGTTATGATAAGTCAGTGATTAATTTTCAGATTTAAAAAAGATATAGGTAAAAGGTAAAGGAGTCCCATAACCTATAAGGTCGTAGGGGAGCGAGGCGTCAGAGACCTCACTTGTCTAGGGCCAGCATATTGAGGGCGGCGCCCATCTCCTCTCCCTCGCTGCTTTACCTTCCCTGACCCTAAAGAGGGCAGGTACCCATTTACAGCTGGGTGAACCTGGGGGAACTGTACTGAAGCCAAGGCGCGCAAACGGTCACTAGTTGTCAAATGCTTTTTTTTTTCAAAACGGTTGCCACCTTCCACCGATTCTGCCATCCTACTCTTCCTGCCCTCCTCTTTTCAAGCCAGCCCCCACAAGAAAGACAGGCTTTAGACTCCCCTTCTTAGTTCTAGCATGTTCTCATCCGTTCTTCAACAGTGGCTGATACTTGACTTCAAAACGAAAACTCCATGGTTGAAAAATAATCTTTGCTAAGTTTAGAAGTTTTAAAAATTTTACAACCCCCCCCCACCCCCCCCCCCCCCCCCCCCCCAGTCACGTGCCTTTACCGTCAGACCCTAACACTCTAACTCATGTTCAAAACGGCAACAAGAAAATTGTCCTTGGCAAAATTCGTTGGTGAAAGCAAGTTTCATAGCAAAGAGGAAAACGGCCTGACTTCATGCTGTTTTATATAATATATATATATATATATATAATATATATATATAAAATATATATATATGATATATATATATATAATATATATATATATATAGATAGATAGATAGATAGATAGATAGATAATAGATAGATAGATAGATAGATTAATGTGCTGACGTGTCAGCAGCTTAAAATATTCATGTACCATCTCACATCTCTTCTGGTACACAGCGAAGCCGCCATTGCTTAGTTTCTATCAGAATCCGTCTCTGTCCACCAACCCGTCAGCAGTAAATTGTCCTGTCCCTGATCGTTCGTCTTTGTCCAGGAAACCAATAGGATGCCAAGAAAACACATGCTGTGTGAATGGCCGCCTGAAACGTGGGCGGTAAGGGAAATTACTTATGATAAAAATATAACCGGGTGAGTCATAGCCGTGATTTTTTTTTCTTTTGAATTTGATGGGGGTTGGTGTAAAATGAATATTCAAGCTCAGGGCAATGCTTTCCCCACATTGATTATGCTTAACGATACTTCATTTATGCATTACAACCACGGTATAGATTTGTGTGTTCCAGCAAGCAGGTAAAAATTTAAGGAATGAGTGCTTTTCTACTCTAAATTTTTCCTGGTGGTGGTGGTGGGGAGGGGGGTATATTTGGAAATCTTTACCTACAACAGCATTGCAGCTCCTGGTAATAAAAAAAAAAAAGTAAGGTTATTTCATAGGCAAGGACTGCTTATAAATCTGTCCTTGGTAATAATGATGGATTTTAGCACTGCTCTCGAACTAAAAATCCTTTTGTTTTTGGTGCATTTTGCAGCATGCCCTGACATAGTGTGTGGAAATGAAACAAATCAATATAGTTGGATACAGATAGCGTTAATCCTCTCACATCACATCACATCCTCGCACATCGACCTCCAGGAGTGTCAACGGGTGCAAGTTCCAAGTTCAGCTCTACAATTTAATAAATTAAGTGGAAAATATATAGAAAGCCAAATTGCTGTGTCATATTAGAGCCATTGCTTCTCTGAATTCTAGCAATTTGCATTTGCCATAAAGATTCAAAGATGTGGTATGTAAATCGCGGTTTCAGTGCCGGTATATTCTACATCTCTCTGCCCTGTGGGATATTTTCCGCTAAGTTGGTTGCATAATATATTGATATATCGTAGTTAGGAATATGTGCGTCTGATTTCTGATACATCTCTCTCTCTCTCTCTCTCTCTCTCTCTCTCCATCCTCTCTCTCTCTCTCTCTCCATCACACACACACACACACACACACACACACACACACACACACCATGTTTGATTCCTATAATTCTGAGTGCATTCACAATATTGTCAGGTGTTCTTGGTCAAAGACAGTAGAATGTGAAGATGTTGCTAACATTCAAATTTATATCTTGAGAGACTCCAGAGTTTACATTGACAGCTATACTTCTGACGTGCCGAGGAGGGTCCAGGAAAAGCAAACAAAACAAAAAAAACCATTTCTGAGCAAACAATGAATAAAGAAACGCCGTCATCAGTTTCAGACTTGATGACGTCAGCGGTAGAGTTGATGAGCTGAAGGATCCATCACAGACACAGTCACTATAGTACTGGGATTTTTTTGGTAATTATGTCCTGTTTCTTTAAGGAATGAAGGCGTCTGGGGATCTAAAAGGGTTTGCATTGTTTATTATTTTTGTTGAGGATGAGGAATGCGTTCTCTTTTCTCTTAGCCACTCAGCTTTTCAGATAGTGGAAAACGCTATGTTTTCTGTCCCCTGATAGGCCAGTTATTACACTATTCCTGATAAGCCAGTTTATCACAGTATGCCTGATAGGCCAGTTATCACAGTGTTCCTGAAAGGCCAGTTAAATATACAGTATTTCCTGATAGGCCAGTTGTTACAGTATTCCTGATAATCCAGTTATCACATTATTCCTGATATGCCGGTTATCACAGTATGCCTGATAGGCCAGTTATCACAGTATCCCTTTATAGGCCAGTTATCACAGTATGCCTGATAGGCCAGTTATCATAGTATGCCTGATAGGCCAGTTATCACAGTATGCCTGATAGGCCATTATCACAGTATTCCCAATGGGCCAGTTATCACAGTATTCCCAATAGGCCAGTTATCACAGTATGCCTGATGGGCCCATTATCACAGTATTCCCAATAGGCCAGTTATCACAGTATTCCCAATAGGCCAGTTATCACAGTATTCCTGATAGGCCAGTTATCACAGTATGTCTGATAGGCCAGTTATCACAGTATGCCTGATAGGCCAGTTATCACAGTATGCCTGGTAGGCCAGTTATCACAGTATGCCTGATAGGCCAGTTATCACAGTATTCCCAATAGGCCAGTTATCACAGTATGTCTGATAGGCCAGTTATCACAGTATGCCTGATAGGCCAGTTATCACAGTGTGCCTGATAGGCAGTTATCACAGTATTCCTGATAGGCCAGTTATCACAGTATGCCTCTAGGCCAGTTATACACAGTATGCCTGATAGGCCACTTATCACAGTATGCCTGATAGGCCAGTTATCACAGTATGCCTGATAGGCCAGTTATCACAGTATTTCCTGATAGGCCAGTTATCACAGTATGCCTGATAGGCCAGTTATCACAGTATGACCATGGCTATCAGGCTACAACTGTTGCTGAAACGGAACTCGCTAAAAAAAAGAAAAAACCCGTTCCACGTGACTAAGGGTAAAATTGCCGCTGCGCCAGCTAAATCATGAGGTAACAGAAAATAGCCAGCCGTTGTATGTCTCTTTTGTATAAAGCCATTCTTGTTTCGTTTAGGGTTGTGTCTTGTGCTTTTCTAAGAATCGCAAAGTTCCCAACTTCCTTCTCTCTTTAAAACGCAATGTCATCTTTCAGTACTTTTGAATACAAGATAAGGTGGACTCCAAAAGTATGTTAAGGCAACCAAGGACAAAAAGTTATTTTGACGAGTGAGTCGGGATTTCATTTCCTGATGACACTTCAGACTTTCGAAGCGTCTTTGTTCTTCCTCTGTAGCATTGAACAGAATTCTTTCGACTTTACATCATAGCAAAACTGCACTGTATCCTGTCATGACGTTTACCTTTCCTGTCTCTAAAGGATCTGCAGGGTCTTGTGCATCTCTCTCCAAACCTCTATTTCAAAAAAAGAAAGTCACAGAAACCTTCCAGCGTCATCTGCCCTTTTGAAGATCTACCACCGCCAGTCAGGGAAAAAGCAAGTTGAAATTCTAAACAATCCTCACATGACAAGGTCTTCTGGCCTTGAAAAGACAGCTTTCATAGCTCTATGCTTGTGAATAAATAAAAGGAGGACAAAAAATAGCGGAAAAGAATATTAAGAAACTATCCGCCTTTGGCGACCGTTGCGCGCCTTGGCAGTTCCCCATATTGGGGTATTATCCGACAACTCACTCTCCATGCAAAAGTTCACTCACCAAAATTGTCAGTGTGTATTATCAATTACGGCGCATCAGGGCAGTTCGAAAAGTACCTTGTCCACTGATGCAACATCCAAAACTAGTCTCCGTCCCTCATAACTCTCACGAACTGCGGACTATTGCAATTCCTTCTTCTGGCCGGTCTCCCCAGCTTATCTATCCACTCCCTTCAACGTATACAAAACACTCTCCAGCTCGACTATCCTAACAGAATTGAATAAAATCTGAGGTCATTACTCCTCTCATTGCTATCTCTCCATGGCTGCTGTGCCCACAGAGAGGAAACTATAAGATCAGTACCCTCTGTTACAAATGCCTCCACAAAACAGCTCCCTTCATACTCTGTGATATGGTTTTTCATCTGTACACTCCTTCTCGTTCCCTACGCTCTGCTGCAGATAACGTGTGCACCTAGATTCAACCAGTCACGTTGGACGTCGCTCCTTTCTCCTGTTCTGGTCCATTTGTTATGGAATAACCTCACCTCTCGCCACTCGCCAAAAAGCCATTCTTATGAAGCTTTTAAATTCCAGCCCTCAAGACTCATTTTTTTCAAACCTAAGATTCTCGCTCCTGTTCCATCTCATTTGTGTCCATGCCCTCACAGACAAAATCCCCATCCACACTGCCGAATTGTATAACCTTTTGTTGTTGTGCGTGTGATGTATTACATTTGGAATTTGTAAAATAAAACTGTTGATTGTAACTGTCTGTATGTGAATGTGTGGGAGAACGAAAGCGCATATGAAATTTGGGTGTTTTTTTCAAGAAATCGGCAATATATATTTTCATATACTATTATTATTATTATAACACTTTGCTATGTACTGACCTGACTGATAAGACTGTGCTATGTACTCACCTCACAGATAACACTGTGCTATGTATTGAACTAACTGATAACACTATGATATGTCCTGACCTAACTGACAACACTGCTATGTACTAACCTGAATGATAACACTGTGCTATGTACTGACCTAACTGACAACACAGTGCTAAGTACTGACCTGACTGATAACGCTGTGCTTTGAACTGACCTGACTGATAACGCTATGTACTGACCTGATTGACAACACTGTGCTATGTACTGACGTGACTAATAACAGTGCTACGTACTGAACTGGCCTGATAAGACTGTGCTATGTAGAGGACCTGAATGGTACACTTGTCCATTGTACTGACCTGACTGAGAACATTGTGCTATGTACTGACCTGACTTATACCACAGTTGCTTTGTACTTGACCTGAATGAAACGTTGTGATATATGATGACCTGACTGATAACAAGTGATATGTCGTTTTTTACTGACCTGACTGATATACACTGTACTATGTACTCCACCTCACAGATAACACTGTGCAATGTATTGAACCGATGATAACACTGTGCTATGTACTTGACCTAACTGACAAATACAGTGCTATGTACTGACATGACTGGTGACGGGGGGCGCCTCTGCTTTGAACTGACCTGACTGATTAACGCTATGTACTGGACCTGATTGACAAACACTGTGCTACGTTACGACGTGGACTAATAACACTGTGCTACCGTATGCCCTGTCTGAGAACATGGTACTACTGTACTGACCTGACTTATACCACCTGTGCTATGTAATGGACCGGACTGAAAACGCTGTGATATATGCTGACCTGAATGAATAAAACTGTGCCTTTTGTACTGACCTGACTGATAAAAACATTGTGCTATGTACTGACTAGATGATTACATTGTGCTGTGGACTGAACTGACTGGACCAAACTGTGCTTTTGTTCTGATCCTGAATGTTATATTGTGCCTATGTACTGACCTGACTTATAACACTAAACTATATATCACCTGACTGATAGATTGTGCTTTGGAATGTATTGACTGATTACATGTGCAATGTACTGACCTGGACTAAATGAGATGTGCTATCTACTGAACTGATGTTAACACTGTGCTATGTTACGTTCATGACTGATATAAGATTGTGCCATGTATTGACCTCGATGATACACTGTTGCTATGTACTGACCTGACTGTTAGGAGTGGCGCTATGTAATGACTGCTAATAAGATTGTGCTATGTTACTCAACTCACTGAATAACCTGTCTATTTACTGACATGGATAATAGGGGTTGTACCAATGTATGAACATGACTGATAAGATTGTACGTATGTACTGAAGGACTGATAACACAATCCTATGTACTGACCTGACTGGTAAGATTAGTCTATTTACTGACCTGACTGATAACACTGTGCTATGTACTTACCTGACTGATAAGATTGTGTAATATATTGACCTGACTGATAACACTGTGCTATGTACTGATTGGCTGATAACACTGTGCTATGAACTGACCTAACTGATAACACTGTACTATGTACTGACCTAACTGATACGACTGTGCTATCGTACTAATCTTGATGATAAACACTGTGTATGTACTGGGACCTGACTTATTGGGTTGTGCGATGTACTGACCTGACTGACTAACTTTGTCTATGTTATTAAAGGACTGAATAACACTGGTGCTATGTTTTTGACCTGGATAATAAGACGTGCTATGTACTGACTTGCCTGATAACATTATGCTATGTACTGTCCCTGATGATAAAAAACTGTGCTATGTATGACCTAAACTGATAACACTGTGCTATGTTACTGACCTAACTGATAACGATGTGCTATGTACTGTTTTCTTGATGATAACACTGTGCTATGTATGACCTGTCTGATAACAACTTGTGCTTGGGTACTGACTGACTGATAACACTAGTGCTATGTACTGTCCTGCTGATAACATTGTCCTATGTCCTGACCTAAACCCCACCCCCCAGTATATCCCCACAGATGTGTACAAACTAGAAAAACACTGTATACGTACTTACCTCACTCGGTTTACACTGTGTGTCTATTAGTTACTGAAATCAATGATAATCATGTGCTGTACTGTCCTGACTGATATCACTGTGCTATGTATTGGACCTGGGAATGACGATCAGCACTGAGCTGTGTCTGAAACCTCTAATGATTACTATGTCCTCATGTACTGACTGACTGTTAACACTAGGCTTTATACTGACATGACTGATAATACTGTGATATCGTACTGTCGAGGACGGTTAACACTGTCACGATGTACGACCTGACTGATAATTACTGTGCTATGTATCTTGACTGACTACCGAACACTATTAGCTTATGACCTGATAATAACATTGTGCTATGCACACTGACCTGACTGAAAAAGACTGTGTATGTTTTGGCCTGACTGATATGACTTGTGCTATGTACTGAACTGATAAAACAATTACTATGTACTAACTGAAAAACTTTGTGCTATGTGGTGAACTAATGTTAAACTCTGTGCTAATGTACCTGATACCTAACTGATAGTATCTGTGCTAATGTTGTTCTTGCTGATAACACTGTGGCTATGTTCTGACATTCGCACTGATATCACTGTGCTAGTTACTGACCTCGGCTGATAACACTGTGCTATGTATTGACCTTTAGGAATTATAATTGTCCTATGTACTGACCTAACTGATATAAATCAGATGTGTCCCACAAAACTGAAAAAAAACAATGTAATAACGTACTTTCCTCACTGATTTAATCTGTGTTTTGTACTGTCCCTCATGATAAACACTGTTGCTATGTACTGACTCGGACTGTTAACACTGTGCTTGTATTGACATGATGATAGGATGCTGTGTCCTGACCCTCACTGATAACACGGTCCTATGTACTGACTGACTGTTAAAACTATGCTATATACTGACCTGGACTGATAAACTGTGCTATGTACTGACGTGAAATGCTTAAATCTGTCCTATGTACTGACTTGCACTGATAATTCTGTGCTATGTATTGACCTGGACTGAGAACACTATTAGCTACTGACCTGACTACATAAACTGTTGCTACGCACTGACCTGACTGAAAGACTGTGCTAAGTAATGACCTGACTGATTTGGGACAGTGCTATGTATGAACTGATAACCATTACATATGCTACTATCCTTAATACATCTTGCTATGTGGTGACCTAACTGTTAACTGTGTGCTATGTACTGACCTGACTGATAAAAGTGCTATGTACCGACCTGACTGATAACACTGTGCTATGTAATGACCTGACTGATACAAATGTGCTATGAACTGATTTGATTGATAACACTGTGCTATGTACTGACCTGACTGATAACACTTTGCTATGTACTGACCTGACTGATAAGAATGTGCTATGTACTCACCTCACTGATAACACTGTGCTATGTACTGACCTCACTGATAACACTGTGCTATGTACTGACCTGACTGATACACTGTGCTATGTACTCAACAGACTGTATAACAATGTGTATATACTGACCTGAACGAAAACACATGCGGCTATGATCTAACTGACAAACTGTGCTCTATTTACCCTACCCTGACCTGATAACAATGTGCATAAGTGCTTACCCGTAATGATAACTCTCGTGCTATGTGCGACATTACTGATAACACTGCTAAGTGTAATTGACTGATAACACTGTTGCATATGGTAACTTATCTTACTGATAACCACTGTGCTATTGTATGAACCTCCTGACTGATAACACTGTGATATGTACTGACCCTGACTGTTAAAAAAACGTGCTATGTACTGACCTGACTGATAACTATGTCTCTATGTACCTCAACCTGACTGTTTACACTATGGTATGTACTGACCCTGACTGATAATACTGTGATATGTAATAACATGACTGATAAAACTGTGCACTGTACTGACTGATTGCAATAACACTTTTTGTCTTTCTGACTATATATAAATTCACTGTGCTATGTACTGTCCTGACTGATAACACTGTGCTATGTAATGACCTGACATGATAACACTGGTGTTATATACTATGTATCGGACCACTGACGAAATACTATGGACTAATTGAAAACAATTGTGCTATGTACGGGAGATAACTGCGTTAACTCTGTGTATTGTACTGACCTAAACTGATTTAAGTGTCTGTACCGTCCTGATGATAACAACTGTGCTATGTATGACCTGAACTGATAAGACTGATGCTATGTATGACCCTCACTGATTAAGGTTGTGCTATGTACTCACCTGACTGATAAGCATGTGCTATGTATCACTGCATTCCATAACACTGTGTATGTACTGATCCCTGATGATAACACTATGTACTGACCTACTGACACACTTGTGCTATGTACTGACCTGATCTACACTGATGAGAATTAATACTTGACAACACTGTGCTTGTACTGCCTGACATGAGATAAAACACTGTGGTAAGTGTTAACCGGTACTGATATTACTGTGCTATGTACTTACCTGAATGGATAACACTGTGATATATGTTTCTGGACATCGACTTATAACAATGTCTTTTGTTCTGAACTGAATGATGAGACTGTGCTCTGTATGACCTGGACGGATAACCACTGTGCTAATGTTATCGACCTGACTGACAACTTGCTATGTACTGATCAGTCTGATACAACTGTGCTATGTACTACCTGACTGATATGACTGTGTTATGTACTGACCTGACTTGATCCGACTATGTAAGTACTTGACAGATAACACTGCTGGGTACTAACTGATAACACTGTGCTATGTACTGACCTGACCAAAAATGTTGTGTTATGCACTGACCTGACTGACAACACTGTGCTATGTACTGACCTGACTGATACGACTGTGCTATGTACTGACCTGATAACACTGCTGTGTACTAACTGATAACACTGTGCTATGTACTGACTAACTGGCTAATCTGTGCTAGGTAATGTCTGACTGATAAAGTGCATATGTTATGATTGATGATAAAACACTGTGCTCTGTACTGACATGATTATAATATTGTGATATGCACTGAACTGAGTGTATAACCCTGATGCTATGTACTGAAACGGTATGATAACACTGTGCTAGGTACTGACCTGACTGATACGACTGTGCTATGTACTGACCTGATAACACTGCTGTGTACTTACTGATAACACTGTGCTATGTACTGACCTAACTGTTAACTCTGTGCCATGTACTGATCTGACTGATAAAAGTGCTATGTACTGACCTGACTGATAACACTGTGCTATCTACTGACCTGACTGATAATATTGTGCTATCACTGACCTGACTGATAACACTGTGCTATGTACTGACATGACTGATAACACTGTGCTATGTACTGACCTGAGTGAATTAGACTGTGCTATGTATTGACCTCACTTATAACACTGTGCTATGTACTGACCTGACTGATAAGACTGTGCTATGTACTGACCTGGCTAATAACACTGTGCTATGTTACCTCACCTGACTGATAAGACTGTGCTATGTACTGTCCTGTTGATAACACTCTCTTATCTATTACCTGCATGACATAACATTGCTATGTGCTGATCTAACTGAAAACACTATGTACTGACTGACTGACAACACCTTTACTATCGTTTGGTCGTTACTGATATACACTGCTTGTTGATACAAAACTGAAAAAAAACCCTGTGCTATGTACTGACCTGATGATAACGCTGTGCTATGTACTGTTCTGACTGATAAACCCTTTTGCAATGTACTGTCCTGACTGTTAGGACTGTCATAGGTACTGGACGTGTCTTGAGAACACTGTGCTTTGTACTGTCCTGAATCGATAACGCTGTGCTCTGTATGATCCTGACTGATATCACTTTGCTATGTACTGACGTGAATGATAGGATCTGTGCTATGTACTGACATGACTTTATAACACTATTCTATTACTGAGTTACTGAAAACACTGTGCTATGTACTGACCTGACTAAGAACACTGATAGTTACTGACCTGACTGATAACACTGTGCTATGTACTGACCTGACTGATAACACTGTGCTATGTACTGACCTGACTGATAACACTGTGCTATGTACTGACCTGACTGATAACACTGTTCTATGTACTGACCTGACTGATACGACTGTCCTATGTACTGATCTTGCTGATAACACGGTGCTATGTACTGACTGTGCACTGCTTCTCAAACCCTCCGTTTAGTTTCCCAGCCAAAGTTCATGACTGGCAGCTGGCAGGGCGTGGATATAAATAAACAAGGGCCAAAAGGAAAGGCAGCACTCGCCGCTTGCATGCAGTTAGCCCCCTGTTCAGCTGTTAATACCCTTGTGACTTTTTCACATATCTCTTGCACAGTTGAATTGTTTAAAAATGACAAGCAAAGCCACTCTTTAAAATGAAGCTTTATAAAACGAGCTTTCTTATGACACCATACTTCATGTACTTTCTTTCATACTGGTTGATGTGACAGACAGTTCAAAACAGACATGAAGTTAAACAGGAGAGGAGCAGGAAGAAGAAACACATCACAAAACTGTATATTTTAACTCTCCCTCTCAAGAAATGCATAATATTTATAATTATATAAACAAGGTACATTGAGAAAACATTGTATAGTCTGCATGCAGACTAAACATTTTTGGGGGTAGCTGCGGAATTTGAACCTGTTGCAGACGATGGCATAAATAAAACACCGTCGCGGAGTACCGCGCGCGCGGCCAGCGCCGTGAGAGGCAGGGTGATGGAGAGTGTGGGGAGAGAATCTGGGGTCAGTCACTGGTTGTTCAGCTATCTGGACTTCTATATAAACAATCCATGGCTGGTCAGGCGTTCGTTTACTGCACACGTACACAGTTACGTTTCATCAGCTTTTAGCGGTACCCTTGCTACTGCGGAAGGTTTGTTCATGAACAATTCCAGTAAAGCTCATAAATTATAACCCGAGTAACAGTAGAAAAAACAAAATGTCTTGTCAGTATCCTATAACTGTCATTCAAGCCAAGTACCTCCACAAAATGGCTCAGGTTTTTATTTCACTGATGTTTCTGATACTATTCAATAAGTATTTTCTGATCCTGTTAAGAAATTGTTGTGTTTGTAATGTTTATCTACTTATCGTGGTGTTGTGTAAAAAAAACAAAAAACAATTTGCACACAGGCCTACCACTTTGACATCAAAGCTCACACCAAAAAACAAAGCGGAAGAAAACACAACAAGCACAAAACGATGGACCAAAATTACAAAACTGCTATACCACGGGAACTAAGATTTTTTAAAATGCACATGACGTGGCTTATTTCCATTATCCTTGTAAATAAAAGAATAAGCAAAATAAATTAATACACACACACACACATGAGCGCACGTGCACACACACACTTACACATCGCAAGCAGATAAAAACATACACCATCACACAAAATGGATTAAAATACATATTACGATACCCTATACTCACACCATACGCGGCGACGCCACTCATACACGCGCGCCGTGTGACACCTACACATGTGTGCCACACACACATGTAACTTACATGAAGATACGCACGGCACCCACATATGCTTGAGAAGAAAACTATCCAACTTGAAACTGACCACACTGGCCAGGAAGCACCTGGCACTTGTAGGTGCTGTCGGCGATCACACAAACACACACACAACAACACACACACACGTTCACACATGCAATACACGGGCACATAAGCATACACGCACGCACACGTGTGCGCGAAACAACCATGCGCAAAACGCACACAGCGCGCGCCCACGCACGCACACACACTCACATCCCCGCACACTCACACACAACACACAATAACCACAACACACAAACGCACACGCATGCATGCAGGGAGCGACGCACACACACAACACCACCCACTCACACAAAGTAGATCTCTCCCCCCCCCTCTCTGTCTCTCTCACTACCCCCCACCCTCTCTTCTCTCTCTCTTATGCAGTTCCCTATTTTTAGGTATGTCTGAAGACTTACTTACTTACTTATCACACACACAGATCACACACACACACTCTTAACACACACACTGAGAGAGAGAGAGAGTGGAGAGAGACGAGAGAGAGACGAAGAGATGAGAAGAGAGAGAGAGAGGAGAGTGAGCGAAGAGGAGAGAGAGGAGTGAGAGAGAGAGGAGAACACACAAAAACTATGCTCTTCATTTCCTTGGGATAACGCCGTGTTTGTAAAAAAAAAAATGTTTTTTAAAATTAGTTAGCCTAATTAGCTGTAACACCTTCACCACAAAACAAGTAAAAGCAAGTATTAAAGTCTTTGTTCACTAAAGTATGAGTATGTACAAATCAAGGAGGCCATCCCAGCAGCGAACTGTTAAAATGCCTTTCAAATAAAAAATTCGCCAGGTCGCTAATAGAGACAGCAAAGAAGGAATGTGTTTGCTGCAATCGATGAGACGCTGGACTTGAACCCCTGACCCGCGCAGTGCCTAGATAGCAGCCAGATGGTATTTAGGTTACGGAGCGAAAGTGCCAGCCGCAAACTAAAGAGTCGGGTTTTTCCTGTTTTGAGCAGCCGTGTGTGCTATGTACTGATCTGACTGATAACACTATGCTATGTACTGACCTGAGGAGGCACCGTGGTCGAGTGGTTTAGGCGGTCAACTCGTGATCCAGAGGTCGCGGGTTCGATCCCCGCTCGGCTCGGTGTTGTGTCCTTGGGAAAGACACTTTACTCCCTATTTCCTCCTCTCACCCAGGTGATACAAGTGGGTACCAGCTTGCTGGCGGAAGTATCGGTCGGGAACACACTAGCGTCCTGTCACAGGGGTGGTGAAAAACAATCAGTTCGCTTACGCTACAGAAACTCGGAGATAAGCTCCGGTCTATGGGCTTCAGGCTCGAAAGAACATTCTATGTATGAACTGACTGACAACACTGTGATGATGTACTGACCCATGACTGTTTACGATCTGTGCTATGTATGACCGGACTGATTACCATTGTTCCTTTGACTGACCTGACTGAGATAACATTGTAATATGTACTGAACTTGATGACAACACTGTGCTATGTCCTGACATGACTGATAAAACTGTGCTATGTACTGACCTGACTGATAACACTGTGCTATGTACTGACCTGACTGATAAAACTGTGCTATGTACTGACCTGACTGATAAAACTGTGCTATGTACAGACTGACTGATAAACACCTGGCGGGTTTTATGTATTGGAACTTATGATACACTGTATATCTACGACCTGACTAACAACATGGTACTATGTATGCATGGTTGATAACACTGTGAGAGGTCTGACCTGACTGATAACATGTGCTAGGTACTGTCTGACTAATAACACCTAAGATTTGTTCTGACCTGACTCATTACAGGTGCTATGTCCTGACCTGTCGGATAACATTCGTTGATATCTTACTTACTCTGACTGATAAAACTGTGCTATGTACTGACCCTGACTGATAACACGGTGCTATGTACTGACCTGAATGATAAAAAAACTGTGCTATGTACATGACCGACTGATAAACTGTGCTAGGAAACTGACTGAAGTACTGACTTGCTGATAACACTGTGCTATGTATTGGACCTGCGGATACACTGTGCTATGTATCTACTGGATGATAAACACTGTGATTTACACTCCCTAAACTGATAAAACACTATGCTACGGTACTGCGACTGACTAATAACACTGTGCGAGGTTACTGACCTGATCGATAACACTGTGATAGGTACTGACATGATGATATGGTCTGTGCATGTACTGACCTCTGACAGATAAACATTGTGCTATGTACTGGTACCTGAATGAGTACATCGTTACTATTGTACTGAAACTGGAATGACAACACTGTGCTATGTATGACCTGACTGATACGACTGTGCTATGTACTGACCTGACTGATAACATTGTGCCTTGTACTGACCTGACTGATAACATTGTACTATGTACTGAACTGACTGACAACACTGTGCTATGTCCTGACATGACTGACTAAAAATGTGCTATGTATGACTGGACTAGATAACACCTGGGCTAATGTACTGATCTGACTGATAAACTGTGCTATGTACTCGACCTGTCTGATAAAACTGTGAGCCTATGTACAGACCATGACTGATACAATGGGCTTATGTATTGACTTTACTGATAAACAACTGTACTTCTACTGACCTGACTAACAACATGGTACTATGTACTGACCTGGTTGATAACACTGTGCTAGGTACTGACCTGACTGATAACACTGTGCTAGGTACTGACCTGACTAATAACACTAAGATTTGTTCTGACCTGACTCACAACACTGTGCTATGTCCTGACCTGGTGGATAACATTGTGCTATGTACTTACCTGACTGACAACAGTGTGCTATGTACTGACCTGACTGATAACACTGTGCTATGTACTGACCTGACTGATAAAACTGTGCTAGAAACTGACCTGAAGTACTGACTTGGCTGATAACACTGTGCTCTGTATTGACCTGGCGGATAACACTGTGCTATGTACTTACCTGACTGATAACACTGTGATTTACACTCACCTAACTGATAACACTATGCTAGATACTGACCTGACTAATAACACTGTGCTAGGTACTGACCTGACTCATAAAACTGTGCCATGTATTGAACTGACTGATAACCTAACTGACAACACTGCTATGTACTGACCTGATGTGACAACACTGTGCTATGTACTGACCTGACTGATATCACTGTGCTATGTACTGACCTGACTGAAAACACTGTGCTATGTACTGACCTGACTGAAAACACTGTATTATGTACTGACCTGACTGTCGATGTGTATGTTACTGACCTGACTGGATAACATTGTGCTTATGTATGACATGACTGATAACATTGTACTATGCACTGACCTGACTGACAACACTGTGCTATGTACTGACACTGGACTGATACTGACTGTTGCTATGTACTGACCTGGACATTATATAATATTGTGCTTTGCACTGACCTGACTGATAACACTGTGCTATGTACTGACAGGTCTGATAACACTGTGCTAGGTACTGACCTGACTGATACGATTGTGCTATGTACTGACCTGATAACACTGCTGTGTACTTACTGATAACACTGTGCCATGTACTGACATGACTGATAACACTGTGCTATGTACTTACATGACTGATAACACTGTGCTAGGTACTGGCCTGACTGATAATACTCTGCTATTTACTGAACTGAATGATAACACTGTACTATTTCTGACCTGACTGATAACTCTGTGCTATGTACAGACGTGAAAAATAACACTGCGCAAATGTATTGATCTGGACTGATCACCTGTGCGATTTACTCACCTGACTGTTATACACTGTAGCTAGGTACTAACATAAACTGAAAAAGGGGCTATGTATTGACCTGGACTGATACAATGTTTTTGTACTGATTTTGACTCGATAACACTGTGCTCTATGTACTGACCTGACTGATAACCACTGTGCTATGTACTGACGAGTGAATTAGACTGTGCTATGTATTGACCTCTCTTATAACACTGTGCTATGTATGAACGGACTTTGTAAGACTGTTGCTATGTACTCACCTGGCTGGTAACACTGTGCTAGGTACTCACCTGACTCGATATGACTGTGCTATGTACTGTACCGGTTTGAAACACTCTGTTATGTACTCTCCTGACTGACAACATTGCTATTGCTGATCTAACTAATAACACTATCTTCTGACGGACTGACAAACTATCGATGTACGGACGTTACTGAGAACACTGCTGTGAAACAAACTGAAACAATGTGCTATGTACTGAACTGACTGCTAAACGACTGGCTATGTACTGTTCTGAATGATAACACTTGATATGTACTGATCTGACTTGATTGGACTGTCCTAAGCATACTGACGTGTCTGATAACACTGTGCTATGTACTGACCTGACTGATCACTGTGCTAATGTACTGTTCTGACTGAAAACATTTCTATGTACTGAAATGACTGATAGGACGTGTCCTATGTAATGGACGTCGTTCTGATAACTTGTGCTATGTACTGTCCTTGATGATAACGCTGTGCTATGTACTGATGTGATGCTAAACACTTTGCTATGTACTGGACGTGACAGATAGGACTGTGCTATGTTACTGACCTGACTATAACATCTATTTATTATACTGACGGTTACTGAAAACACTGTGCTATTGTACTGACTGACTATGACACTGTTAGGTTATCTGACTGCCTGATAAACCACTGTGCGAAGTAATGACTGACTGATAACACTGTGCTATGTACTGACATGACTGATAAACTGTGTTATGTACTGACTGACTTGATAACACTGTTTATGTACTGACCTGGCTGATACGACTGTCCTATGTACTGATCTTGCTGATAACACGGTGCTATGTACTGACCTTTCTGATAACACTGTTCTATATACTGACGTGGCTGATAACACTGTGCAATCTAATGACCTGACTGGTAAGATTATACTATGTACTGACCTGACTTCTTAGTACTGTGCTATGTACATGACTGAAACACTGTGCTTATGGTCTGACTGAAACTGGATAACAGGGTGTTCTGTATGACCTGACTGAAAACACTGTGCTACGTCTGACCTCTCTGGGACATATCATGTGCTATGACTGACTGTCTCAAAAGGTTGTGCGACGTTTACTGACCTAACTGATAAAACTGTGCTATGCCATGACCTGGCACTGATAAGATTGTGCTATGTATGACCTGCCTGACAAACACTTTATGTACTGACCTGAATGATAAACGTCTTGTTGCATATATACTGATCTCTCTGATAACACTATGCACTGACGTGATTGACAACACTATGCTATGTACTGACGTGTCTGATAACACTGTGCTTTGTACCGACCTGGCTGATAACACTGTGCTATGTACTGACCTGACTGATACGACTGTGCTATGTACTGACATAACTGATAACACTGTGCTATGTACTGACCTGACTGATAACAGTGTGCTATGTACTGACCTGACTGATAACACTGTGCTATGTACTGATCTGACTGATAGCACTGTGTTTTGTACTGACCTGAATTAGAACACTGCTATGTACTGACCTGACTGATAACACTGTGCTATGTACTGACCTGACTGATAACATTGTACTATGTACTGAACTGACTGACAACACTGTGCTATGTACTGACCTGACTGATACGACTGTGCTATGTACTGACCTGACTGATAACATTGTGCTATTGTACTGACCAAGTCTGATAACATTGTACTATATATGAACTTGACTGACAACACTGTGCTAGTCCTGTCTTGACTGATAAAAAAACTGATGTATGTACTGACCTGACTGATAACACTGTGCTATGTACTGACCTGACTGATAAAACTGTGCTATGTACTGACCTGACTGATAAATCTGTGCTATGTACAGACCTGACTGACAACACTGGGTTATGTATTGACCTGACTGATAACACTGTACTATCTACTGACCTGACTAACAACACGGTACTATGTACTGACCTGGTTGATAACACTGTGCTGGTACTGACCTGACTGATAACACTGTGCTAGGTACTGACCTGACTAATAACACTTAGATTTGTTCTGACCTGACTCATAACACTGTGCTATGTCCTGACCTGGCGGATAACATTGTGCTATGTACTGACCTGACTGATAAAACTGTGGCTATGTACTGACCTGACTGATTACACTGTGTTATGTACTGACATGACCTGATAACTCTGTGCTATGTACAGACTTTCTGTTATCACTGTGCTATGTATGAATGATGAAACACTGTTGCTTTGCCTTGACCTGATTATTACACTGTGCTATGTCCTGACTGACTGATAACACTGTGCATGTATTGAAATGCTGGAAAACACTGTCCTATGTCCTGATCTGACTGATAACACTGTGCTATGTATGACCTGACTGAATAACGTGTGCTAAGGTACTGACCTGATAATAACACTAAGATTTGTTCTGACTGATCATAACACTGTGCTATGTCCTGACCTGGCGGATATAACATTGTGCTATGTACTTTACTGGACTGATAAACTGTGATATGTCTGATGATGAAAAACACTGTGCTATGTACTTGACCTGACTGATAAAATTACTGCTGCTATGTACTGACTGGACTGACTCAAACTGTGCTAGAAACTGATCCTGAAGTACTGACTAGGTGATAACACTGTGCTTGTTTTGACTGGCGATAACCACTGTGCTATGTTAATTACCTGACTGATAACACTGTGATATACACTCCCTAACTGATAACATATGCTAGGTACTGACTTGATATAACACTGTGCTAGGCCCACTCCCCCCCCACATTGTGGTGTGGGGGGAGGGGGTGATGACCTGACTGATAACACTGTGCTACGGTAATGACCCTGATGAAATTGACTGTGTATGTATGACTGACAGATAACATTGTGCTTTGTACTGACCTGACTGATAACATTGTATATGTATGAAACTGACTGCACCACTGTGCTATGTACTGACCTGACTGATAAAGACTGTGCTATGTACTGACCTGAATTGATAAAACATTGTGATTGTCCAGTCCTGAATGAGAACATTGTATATGTACTGACTGACTGGACATACACTGTGCCATGTTACTGACTATGACTGATAAAAACTGTGCTATGTACTGACCTGATGATTACAACTGTTCGCGATGACTGACATGACTGATAAAACTGTGCTATGTAGACCTGTCTGATATGATAAAAACTGTGCTATGGACAGACCTGACTGATAACTCTGGGTTTGTATTTGGAACTTACTGATAACTCTGTGATATCTACTGACCTGACTAACAACATGGTTCTATGTACTACCTGGTTGGATAACACTGTGTAGGTTAGACATGACTGATATCATGTGTATGGTACTGACCTGACTAAAAACAACTAAGATTTGTTCTGACCTGACATCACAACACTGTGCTATGTCATGCCCTGGCAGGATAACATTGTGCTATGTACTTACCTGACGGACAAACAGGGTGCTATGTATGACGGTCTGTTAACACTGGTGCTATGAACTGACCAACCTGACTGATAAAACTGTGCTAGAAACTGTCCTGAAGTTCTGACTTGGTGATAAACACTGTGCTCTTATTGACCGGGGATAACACTGTGTTATGTACTTATAACTGACTGTAACTCTGTGATTTACACTCACCTAACTGTAACACTATGATAGGTACTGGACCTGACTAATTCACACTGTGTAGGTACCTGACCTGATCATAAAACGGTGCCATGTTATTGAACTGAGATAACCTAACTGACAACAATGCTATGTTACTGACCTTTATGTGAAACTCTGTGCTATGTACTGACTGGACTGATATCACTGTGACTATGTACTGTCCTGATGAAAATATTGGGGTATTATCCGACAACTCACTCTCCATGCAAAAGTTCACTCACCAAAATTGTCAGTGTGTATTATCAATTACGGCGCATCAGGGCAGTTCGAAAAGTACCTTGTCCACTGATGCAACATCCAAAACTAGTCTCCGTCCCTCATAACTCTCACGAACTGCGGACTATTGCAATTCCTTCTTCTGGCCGGTCTCCCCAGCTTATCTATCCACTCCCTTCAACGTATACAAAACACTCTCCAGCTCGACTATCCTAACAGAATTGAATAAAATCTGAGGTCATTACTCCTCTCATTGCTATCTCTCCATGGCTGCTGTGCCCACAGAGAGGAAACTATAAGATCAGTACCCTCTGTTACAAATGCCTCCACAAAACAGCTCCCTTCATACTCTGTGATATGGTTTTTCATCTGTACACTCCTTCTCGTTCCCTACGCTCTGCTGCAGATAACGTGTGCACCTAGATTCAACCAGTCACGTTGGACGTCGCTCCTTTCTCCTGTTCTGGTCCATTTGTTATGGAATAACCTCACCTCTCGCCACTCGCCAAAAAGCCATTCTTATGAAGCTTTTAAATTCCAGCCCTCAAGACTCATTTTTTTCAAACCTAAGATTCTCGCTCCTGTTCCATCTCATTTGTGTCCATGCCCTCACAGACAAAATCCCCATCCACACTGCCGAATTGTATAACCTTTTGTTGTTGTGCGTGTGATGTATTACATTTGGAATTTGTAAAATAAAACTGTTGATTGTAACTGTCTGTATGTGAATGTGTGGGAGAACGAAAGCGCATATGAAATTTGGGTGTTTTTTTCAAGAAATCGGCAATATATATTTTCATATATATTATTATTATTATAACACTTTGTATGTATGACCTGGATGATAAGACTGTGCTATGTACTCACCTCACAGATAACACTGTGCTATGTATTGAACTAACTGATAACACTATGATATGTCCTGACCTAACTGACAACACTGCTATGTACTAACCTGAATGATAACACTGTGCTATGTACTGACCTAACTGACAACACAGTGCTAAGTACTGACCTGACTGTTACGCTGTGCCTTTGAACTGACTGACTGATAGCTATGTCACTGAACTGATTGACACACACTGTGCTATGTACATGAAACGTGACTAATAACAGTGCTACGTACTGAACTGGCCTGATAAGACTGTGCTATGTAGAGGACCTGAATGGTACACTTGTCCATTGTACTGACCTGACTGAGAACATTGTGCTATGTACTGACCTGACTTATACCACAGTTGCTTTGTACTTGACCTGAATGAAACGTTGTGATATATGATGACCTGACTGATAACAAGTGATATGTCGTTTTTTACTGACCTGACTGATATACACTGTACTATGTACTCCACCTCACAGATAACACTGTGCAATGTATTGAACCGATGATAACACTGTGCTATGTACTTGACCTAACTGACAAATACAGTGCTATGTACTGACATGACTGGTGACGGGGGGCGCCTCTGCTTTGAACTGACCTGACTGATTAACGCTATGTACTGGACCTGATTGACAAACACTGTGCTACGTTACGACGTGGACTAATAACACTGTGCTACCGTATGCCCTGTCTGAGAACATGGTACTACTGTACTGACCTGACTTATACCACCTGTGCTATGTAATGGACCGGACTGAAAACGCTGTGATATATGCTGACCTGAATGAATAAAACTGTGCCTTTTGTACTGACCTGACTGATAAAAACATTGTGCTATGTACTGACTAGATGATTACATTGTGCTGTGGACTGAACTGACTGGACCAAACTGTGCTTTTGTTCTGATCCTGAATGTTATATTGTGCCTATGTACTGACCTGACTTATAACACTAAACTATATATCACCTGACTGATAGATTGTGCTTTGGAATGTATTGACTGATTACATGTGCAATGTACTGACCTGGACTAAATGAGATGTGCTATCTACTGAACTGATGTTAACACTGTGCTATGTTACGTTCATGACTGATATAAGATTGTGCCATGTATTGACCTCGATGATACACTGTTGCTATGTACTGACCTGACTGTTAGGAGTGGCGCTATGTAATGACTGCTAATAAGATTGTGCTATGTTACTCAACTCACTGAATAACCTGTCTATTTACTGACATGGATAATAGGGGTTGTACCAATGTATGAACATGACTGATAAGATTGTACGATGTACTGACATGACTGATAACACAATCCTATGTACTGACCTGACTGGTAAGATTAGTCTATTTACTGACCTGACTGATAACACTGTGCTATGTACTTACCTGACTGATAAGATTGTGTAATATATTGACCTGACTGATAACACTGTGCTATGTACTGATTGGCTGATAACACTGTGCTATGAACTGACCTAACTGATAACACTGTACTATGTACTGACCTAACTGATACGACTGTGCTATGTACTAATCTTGCTGATAACACTGTGCTATGTACTGACCTGACTAATAGGGTTGTGCGATGTACTGACCTGACTGATAACATTGTCCTATGTTATTAAATGACTGATAACACTGTGCTATGTTTTGACCTGGCTAATAAGACTGTGCTATGTACTGACTTGCCTGATAACACTATGCTATGTACTGACCTTGCTGATAAAACTGTGCTATGTATGACCTAAACTGATAACACTGTGCTATGTTACTGACCTAACTGATAACGATGTGCTATGTACTGTTTTCTTGATGATAACACTGTGCTATGTATGACCTGTCTGATAACAACTTGTGCTTGGGTACTGACTGACTGATAACACTAGTGCTATGTACTGTCCTGCTGATAACATTGTCCTATGTCCTGACCTAAACCCCACCCCCCAGTATATCCCCACAGATGTGTACAAACTAGAAAAACACTGTATACGTACTTACCTCACTCGGTTTACACTGTGTGTCTATTAGTTACTGAAATCAATGATAATCATGTGCTGTACTGTCCTGACTGATATCACTGTGCTATGTATTGGACCTGGGAATGACGATCAGCACTGAGCTGTGTCTGAAACCTCTAATGATTACTATGTCCTCATGTACTGACTGACTGTTAACACTAGGCTTTATACTGACATGACTGATAATACTGTGATATCGTACTGTCGAGGACGGTTAACACTGTCACGATGTACGACCTGACTGATAATTACTGTGCTATGTATCTTGACTGACTACCGAACACTATTAGCTTATGACCTGATAATAACATTGTGCTATGCACACTGACCTGACTGAAAAAGACTGTGTATGTTTTGGCCTGACTGATATGACTTGTGCTATGTACTGAACTGATAAAACAATTACTATGTACTAACTGAAAAACTTTGTGCTATGTGGTGAACTAATGTTAAACTCTGTGCTAATGTACCTGATACCTAACTGATAGTATCTGTGCTAATGTTGTTCTTGCTGATAACACTGTGGCTATGTTCTGACATTCGCACTGATATCACTGTGCTAGTTACTGACCTCGGCTGATAACACTGTGCTATGTATTGACCTTTAGGAATTATAATTGTCCTATGTACTGACCTAACTGATATAAATCAGATGTGTCCCACAAAACTGAAAAAAAACAATGTAATAACGTACTTTCCTCACTGATTTAATCTGTGTTTTGTACTGTCCCTCATGATAAACACTGTTGCTATGTACTGACTCGGACTGTTAACACTGTGCTTGTATTGACATGATGATAGGATGCTGTGTCCTGACCCTCACTGATAACACGGTCCTATGTACTGACTGACTGTTAAAACTATGCTATATACTGACCTGGACTGATAAACTGTGCTATGTACTGACGTGAAATGCTTAAATCTGTCCTATGTACTGACTTGCACTGATAATTCTGTGCTATGTATTGACCTGGACTGAGAACACTATTAGCTACTGACCTGACTACATAAACTGTTGCTACGCACTGACCTGACTGAAAGACTGTGCTAAGTAATGACCTGACTGATATGACTGTGCTATGTACTGACCTGATAACATTACTATGTACTAACTGAAAACATTGTGCTATGTGGTGACCTAACTGTTAACTGTGTGCTATGTACTGACCTGACTGATAAAAGTGCTATGTACCGACCTGACTGATAACACTGTGCTATGTAATGACCTGACTGATACAAATGTGCTATGAACTGATTTGATTGATAACACTGTGCTATGTACTGACCTGACTGATAACACTTTGCTATGTACTGACCTGACTGATAAGAATGTGCTATGTACTCACCTCACTGATAACACTGTGCTATGTACTGACCTCACTGATAACACTGTCCTATGCACTGACCTGACTGATAACACTGTGCTATGTACTCAACAGACTGATAACACTGTGCTATATACTGACCTGACCGATAACACTGCTGTGAACTAACTGACAAACTGTGCTCTATTTACCCTACCCTGACCTGATAACAATGTGCATAAGTGCTTACCCGTAATGATAACTCTCGTGCTATGTGCGACATTACTGATAACACTGCTAAGTGTAATTGACTGATAACACTGTTGCATATGGTAACTTATCTTACTGATAACCACTGTGCTATTGTATGAACCTCCTGACTGATAACACTGTGATATGTACTGACCCTGACTGTTAAAAAAACGTGCTATGTACTGACCTGACTGATAACTATGTCTCTATGTACCTCAACCTGACTGTTTACACTATGGTATGTACTGACCCTGACTGATAATACTGTGATATGTAATAACATGACTGATAAAACTGTGCACTGTACTGACTGATTGCAATAACACTTTTTGTCTTTCTGACTATATATAAATTCACTGTGCTATGTACTGTCCTGACTGATAACACTGTGCTATGTAATGACCTGACATGATAACACTGGTGTTATATACTATGTATCGGACCACTGACGAAATACTATGGACTAATTGAAAACAATTGTGCTATGTACGGGAGATAACTGCGTTAACTCTGTGTATTGTACTGACCTAAACTGATTTAAGTGTCTGTACCGTCCTGATGATAACAACTGTGCTATGTATGACCTGAACTGATAAGACTGATGCTATGTATGACCCTCACTGATTAAGGTTGTGCTATGTACTCACCTGACTGATAAGCATGTGCTATGTATCACTGCATTCCATAACACTGTGTATGTACTGATCCCTGATGATAACACTATGTACTGACCTACTGACACACTTGTGCTATGTACTGACCTGATCTACACTGATGAGAATTAATACTTGACAACACTGTGCTTGTACTGCCTGACATGAGATAAAACACTGTGGTAAGTGTTAACCGGTACTGATATTACTGTGCTATGTACTTACCTGAATGGATAACACTGTGATATATGTTTCTGGACATCGACTTATAACAATGTCTTTTGTTCTGAACTGAATGATGAGACTGTGCTCTGTATGACCTGGACGGATAACCACTGTGCTAATGTTATCGACCTGACTGACAACTTGCTATGTACTGATCAGTCTGATACAACTGTGCTATGTACTACCTGACTGATATGACTGTGTTATGTACTGACCTGACTTGATCCGACTATGTAAGTACTTGACAGATAACACTGCTGTGTACTAACTGATAACACTGTGCTATGTACTGACCTGACCAAAAATGTTGTGTTATGCACTGACCTGACTGACAACACTGTGCTATGTACTGACCTGACTGATACGACTGTGCTATGTACTGACCTGATAACACTGCTGTGTACTAACTTATACCACTGTGATATGTACTGACTAACTGGCTAATCTGTGCTAGGTAATGTCTGACTGATAAAGTGCATATGTTATGATTGATGATAAAACACTGTGCTCTGTACTGACATGATTATAATATTGTGATATGCACTGAACTGAGTGTATAACCCTGATGCTATGTACTGAAACGGTATGATACTACACTGTGCTAGGGGATACTGGACCTGATGATACGGACTGTGCAGGTACTGACCTGATAACATTGCTGTGTACTTACTGATAACTGTGCATGTATGACCTAAATCTGTTAACTCTGTGCCATGTACTGATCTGACTGATAAAAGTGCTATGTACTGACCTGACTAACAACACTGTGCTAATCTATACTGGACCTGACTGATAATATTGTTGCTATCACTGAACCTTGACGGATAACACTGTGCTATGTACTTGACAGGTCTGGATAACACTGTGCTATGTACTGACCTGAGTGAATTGTGGGACTGTGCTATGTATTGACCTCACTTATAACATCTGTGCTATGTACTGACTGACTGATAAGAACTGTGATATGTACTGACCTGGCTAATATCACTGTGCTATGTTACCTCACCTGACTGATAAGACTGTGCTATGTACTGTCCTGTTGATAACACTCTCTTATCTATTACCTGCATGACATAACATTGCTATGTGCTGATCTAACTGAAAACACTATGTACTGACTGACTGACAACACCTTTACTATCGTTTGGTCGTTACTGATATACACTGCTTGTTGATACAAAACTGAAAAAAAACCCTGTGCTATGTACTGACCTGATGATAACGCTGTGCTATGTACTGTTCTGACTGATAAACCCTTTTGCAATGTACTGTCCTGACTGTTAGGACTGTCATAGGTACTGGACGTGTCTTGAGAACACTGTGCTTTGTACTGTCCTGAATGATAACGCTGTGCTCTGTACTGATCTGACTGATATCACTTTGCTATGTACTGACGTGACTGATAGGACTGTGCTATGTACTGACCTGACTTATAACACTATTCTATTTACTGACGTTACTGAAAACACTGTGCTATGTACTGACCTGACTAAGAACACTGATAGTTACTGACCTGACTGATAACACTGTGCTATGTACTGACCTGACTGATAACACTGTGCTATGTACTGACCTGACTGATAACACTGTGCTATGTACTGACCTGACTGATAACACTGTTCTATGTACTGACCTGACTGATACGACTGTCCTATGTACTGATCTTGCTGATAACACGGTGCTATGTACTGACTGTGCACTGCTTCTCAAACCCTCCGTTTAGTTTCCCAGCCAAAGTTCATGACTGGCAGCTGGCAGGGCGTGGATATAAATAAACAGGGCAAAAGGAAAGGCAGCACTAGCCGCTTGCAGCTGTAGCCCTGTTCAGCTGTAAATTACCCTTGTGTCTTTCTCACATATCTCTTGCACAGTTGAATTGTTTAAAAATGACAAGCAAAGCCACTCTTTAAAATGAAGCTTTATAAAACGAGCTTTCTTATGACACCATACTTCATGTACTTTCTTTCATACTGGTTGATGTGACAGACAGTTCAAAACAGACATGAAGTTAAACAGGAGAGGAGCAGGAAGAAGAAACACATCACAAAACTGTATATTTTAACTCTCCCTCTCAAGAAATGCATAATATTTATAATTATATAAACAAGGTACATTGAGAAAACATTGTATAGTCTGCATGCAGACTAAACATTTTTGGGGGTAGCTGCGGAATTTGAACCTGTTGCAGACGATGGCATAAATAAAACACCGTCGCGGAGTACCGCGCGCGCGGCCAGCGCCGTGAGAGGCAGGGTGATGGAGAGTGTGGGGAGAGAATCTGGGGTCAGTCACTGGTTGTTCAGCTATCTGGACTTCTATATAAACAATCCATGGCTGGTCAGGCGTTCGTTTACTGCACACGTACACAGTTACGTTTCATCAGCTTTTAGCGGTACCCTTGCTACTGCGGAAGGTTTGTTCATGAACAATTCCAGTAAAGCTCATAAATTATAACCCGAGTAACAGTAGAAAAAACAAAATGTCTTGTCAGTATCCTATAACTGTCATTCAAGCCAAGTACCTCCACAAAATGGCTCAGGTTTTTATTTCACTGATGTTTCTGATACTATTCAATAAGTATTTTCTGATCCTGTTAAGAAATTGTTGTGTTTGTAATGTTTATCTACTTATCGTGGTGTTGTGTAAAAAAAACAAAAAACAATTTGCACACAGGCCTACCACTTTGACATCAAAGCTCACACCAAAAAACAAAGCGGAAGAAAACACAACAAGCACAAAACGATGGACCAAAATTACAAAACTGCTATACCACGGGAACTAAGATTTTTTAAAATGCACATGACGTGGCTTATTTCCATTATCCTTGTAAATAAAAGAATAAGCAAAATAAATTAATACACACACACACACATGAGCGCACGTGCACACACACACTTACACATCGCAAGCAGATAAAAACATACACCATCACACAAAATGGATTAAAATACATATTACGATACCCTATACTCACACCATACGCGGCGACGCCACTCATACACGCGCGCCGTGTGACACCTACACATGTGTGCCACACACACATGTAACTTACATGAAGATACGCACGGCACCCACATATGCTTGAGAAGAAAACTATCCAACTTGAAACTGACCACACTGGCCAGGAAGCACCTGGCACTTGTAGGTGCTGTCGGCGATCACACAAACACACACACAACAACACACACACACGTTCACACATGCAATACACGGGCACATAAGCATACACGCACGCACACGTGTGCGCGAAACAACCATGCGCAAAACGCACACAGCGCGCGCCCACGCACGCACACACACTCACATCCCCGCACACTCACACACAACACACAATAACCACAACACACAAACGCACACGCATGCATGCAGGGAGCGACGCACACACACAACACCACCCACTCACACAAAGTAGATCTCTCCCCCCCCCTCTCTGTCTCTCTCACTACCCCCCACCCTCTCTTCTCTCTCTCTTATGCAGTTCCCTATTTTTAGGTATGTCTGAAGACTTACTTACTTACTTATCACACACACAGATCACACACACACACTCTTAACACACACACTGAGAGAGAGAGAGAGTGGAGAGAGACGAGAGAGAGACGAAGAGATGAGAAGAGAGAGAGAGAGGAGAGTGAGCGAAGAGGAGAGAGAGGAGTGAGAGAGAGAGGAGAACACACAAAAACTATGCTCTTCATTTCCTTGGGATAACGCCGTGTTTGTAAAAAAAAAAATGTTTTTTAAAATTAGTTAGCCTAATTAGCTGTAACACCTTCACCACAAAACAAGTAAAAGCAAGTATTAAAGTCTTTGTTCACTAAAGTATGAGTATGTACAAATCAAGGAGGCCATCCCAGCAGCGAACTGTTAAAATGCCTTTCAAATAAAAAATTCGCCAGGTCGCTAATAGAGACAGCAAAGAAGGAATGTGTTTGCTGCAATCGATGAGACGCTGGACTTGAACCCCTGACCCGCGCAGTGCCTAGATAGGCAGCCAGGTGGTATTTAGGTACGGAGCGAAAGTGCCCAGCCGCAACTAAGAGTCGGTTTTTTCCTGTTTTTGTGCAGCCGTGTGTGCTATGTACTGATCTGATGATAAAACACTATGCTATGTACTTGACCTGAGGAGGCCTCCGTGGCTCGAGTGGTTTAGGCGGTCAACTCGTGATCACAGAGGTCGCGGGTTAGATCCCCGCTCGGTTCGGTGTTGTGTCTTGGGAAAGACACTTTACTCCCTATTTCCTCCTCTCACCCAGGTGATACAAGTGGGTACCAGCTTG
Organism: Rapana venosa; assembly: GCA_028751875.1. NCBI lineage: Eukaryota > Metazoa > Mollusca > Gastropoda > Neogastropoda > Muricidae > Rapana > Rapana venosa. Next base: position 24,454,878 of record CM054160.1, on the reverse strand, counting down.
CTGGCGGAAGTATCGGTCGGGAACACACTAGCGTCCTGTCACAGGGGTGGTGAAAAACAATCAGTTCGCTTACGCTACAGAAACTCGGAGATAAGCTCCGGTCTATGGGCTTCAGGCTCGAAAGAACATTCTATGTATGAACTGACTGACAACACTGTGATGATGTACTGACCCATGACTGTTTACGATCTGTGCTATGTATGACCGGACTGATTACCATTGTTCCTTTGACTGACCTGACTGAGATAACATTGTAATATGTACTGAACTTGATGACATCAACTGTGCTAGGTCACTGACATGACTGATAAAACTGTGCTATGTACTGACCTGACTGATAACACTGTGCTATGGCTACTACCTGACTGATAAAACTGTGCTATGTTACTGACCTTGACTGATATAAACTGTGCTATGTACAGACTGACTGATAAACACCTGGCGGGTTTTATGTATTGGAACTTATGATACACTGTATATCTACGACCTGACTAACAACATGGTACTATGTATGCATGGTTGATAACACTGTGAGAGGTCTGACCTGACTGATAACATGTGCTAGGTACTGTCTGACTAATAACACCTAAGATTTGTTCTGACCTGACTCATTACAGGTGCTATGTCCTGACCTGTCGGATAACATTCGTTGATATCTTACTTACTCTGACTGATAAAACTGTGCTATGTACTGACCCTGACTGATAACACGGTGCTATGTACTGACCTGAATGATAAAAAAACTGTGCTATGTACATGACCGACTGATAAACTGTGCTAGGAAACTGACTGAAGTACTGACTTGCTGATAACACTGTGCTATGTATTGGACCTGCGGATACACTGTGCTATGTATCTACTGGATGATAAACACTGTGATTTACACTCCCTAAACTGATAAAACACTATGCTACGGTACTGCGACTGACTAATAACACTGTGCGAGGTTACTGACCTGATCGATAACACTGTGATAGGTACTGACATGATGATATGGTCTGTGCATGTACTGACCTCTGACAGATAAACATTGTGCTATGTACTGGTACCTGAATGAGTACATCGTTACTATTGTACTGAAACTGGAATGACAACACTGTGCTATGTATGACCTGACTGATACGACGGTGACTATGTACAGAACTGACTGATAACATTGTGCTTTGTACTGTCCTGACTGATAACTTTGTACTATGTACTGAACTGATGACAACAACTGTGCTATGTCCTGACATGACTGACTAAAAATGTGCTATGTATGACTGGACTAGATAACACCTGGGCTAATGTACTGATCTGACTGATAAACTGTGCTATGTACTCGACCTGTCTGATAAAACTGTGAGCCTATGTACAGACCATGACTGATACAATGGGCTTATGTATTGACTTTACTGATAAACAACTGTACTTCTACTGACCTGACTAACAACATAGGTACTATGTACTGACCTGGTTGATATACTCTGTGCTAGGTACTGAACTGTCTGATAACACTGTGCTAGGTACTGATGAATAATCAACACTAGATTTGTTCTGACCTGACTCACAACACTGTGCTATGTCCTGACCTGGTGGATAACATTGTGCTATGTACTTACCTGACTGACAACAGTGTGCTATGTACTGACCTGACTGATAACACTGTGCTATGTACTGACCTGACTGATAAAACTGTGCTAGAAACTGACCTGAAGTACTGACTTGGCTGATAACACTGTGCTCTGTATTGACCTGGCGGATAACACTGTGCTATGTACTTACCTGACTGATAACACTGTGATTTACACTCACCTAACTGATAACACTATGCTAGATACTGACCTGACTAATAACACTGTGCTAGGTACTGACCTGACTCATAAAACTGTGCCATGTATTGAACTGACTGATAACCTAACTGACAACACTGCTATGTACTGACCTGATGTGACAACACTGTGCTATGTACTGACCTGACTGATATCACTGTGCTATGTACTGACCTGACTGAAAACACTGTGCTATGTACTGACCTGACTGAAAACACTGTATTATGTACTGACCTGACTGTCGATGTGTATGTTACTGACCTGACTGGATAACATTGTGCTTATGTATGACATGACTGATAACATTGTACTATGCACTGACCTGACTGACAACACTGTGCTATGTACTGACACTGGACTGATACTGACTGTTGCTATGTACTGACCTGGACATTATATAATATTGTGCTTTGCCATGGACCTGACTGATAACACTGTGCTATGTACTGACAGGTCTGATAACACTGTGCTAGGTACTGACCTGACTGATACGATTGTGCTATGTACTGACCTGATAACACTGCTGTGTACTTACTGATAACACTGTGCCATGTACTGACATGACTGATAACACTGTGCTATGTACTTACATGACTGATAACACTGTGCTAGGTACTGGCCTGACTGATAATACTCTGCTATTTACTGAACTGAATGATAACACTGTACTATTTCTGACCTGACTGATAACTCTGTGCTATGTACAGACGTGACAAATAACACTGCGCAAATGTATTGATCTGGACTGATCACCTGTGCGATTTACTCACCTGACTGTTATACACTGTAGCTAGGTACTAACATAAACTGAAAAAGGGGCTATGTATTGACCTGGACTGATACAATGTTTTTGTACTGATTTTGACTCGATAACACTGTGCTCTATGTACTGACCTGACTGATAACCACTGTGCTATGTACTGACGAGTGAATTAGACTGTGCTATGTATTGACCTCTCTTATAACACTGTGCTATGTATGAACGGACTTTGTAAGACTGTTGCTATGTACTCACCTGGCTGGTAACACTGTGCTAGGTACTCACCTGACTCGATATGACTGTGCTATGTACTGTACCGGTTTGAAACACTCTGTTATGTACTCTCCTGACTGACAACATTGCTATTGCTGATCTAACTAATAACACTATCTTCTGACGGACTGACAAACTATCGATGTACGGACGTTACTGAGAACACTGCTGTGAAACAAACTGAAACAATGTGCTATGTACTGAACTGACTGCTAAACGACTGGCTATGTACTGTTCTGAATGATAACACTTGATATGTACTGATCTGACTTGATTGGACTGTCCTAAGCATACTGACGTGTCTGATAACACTGTGCTATGTACTGACCTGACTGATCACTGTGCTAATGTACTGTTCTGACTGAAAACATTTCTATGTACTGAAATGACTGATAGGACGTGTCCTATGTAATGGACGTCGTTCTGATAACTTGTGCTATGTACTGTCCTTGATGATAACGCTGTGCTATGTACTGATGTGATGCTAAACACTTTGCTATGTACTGGACGTGACAGATAGGACTGTGCTATGTTACTGACCTGACTATAACATCTATTTATTATACTGACGGTTACTGAAAACACTGTGCTATTGTACTGACTGACTATGACACTGTTAGGTTATCTGACTGCCTGATAAACCACTGTGCGAAGTAATGACTGACTGATAACACTGTGCTATGTACTGACATGACTGATAAACTGTGTTATGTACTGACTGACTTGATAACACTGTTTATGTACTGACCTGGCTGATAAGATTGGCACTATGTACTGATCTTGCTGATAACACGGTGCTATGTACTGACCTTTCTGATAACACTGTTCTATATACTGACGTGGCTGATAACACTGTGCAATCTAATGACCTGACTGGTAAGATTATACTATGTACTGACCTGACTCCTTAGTACTGTGCTATGTACATGACTGAAACACTGTGCTTATGGTCTGACTGAAACTGGATAACAGGGTGTTCTGTATGACCTGACTGAAAACACTGTGCTACGTCTGACCTCTCTGGGACATATCATGTGCTATGACTGACTGTCTCAAAAGGTTGTGCGACGTTTACTGACCTAACTGATAAAACTGTGCTATGCCATGACCTGGCACTGATAAGATTGTGCTATGTATGACCTGCCTGACAAACACTTTATGTACTGACCTGAATGATAAACGTCTTGTTGCTATATACTGATCTCTCTGATAACACTATGCACTGACGTGATTGACAACACTATGCTATGTACTGACGTGTCTGATAACACTGTGCTTTGTACCGACCTGGCTGATAACACTGTGCTATGTACTGACCTGACTGATACGACTGTGCTATGTACTGACATAACTGATAACACTGTGCTATGTACTGACCTGACTGATAACAGTGTGCTATGTACTGACCTGACTGATAACACCGTGCTATGTACTGATCTGACTGATAGCACTGTGTTTTGTACTGACCTGACTAAGAACACTGCTATGTACTGACCTGACTGATAACACTGTGCTATGTACTGACCTGACTGATAACATTGTACTATGTACTGAACTGACTGACAACACTGTGCTATGTACTGACCTGACTGATACGACTGTGCTATGTACTGACCTGACTGATAACATTGTGCTATTGTACTGACCAAGTCTGATAACATTGTACTATATATGAACTTGACTGACAACACTGTGCTAGTCCTGTCTTGACTGATAAAAAAACTGATGTATGTACTGACCTGACTGATAACACTGTGCTATGTACTGACCTGGACTGATAAAACTTGGCTATGTACTGACCTGACTGTTATAATCTGTGCTATGTACAGACTGACTTGACAACACTGGGTTAGTATTGACCTGACTGATAACACTGTACTATCTACTGACCTGACTAACAACACGGTACTATGTACTGACCTGGTTGATAACACTGTGCTGGTACTGACCTGACTGATAACACTGTGCTAGGTACTGACCTGACTAATAACACTTAGATTTGTTCTGACCTGACTCATAACACTGTGCTATGTCCTGACCTGGCGGATAACATTGTGCTATGTACTGACCTGACTGATAAAACTGTGCTATGTACTGACCTGACTGATTACACTGTGTTATGTACTGACATGACCTGATAACTCTGTGCTATGTACAGACTTTCTGTTATCACTGTGCTATGTATGAATGATGAAACACTGTTGCTTTGCCTTGACCTGATTATTACACTGTGCTATGTCCTGACTGACTGATAACACTGTGCATGTATTGAAATGCTGGAAAACACTGTCCTATGTCCTGATCTGACTGATAACACTGTGCTATGTATGACCTGACTGAATAACGTGTGCTAAGGTACTGACCTGATAATAACACTAAGATTTGTTCTGACTGATCATAACACTGTGCTATGTCCTGACCTGGCGGATATAACATTGTGCTATGTACTTTACTGGACTGATAAACTGTGATATGTCTGATGATGAAAAACACTGTGCTATGTACTTGACCTGACTGATAAAATTACTGCTGCTATGTACTGACTGGACTGACTCAAACTGTGCTAGAAACTGATCCTGAAGTACTGACTAGGTGATAACACTGTGCTTGTTTTGACTGGCGATAACCACTGTGCTATGTTAATTACCTGACTGATAACACTGTGATATACACTCCCTAACTGATAACATATGCTAGGTACTGACTTGATATAACACTGTGCTAGGCCCACTCCCCCCCCACATTGTGGTGTGGGGGGAGGGGGTGATGACCTGACTGATAACACTGTGCTACGGTAATGACCCTGATGAAATTGACTGTGTATGTATGACTGACTGATAACACTGTGCTATGTACTCACCTGACTGATAACACTGTGATAGGTACTAACCTAACTGAAAAAAAGTGCTATGTAATGACCTGACTGATACCAATGTTTTATGTACTGATTTGACTGATAACACTGTGCTATGTACTGACCTGACTGATAACACTGTGCTATGTACTGACCTGAGTGAATTAGACTGTGCTATGTATTGACCTCACTTATAACACTGTGCTATGTACTGACCTGACTGATAAGACTGTGCTATGTACTGACCTGGCTGATAACACTGTGCTATGTACTCACCTGACTGATAAGACTGTGCTATGTACTGACCTGTTTGATAACACTCTGTTATGTACTGACCTGACTGACAACATTGCTATGTGCTGATCTAACTGATAACACTATGTTCTGACCTGACTGACAACACTATACTATGTACTGACGTTACTGATAACACTGCTGTGAACAAACTGAAAACACTGTGCTATGTACTGACCTGACTGATAACGCTGTGCTATGTACTGATCTGACTGATAACACTTTGCTATGTACTGACCTGACTGATAGGACTGTCCTATGTACTGACGTGTCTGATAACACTGTGCTATGTACTGACCTGACTGATAACGCTGTGCTATGTACTGATGTGACTGATAACACTTTGCTATGTACTGACCTGACTGATAGGACTGTGCTATGTACTGACCTGACTTATAACACTATTCTATTTACTGACGTTACTGAAAACACTGTGCTTTTACTATGTACTGATGTACCGACTGGGTAACACTGTGCTATGTACTGACCTGACTGATAACACTGTGCTATGTACTGACCTGACTGATAACACTGTGCTATGTACTGACCTGACTGATAACACTGTTCTATGTACTGACCTGACTGATACGACTGTCCTATGTACTGATCTTGCTGATAACACGGTGCTATGTACTGACCTTTCTGATAACACTGTTCTATATACTGACGTGGCTGATAACACTGTGCAATCTACTGACCTGACTGGTAAGATTATACTGTGTACTGACCTGACTTATAAGTTTGTGCTATGTACCTGACTGATAACACTGTGCTATGGACTGACCTGACTGATAACAGTGTGTTCTGTACTGACCTGACTGACAACACTGTGCTATGTACTGACCTCACTGACAACACTGTGCTATGTACTGACCTGTCTCAAAAGGTTGTGCGAAGTACTGACCTGACTGATAATACTGTGCTATGTACTGACCTTTCTGATAACACTGTGCTATGTACTGACATGACTGACAACACTGTGCTATGTCCTGACCTGACTGATAACACTGTGCTATGTCCTGACCTGACTGATAACACTGTGCTATGTACTGACATGACTGAAAACATTGTCCTATGTACTGATCTGACTGATAACACTGTGCTATGTACTGACCTGACTGATAAAACCGTGCTATGTACAGACCTGACTGATAACACTGGGTTATGTATGACCTAAATGATAAACTTTAT
>CM054160.1:24382707-24445207 GCA_028751875.1 Rapana venosa | reverse complement strand
TAGTGTAGTTTTGATGACTGTTTAATCACCTGCTGCATATACATCCCACAGCTACAATGCACAATTAGAAGAAAGGGCCCTGATTTTCACTTAGAAACACATTGGTAGTAACTAAATAATAAGTTTGGCCATTTTTAAAACAACAAACTTTCAATCCTCAATTGCCACATACAATGCAACGTAATCAATGCACAAGGCACCCACATAATCTGTAATCAAACATAATCATGCATCCCCCAAATAGTGTGCTCATGGCTATCTCTCAGTAAATCACTCACAGCAAAAAGCACCATTACCACTCACCAGTCTGAATAGCCTGAATGCTCAGCCATGATTCTCGTGATAAATTCTGGAATTATAAACTGAAAAAAATCAGTGTTTTAGGCCGTGGATCGAGAGGATAGTGATGGATCTAAAAGACCACAAAATAATTATATGTGTCAATAGCCACATTGTGAACATAATTATTTTGTGAGTTACTTGACACCAACTAATCTTAATGTGTTCTGCAGTATACATATTTAGTTCTAAAATGTTATGATAAATAAATATGTCTCTATGTTGAGAGAGGGATTCGTACATCTGTGTAACCTCTGGTTGATTGGAGAGGTATCGTGATCTTGCTGGAGGTTGCTGTGAGTGCATGTCTGAAATGTATGACTGGCAGCATGACAGGAATGAACCCGCTCAGGGCAAATTAGTCAGTTGTGAAGAGGTAAGACGGGAGCGAAGAGACTGAGAGGATGAGAGAAGAGAAGAGAGAGCAGTCGCGAGGAGAGAGAGAATAACGAGATGAGAAGCAAAGAGAACAGAGGAAGAGAGAGAAGAGAGACGAGAGAGTGAGATCTCCGAACTCGAACTCGAACTCGAAACTCGAACTCGAACAGATATTCACACAAAAAAGCCATTGGCCCATACAAAGAAAAGCAGGGGGTGAGGAAGGCGGGAGGGGGGGGGGGTAGCAACGCTAGAGCAAGGAGAAAATAAAGAAAAAATACATAACAAAATAATCAAAAATGTGACAAGGAACCAGATATGTTCATATTCTAAGGCTTACGAGATGTAAGCTGGACAATCGGAGAGTGGATGGAGAGTAGAGAGAGAGTAAGAGAGTTGGAGGGGGAGCAGGATAGTAATACTCAACAAATTTCCAAAACTTACACCGGATGTAATGTGCTGTCATAATCTAATAATGGACAGGGGAGCACGAATGAACTTCACCTTCCACTGTTTGCTTACATAATGGGCATAGCAACCTGAGGTCATCATCATCATGTTCTATATATCTAAATTTATGAACATATATGTCTGATACACCAAGTCTAAACTTAGACTTTTTTTTTCAAATATATGTCCATATCAAGCTTTAGATAAGGTTTGACATCGTGTGAACCTATAAATTGTACATTTGAAATCTTTCACTGTTTTGTATATGACCACTCCACTGCTGCCAACGGCAGTCAATCAGTCTTTGCCTGAAAACTTTGATAAACTCTACAATTTCCGACACCCTGATTGTGCCAAACAAACCCAAAGCCAAGTTCACATAAACAGGTACGTATTTGTGAAGCCCAGGTGCTTTTCCCCTTGACATCTAGATCATAAAGCATCTTGTAAGACTTAAAAGGTAACCTGCACTCATGCATATGCAGAATCTTAATCCTATATATAATGCATCTTACAACAGAGGATATCTATTGGTTTCACTATAAACAAGATCATTAGGTCTATGTAAGCCTAAAAACTGCTTTAAAGCAAAGAGGTGTACTGATTCACAATGTGTTACAGCTGCACCCAGTCCCCAAATTTCCGCGCCATATAACACAGTGGGTTGTATTTGTGCATCAAATACTTAATCAACAAGTCAAAAGCATTATTCAATAATCGTAATTTTTTCAAAACAATTAACAAGCTTCTTTTACCTCGACTTGCCAGATCTTTACATGCATTTGTGAAACTAAGCTTTGTAGAAAAACAGATACATTAATCACAGGCATGACTTTTCCATTGTACAGCCATTTTTCGTGAGCAGCTAAATAACCACCTTAAGCACTGCTTAAGCTATTCGGCTGCTGTTGTAAGCCTACAACAGTTTCAGATAGCAGGATGACATCATCAGCAAGCAGAAGAATAAACAATTCTGTGAAATCTTGGGGGGAAAGTGGCACCATGTTTACCTTATTAATGACTTCTATGGCTAACTCATTAATGAAAACAGAAAACAAAAGAGGGCTACATACATCACCCTGTTTGACTCCAGTGGTGCTGTATATTATGTCCGTCAGCTTAGATCATCATCTAATTCTGCTTTTGACATTCTGATACATGGCTCTCAAACAACGTAATAATTTACTCTTAACACCATTTTTCAGGATAGGCCATAACAAGTTTCTATTAACAGAATCAAATGCCTTTTCAAAGTCAATAAATGCTACATAGAGCATACGGTTATGAGCAAACTGTTTCTGGATAAATGCAAGTAAAGTAAACATATGATTTATAGTGGAATCATCATCAGACCCGTGACCTTGGCGGTCGTGGGGGAGACACGAAAGACGATGCCGTGGTAAGCCTCCTCCATCCATCTCGGTCCTCGGCTCTGCGCAGTAGTGCCGAGTCATTCATCCTGGTCCATTCTCTGATGTTGTCCATCCATGACTTGTTCTGTCTTCCCCTCTTTCTGCCACCTTCCAGTGTTCCCTGCAGTACTGTTTTGGCAGTGTTGTGGCGGGTGACGTGGCCGAACCATGTCAGCTTTTTCTCCTTGACGATGGTGAGAAGGGGTTCCTGTGGACCTGCCAGCCGTGTTATTTGACTCTTGACAAATTCATTGGTCTTTCGTTCTCACCAGGATATGCCCAGCAGTTTTCTATGGCATTTTGTTTCAAATGACTGGATTCGCTTTGCTGTTTCAATGTCCAGGTTTCACTTCCGTACAGCTGGATAGTCTGAATTAGGGCTTTGTAGAGCTTTAGTTTGATTTGGAAGGACGGTGGCAGGATGGTTAAGACGTTTGCCTACCAACAAGTAAACCGTGAGGTTCTGGGTTCGATTCCAAGCCTCGCCCTTTCTTCCCAGTTTGACAAAAAAATCGAAACATCTTGCGCACACATTCAAATCCTGTTCCGCTGTTCGAAAGTGTAGGCCATTGTGTGCCAGATGACAAAATTTAATTTTAAAAAAAAACCGCATACACACGCATAAAATAAAATAAAAAAAGCGTTTTGATTTCTAGCTTTACGAGATTCAGCGCTATATCAATTTTCAAAAACCTCTCCGATAAGAAAGTCAAAAAGCTGTCAGAAAACCATGGTCGGCGCCAAAACAATGTTCTGGCCCGGCCTCTTTTTTTTATGGAAGACGAACAACAGCCAGTAGACCAGAAACAAGAAGCACTTTGGGGCCATGAATGTGATGAAGAAAAACAACACAGTCACTGAAGGAGAATGAGGTGAGTCCATTTCATATTTCACTCCCAAAGTTGCTTTAAGAATTGACATATAGAAGAACATATTTTTAATGTTGTAGCAAACAAAATAACGATGAAAAAAATGCATCATGACAAAACCATACCTGTTCACACTAAAGCAAGTTGTTCAGAGTTCATAGTCTACATCAGTGTCAGCCTGTCACTTCTGTATGTCCTCCATCTGTGGCAGTGCAGAAATGACTATCACATTGGTGTGGCTGATGCAGTGCCCACTTCTCTGCCCATTGTCCCAAAAGCAGAGTTTCTCTTTTCTCAGTTTTCAAATGCGATTTTCGGGGAGTGGGAACACGTTGCCTATTCCTAGAAGGTTTTGTCAGTCAGCTCGCAAACACGGATTACTGTGATCTCCCTGAGGAAGAGGGGAGGGGGAGAGAGAGGGGTTATTGGAGAGGGGAGGGGCACCTTCCATTACAGAGGTCTGGTCACTAGGGACAGATCAATGATAAACTACTTGCAGCAAAAGCTTTTAGTTTTTCCTCTTCATGTCTGCCAGTAAAACCTTTTCTTCACTGTTCCAAAGCAATTTGTTGTGTTGCTTTCCCAATTTTAAATGAATGAGTGTGTGAGTATGTGTGTGTGTGTATGTGCGTGTGTGGGCGCACGCGCGCGTGTTCTCTATTTCAGTCTTTACCCCCGCCCCCGCCCCCACCCCCTCTCTGTCTCTCTCTCTCCCGAGATAAGACAAGACGTCTTTCACCTGTGCTGTGTGAAATATTATGAATATTACGAGTCAACATGCCAGTTACTGGACTCCCAGTTACTGTCAGAAAACTACGTCTCCAGCTGGAAAATCACTGGCCAAGGGGACTCCACAGTTTTTGTGTTGCGGTTCAAGTCAGCCAGTGAAATGTCAACAAACATGGTTGACCCTATGCTGACCCAACACACCTAAAGACGGAAGCACCCTAGTCAGAAATGACGCGACAAGCAGAGAGCAAAACAGCAGCAACAGCAGCAACAACAGCAGCAACAACAGCAACGACAACAGCAGGAACAGATCAGAGAAGAAGGAGATAGAACTCCTATGTAAACAAACTGTTTGTGTTTAGACACAGCACAGTTTGGATCAACACGCCTCCACACACCTGCACACCTGGACACTAGCACCCCCACGTGCGTGTGTATATGTGTGTGTGGGTGTCACCGCATTTGTGTGAAAGTGCGCACGTAGTTTGAAATGCTTCCTGCGTGCGTGGGTGCACGAGTGTGTGTGTGACCGGGGGTAGCGGGTTTCTTGGCGTGTTGATGTTCCACGCCTGCGTGTGTGTGTGTGTGTGTGTGTGCTTGTTGATGCCTTTGCGTTGGGCGTGGTGTGCTGGGAGAGAGAGAGCTCAGAACACAGAAATTTAATGTATCTCAGCCTTAGGCCATATTACATGGAGAGAGAGAGAGAGAGAGAGAGAGAGAGAGAGAGAGAGAGAGTGCAGTTGGTTGCGGGAAATGTATTCAGGCATGTTAGGTTGCGATGCCTTTCCTGTGTTGTGAATCCTTTTTCATGTCCATGGTTTGTGCTCTTTCATTTTGGAGCGACTTTGTGTGTGAGTATTTTTCACACGCCCACATCCGCAAGTTGTGATTTTGTTAAATTTCATGTACCCCTTGGGGGGTTTTCTTGAAATAAAAAAAAGTGGTTTTGCACAGATCAGATAGATGATGCTGATGTTCTTCTGTGTGAATCAGATGACATTGTGCTAGAGTTTTCCTCTGATTAGTATATTGGTCGGGAAAGATCTTCGAGTCCTCAGAAACATATATTGGGAACAGGAGGCAGCCATTAGAGTCGACAATGACATCAGTCAATATAGACCAATCTGCAGGGGTGTGAGGCAGGGCTGCGTGTTCTCGCCTGATTTATTTAATGTATATAGTGAAATAATTCTACGAAATATTGAGAATCATGAGGGAATTAGTGTAGGTGGCCACAACATCAACAACCTGAGATATGCAAGATGACACAGTCCTTATCGCCGACTCTGAAGAAAAACTGCAAAAGATTTTAACAACAGTAACAGACGAAAGCGAAAAGAAGACAGAATGCATGGTGATCTCGAAAAAAGCTGTTATACCACAATGCAACATAACCTGTAAAGGAGAGAAAATCAGACAAGTAAACACCTTTCAATACCTTGGTTGTACTATCACCCCGGACGGCAAGTGTGACACAGAAATCAAGAAGAGAATCGGTCAATCTAAGGCAACTTTTAACAACATGAAATGCATTTTTACCAACAGTAAGATAAGCCTCAAGACAAAGATCCATGTTCTGAGAGCCTACGTATGATCCATTCTTCTGTACGGATGTGAGTGCTGGACCCTAGCCAAGGACACAGAACAGCGACTAGCAGCAGTGGAAATGTGGTTCATCCAGAGAATCATGAAAATCTCATGGACAAAAAGAAAAACTAATGCAGAAGTAATGGAAATGGCTGGGTACAAGAGATCCCTTCTCAACACCATCAGAGAAAGACAGCTCAAATTTTTCGGCCATATAATCAGGGCTGACGGACTAGAGAAACTTATGGAGTGGCAAAATCTGTGGAAACAAGAGCAGAGGAAGACAACGCACAAAATTTACAGACAGCTTAAACAAATTCGCAACGAATAAAGAAGGCACCAACAATGAGTTCATGAGAGGGACCGAGAACAGGGAAGAATGGAGAGCCATGATCGTCGATGTCTGCAGGACCAGACCGGACACTTGAAGAAGAAGAAGTATATTGGTATATCAAACAGGAAAAGAAAAACATTGTTAGCTGAAGAATGTGTCAGGCTCGCCAACTTGCAGAAAGGAAAGCAAGTCCCTAACACGAAGAACGCAGAGACAGAAGCATGTGCTATGCGACAGTTGCACGCTCTCCACAATATTATCTGTTTTTAACCTTGGCTGAATGGAACCAGGATCGCTGCTGCTGTGGAACAGTTTTCAGTGACAGTTTACTCTGTGAAATACGGTCGTTTAACTTAATTAAAATTAATAAGGCATTGCCATTGCTGTGGTTTCCATGTCAATGGTACACATCGCGTCGAAGCCCATGTAATACCGGCGCTTGCTGTATTGCCTGTATAGCTTAATAGCAATAAAATTCAATTCCAATTCTCTCTCTCTCTCTCTCTCTCTCTCTCTCTCTCTCTCTCTCTCTCTCTCAGGGGATGAACAAAATTCAAACCCGAGTGGACGCAGTATACAAAGCTCTGTCAAATTTTGCAAAATTTTGGATTCTGACTTTCGCTCACGTCGCGAGCAGCTTCCGATAACTGTGCAGTGCAATTGTGAATATACAATGTTTACTTGAAACTGAGGGACACAGTGAAAGGCTCTTAAGGTTGTTTTTTCTTCAGTTGAAGAAAGAAAAAGAAACTTTTGGCAATGACTACGCGGGGCAGCTGTGTGAATACATATAGAGACGGAAAGAGACGCTTTAGCGGGAGACGTGGCAGCTTTAAGGGAGGAGAACAAGGAACTCAAAGCAAAACTCGAACAGTGTGTGAAGGCGGACCAGGAGCTGAAACGAGAGCTCAACAACCAGAAGCAGCATGGCCGTCAGTTCAGCCTTCGGGTGTACGGGGTGGCGGATGGCCGGAGAGACAAGGAGACGGTGGAGGACTGTGTGGACCACTGCATGAGCATCTTCAGCAAGAAAATCGGGGTCAGCGCACTAAACTAGCAAACCGGGCGGCACTAGACCGAGACCCGTCATAGTTCGCTTTCACTCCGGAGAGTCAGGGGCCTGGTTCTTGCACAGCGGCACAAACTGAAGCAGACGGGCGTGTCCATCGGAGAGAAGACCTGACGCAGATGAACTACAAGCTTTTGCAGAAAGCCAATCAACATTCTGCCACATTCTCTGTGTGTGTGTGTGTGTGTATGTGTGTGTGTGTGTGTGTGTGGTGGTGGTGTGCGTGCGGTGCGTGCGTGCGTGCGTGCGTGCGTGTGTGTGTGAAAAAAATTTTGTGCTAAAGAAAAAGACTGATGGTATATTGTTTCCCTTGCGCTTCCGTCAACTTGATTCGGGATTTGTGTTTTCATGATAAAAGGTTAGTATTTCTTTGAGACGTTTAAATGGGAGTGGGCAGTTGTAACTATTTGTGAGTGCGCATCGATGGGCGCGCGCGTACCTAGTACTTTTTGTTAGGTTTGTAATTGCAGGTCATCTTGCTTAGGTCTCTCAGCAGCGTGATTAGGCAAATATCAGTTCAGTATCAGTTATCAGGAGTGTGGCAAAAAAACATATTACAACCCATGCGCTGTTTAGTCCGAGGTGGCTGTTGTGATTGTTGTTTTGTCGAGATTTGATCTTTCGTTTTTCCCTTTTCTCCTAGATGCAGGGATGGATGGTTGTGGGGAGGGGGGAGTCGGCACCATGCATCTTGATGGTGATGAGGGCACATTTTTCGTATGTGTCACTTTTCTAGGGCTGTCGAGGGGCTTCTGCTTTTGCTGAGAAAGATAGCTGGTTGAGTGACAAATAATGGATTTGTGTTTATGGACTCATGCGCTGAGTTTGTTTTGTTTTGGTTTATGCACCCATGAATAATAATAATAATAATAATAATAATATAATAATACTAATGGTGGTGGTGGTGGTGGTGGTGGGTGGCGGGCGGCGGGCGGCGGGCGACGGACGACGACGATGACGACGACGACGACAACGACGATGACGAGGACGAGGACGACGATGATCATAATCATCATCATCATCATAATAATAATAATAATAATAATAATAATAATAATAATGGTGTTTGGGTGGTAATATATATAATTTGTATAGCACTGAATGTTGTAAAGCAATGGAAAGAATGATGAGTGTGCGCATGGGCATACGCACACCCTCTCTCACTGACACATACATGCATGCGGGCGCGCGCACACACACACAGATACACACACAAACACACACACAGACGATCACGTACACACGCAAGCACACACACGCACGCACACTCACACATACATACACAGTCATACATGTACGCCGCGCGCGCGCGCGCGCGCACTCACACACACACACACACACACACACACACACACACACACACACACACACACACGTACACAGGGGTGATGTTATAGGATGGTGACATATAATGTGAAGGGTAAGTGATATCAGGATGTTTCGAAAACTGTTATGATAGAAAAATGTTATGAAAGTCTAGAATTGACATGACACTTGTGAAAATGTAATGGTCTATAGATCATTAGTTGAGCTAAAGATGTGATTGCCTGAAAATGATGTGATGTCCAGACAGTGTGATGGGTTAATGATGTGATGGCCAAACAAACAGTATGATGAGTTAATGATGTGATGGCCAAACAAACAGTGTTATGGGTTAATGATGTGATGGCCAAACAGTGTGATGGGTTAATGATGTGATGGCCAAACCAACAGTGTGATGGGTTAATGATGTGATGGCTAAACAAACAAATGTGATGAGTTAATGATGTGATGGCCAAACCAACAGACAGTGTGATGGGTTAATGATGTGATGACCAGATAACCCGATGGGTTAAATGATGTGATGACCAATTAATAAGCTTCGTTGTTGATGTGATAACCAAAAAAACAATCTGTTAGTTTAAAGGTGGAAGAGGTGAGCCAATTCAAATACTTAGGCTCCATATCAAACAATGAAGTATCGCCTCTACAAATCCCTCGTGATATCTATCCTCCTCTATGGCTGTGAATCATGGACCCTGTCAGCAGAGCTAGAGAGGAGAATCCAAGCATACGAGAACAAGTGCCACAGAAGACTCTTCAAAATATCATACAAAGAACACAAGACCAACAACTATGTGAAAGAAGAAATCAAAAAGCGCAGAAATCAAGAACCTCTGATCACCAACAGTGATCATCACATCTGGTCATCACACTGTCTGTTGGTTTGGCCATCACATCATTAACTCATCACATTTGTTTGTTTAGCCATCACATCATTAACCCATCACACTGTTGATCATCAACCTCTGAACACCTTAGCAAAGACCAACTTGCAGGGAACGGTTGAAGGCAAGAGAAGAAGAGGCCGCCAAAGAAATCATGGGTTGACAACATCAAAGACTGGACCGCCCAACCCCTGCAACACCTTCCGCGAAGCATGGAAAAAGATGCGTCTTCTCTCTACGTCCTTTGGGGCATGGGACTGAGTGAGTGAGTGAGTTTAAAGGTGTGACGGCCAAATAGTGTGCTGGGTTAATGATATGATGACCAAACAGGTGGATGGGTTAGTGATGTGATATGAACCAAAAGTGTGATGGATTAATGATGTGATGGCCAAAGACAGACGGGTTAGTGAAACTGTGATATGTTAATGATATGAGGGCCAAAAAATGAGTATAGTCCATAACATATATGTATGTATAATTATGAATTCGGTGTTTTTTGTTTTGTTTTTTTGGTGGTGTTCCTGCTTTTTCTGCCATATGTTCCACCGTGTACTAGTCTACATAGTGAATGCTTCTTTTGAATACATGAGGCTCCACTCCAGAGATAAAGGGTCACACTTGCAATATAGAGGAATGAGTGCGTTTGCACAGTCTCGTGCGACATGCACGCATACACCCGCACACATAATCTTAGGCCCTTGACACTGCGTAATTACACACACACACACACACACACACACACACACACACACACGCACGCACGCACGCACGCACGCACGCACGCACGCACGCACGCCGCAGCCCACACGCACGCACGCACACACACACACACACACACACACACACACACACGCACATACACACACATGCACGCACACACACACACACACTCACTCATTCACTTAATCACTCACTCACACTCACACATTGGTTTAAGATGGAGCTGAGCAGAGTGCACATGGTTTGCACCTACTTTGCTTCTTGTTCTGTTTTGAAAAAAATGTGTATGCCATGACTCAATATGTGAAAATACTGTTCCTAATGCAGATGATTTGTCCATCTTAAAGAGTACATACATTATGAACAGAAAAAGATATTTACATTTATTACCTCTTATGGATAGTATTACACTTGCCTCAATGAATTGTCAGGGGTTGGAAAATTTGTACAAACGAAGAGATGTGTTCCATTATTTGAAACAGAAAAAAATGTTCATGACATTCATTTTGATAAAAAGTTAGAAAAATATGTAAGATCGGAATGGGGATATAAATGTCTTTTTGCGTCTTATAAATCAAATTGTCAATTTTGAATTTAAGATACAGGATAAAAGTCGGTAAACGGTAACTTCATAATAGTAAAATTTTCAACAATGGATAAAGATTTCCTTTTAGTTGATGTATATGGTACAAATAGAGACAACCCACAGTTTTATTTCACTCTAAAAGAGACGTATAAGATAAATAATATAATTGCCGTCGTCGACTGGAATATCGCACTTGACATTAACAATCCCAGAGCTAGAAAAGCACTTGAAAGTTTTACAGAAGAACTCGCTCTATCTGATATATGGAGAGAGTGATATCCAGAGTATAGGAGATATACATGACGAAAAACACCACTGAAGCAAGTCGCCCTATTTGGTATTTTGAAAACACAAATATCTATTTATCTGTCCCGTAGTCCCTACATTCCTCTCTCTGTTCTGCCTTTCTCAGGGTTTTGTTGAGTTCTAGGCCTGTCCATTCGCTGATGTTATCCTCCCAGCTCTTCCTTGGTCTAGGCCTTCTTCTTCCTCCTTGGAAGTGCCTTGCAAAACTGTCTTTGCAAGTCCTTTGGATCTTGTGACATGCCCATTCCATTTAAGTTTACGCTTTTTCACGATCGTTAGAAGGTTCTCATAGGGTCCAATGGTTTGCTGGATTCTGTTATGCACGCTTTCGTTGTTTATGTGGTCTTTGTAGGAGATGCCAAGGAGTCTCCGAAAGCATCTCATCTCCACCGCCTGTACTCTTCTCTCCAAATCTGCAGTCAGGGTCCATGATTCACAGGCATACAGAAATATGGATATGACAAGGGGGCGCATTAGTCTGATCTTGGAGATAAGCGAGATATTTTTATCTCTCCAGATGGTGTTTAGTTTTGACAAAGCTGTTATTGTCTGTGCAGTCCTGCATACTACTTCTGGCTTGGATCCCTGGTCTGATACAATGGCTCCCAGGTACTTGAAGCTTTGAACTGTTTCCAGCTTATGGTCATTAACCCTGATATCAGTGCTAATGCCGTTGGTGTTACTAGTCATCAGTTTGGTCTTCTCTGCACTGATTTGTGGGCAACCATGAATTTGTACAGCATCAATGCAAACCTGATCAGAGTCATCAAACAGCTGTACAGCGAGGCCACCAGTGCAGTGTACTACAACAACAACATTGGAGAATGGTTTCGAACAACAGTTGGAGTAAGGCAGGGCTGTCTACTCTCACCCACTCTTTTCAACATCTTCCTTGAGAGAATCATGGCTGATGCACTGGAACATCATGAAGGATCAGTCAGCATTGGTGGCAGAACGATCACAAACCTCCGCTTCGCAGATGACATTGATGGAATAGCAGGATCAGAAAAAGAGCTTGCCAGCCTAACAGAACACTTGAATAAGGCCTCCAAAACATACGGCATGGAAATCAGTGCAGAGAAGACCAAACTGATGACTAACACAGATATACTCCCCGGATATCGTTCTGACCACTCACTGATAACGCTTACTCTAAAATTTGAGAAAAGAAAAAATAAGAAAGTTTTTGGAAGTTCAACTCTTCCCTTCTTAGAGATAGTCACTATAGAAGAAATAAACACAGAATTACCAAATGTGATCAAAGAGTACGTAGACAAAAAATATGACAAATAAATTCCCAAAGCTGAAGTACAGCTATCAGTCTCAGATAAAATCTTTTTAGACTTCCTGCTGATGAAAATTAGAGCTAAAACAATAGGATATGCAATATATTATGAAGAAGAAAAAAACAAGAGAAAATGAAAATAAATGAATAAACGACATTGAACAACTAGTAAAGCTAGAACATAAAAGAGACAATGAAATCACACATCATGGAGAAAAAAAATACGTAAAAAGAGAATGGAAGGGGGTGTTGTTGAGATCCAAAGCACGATGAATTGCTGATGGTGAAAAGATATCCAAATATTTATAGAGTGTGTACTTACGATAAGACAATAAACCGAGGTCCCGTGGGCGAACGCACGCAGAACATCTTGCGCACACGTTAAATCTTGTTCCGCTTTTCGTAAGAGTAGGCCATTGTGTGCCGGTGGGAACAGATGACAGAATTTACAAAACCGCATACACACCGGGCACAGGATGTAAAAACCACATAAGCGTTTATTCCATTATTCTCGATATAAAAGAATTTAAAAAATAGTAAAATATAAATAATTCCCATGTGTGAGGAGTACAATTTTTGGGTGACCAAGAGTGACAATGCAACAGCAGCAAACATCAAACAAAAAATATCTCATAAAGCAGGTTTGAAAGAATCTGCTCAGACCCAACTCTTCTATAAGGAGCTGTCTCCGGGGCCATTCTTACTGTACTCTACACAGCTTTTAGAAAAAGAAGTTTCCCTCTAATCTGCTTCCCCACCACTGGGTTTTTTTCTAATGATAATCAACTTTTACACATCTGCTCCTGTATTACGTTTCTCTGCACTCAGCACTGACATCAAATCTTGGATGACAAGCAATAAACTACCAGACGAAAATGCTTTTTATTATTCCCAAACATTGGTTGAAAAGAGTTCCACAACCCGTACATATGAAAGGATTTGATAGCCTTACATTAGGAGAGTAAGCAACCAGGGCGGGGAAGAGGAGAGGGGGATGTCATAGATTAAGCCCTATCTTTTGTAAACGGATTTCTTCCATCATTCAAATCTGCTAAGTAGAATGACATACAATATGTTCTGTTCGCCATCACAAGTTGCTATTTGTGTGTTCTCTTGTGATATCAAGATCTTGAAGGATGTCCAAATTAGCTCTTGCTTAGACTTCAGTAGATTCAAAATAATGCTGCATGACATTAATTTTTTCCATCTTCAAAATGTGATCATGTTTCTCTTAATCTGCACTGTCATCGTTTCATCCATTGAAGAAAGAATGTGTTTGAAACGATCTCCTCAACGGGGGAGACGGGATAGCCTAGTGGTTAGAACATTGCGCTCGCAATCTGACAACCCGGGTTCAATTCCCGTTCAAGGGGATATTTTCCCCTGGAGTTAACATCAGTGCAGACTCCCAAAAGTCCTTCGGATGAGACTCTAAACCCCGTAAACGAAAGCAGAACATCTTGCGCACACGTTAAAATCCTGTTCCACTTTTCGTAAGAGTAGGCCATTGTGTGCCGGTGGTAACAGATGACAATTTACAAAACCGCATACACACTAAGTGTACAAAACGCACATGTGCTTATTCCATTATCCTCGATATAAAAGAATTTTTTTTTAATTTTAATCTCCGGCATGAAACCAATGTAAGTCTTTAGACAACTCCAGCCTGTTTTTACCAGCAACCTCTATACCTGTCTGCTGAACACTCCATCAAACCCATACCTCTGTCTGTTGAACAGTCCATCATGGCCTTTTTCTCTGAGCCTTTCTCTCCTAAAATGTACTGCTCTCCTGTGCTCGTCGTTTTCCTTCCCTTTTTGTCTTTCACATCCACTCTAAAACTTAATATTTATGTGCCTCTTCTCAAGCTACTAAATGTTAATGCTCAGTGTTTGTGCTTTGCCTTTACTGTTTTGTTTCATCTAACTGTATCTGAAACTTAATGATGTATCATTATATTTTTAAGTGTAATATACAAGTATGCATGTTAAAACACTATCTTGCAAAGAGAATAGGGCCACAGAACTTTATGCTAATGTATTTTTGAACTATGTGATATCTTAATCGTTTTATACATTTTTTATTGATAAAATCTATCAATACACTGACTGACTTAATACATCTTTTGAGTATATGTTAAACAAGCTAATGAAGACAATGTATGGGTTGGTAGCTGTTCAACAGACAAATTACAATGCATGGTGGCCAAAGCATTCACAACAAAAACAATGTTCACCGCAGAAGACTTTCTCTCTAGGGCTACAGATAGTGTGCGGACTTGTCTGTAATAGATCCATTTCATCATGTCAGGCAAAGCATTGGCAATACAAAAACCCTTTTACGCTTGTCTTCCCTGACAGCTCTCCCGCGGGACAGAGAGCAGAGAGATCAGTCACAGAAAGTGGTGTACACACTGCCGAGACCTGACGTCCTACATGCTGACTGAACACAACAGTGGAAACGGTTTCCGTGCTGCTGTCTCTTTCCTCTGTACGTGCTGCTAGATTGTACTGGTACAGGGGTGTACATCACCTTATCTGTTACGTCACTTCGACTCACTGTCGCTTCTGTCAAGACAAACAAAGGGTAAAAGAAAGTGCTGCATCAAGAGAATTAAATCCATGTGTGAGGAGTACAATTTTTGGGTGACCAAGAGTGACAATGCAACAGCAGCAAACAACAAACAACAAAAAATATCTCCCCGCCCTCTCCCCCCCCCCCCCCCCCCCCCCCCCCCCCCCGGGGGCTCTCTCTCTTTCTCTTGCTCTCTCTTCTTTTCTCTCTCTCTCTCTCTCTCTCTTCTCTCTCTCTCTCTCTCTCTCTCTCTCTCTCTCTCTCTCTCTCTCTCTCTCTTCTCTTCTCTTCTCTTCTCTTCTCTCCTCTTCTCTTCTCTTTTCTCTTGCTTACTGTAAGAAAACTGTTACCTTCATCTTTTCTTTTGTCTACTAAGTATGTCAACTTAATTTTTGTCTTCTCTTATCTTGCCTACTAACCTTCATCTTCTCTTCTCTTGTCTACAAAATAGGTCAACTGTTGCTTTTTATCTTCTGTTCTCTCGTCTACTAAGCAGGTCTTCTTGAGCAGTTGGGGCTTTTCAGGCTGTATATGTCTTGTAATAAGAATCTGAAAGGGCAGTACATGGTCCTGGATCCTAATGCCACCATATGTCATCATTCTCTTCATCATCGTCGTCGACTGTCTTTTGTCACCCGCAAATTGTCAGGGAGTGTTCTTTAAAGAAAAAAGTAAATGCGATCGTTAGGGAGCGATGGGGTTTTCATCACCTTCAAAACCATAGATAAGTCATTGTCCTTCGGATGAAACTATAAACCGAGGCCCCGTGTGCGAACGCATGCAGAACATCTTGCGCACACGTTAAATCCTGTTCGATTTTCGAAAGAGTAGGCCATTGTGTGCCGGTGGGAACAGATAACATTTACAAAACCGCATACACACTAGATGTTAAAAAAAACACACATGAGTGCTTATTCCAATACCCTCGATATAAAAATTTTTTAAAGTAATCTGAGCGCTTTGATTTGTTGCTATATAAATTCCATACATTATTATTATTATTATTATTATCATTATTATTATTAGTGGAGTTTATCTGTTATATCTATTTCAGTTGAATCCACTTCTTTTTCTAACAAACCCTTAAAATGATGAAACCATTGAATTTTCGGCTGACTTTTTACGTGGGAACTTACATATTATTTCCCAAAAGCACCCCTTGTAGAACCTAATAGTTCATTTAAAATTGATTCCTTCAATTGTTTCTTTTTTCTAATGATCATGTTTTTTATGCTCTCTTCTTGCTATACAAAAAGCCATTTGTCATCTTTTTGCGATGAACGTTTACCTTTTATACCCTTTGTATTTCTTACTGTGCGCCTTGTTATTCTACATCAAACCAGTCCTTACGTGGCTTCCTATGTAACAAAACTTTACTTTTTATGTACTCTGCCTGATCTTTAATGATTTCATTAAATCTGTCTATGGCTAAATTAACATTACTATCAATCAGCTCAGCTGCAGTGTTCTTTTACCATTTCAGATTTTATTGACTCAATAAAAATTTGGGCTTGTGGTAGCCTCCATTGATATTTAACAATAAACTGATCTTTATATCCATACAAAGATTAGGATAATTATTTTTAGAATACATATCTAAACACAGTAACAGAGGCAAATGGTCTGATTCCATTCTATCAAGAATGTTCAGTGTCATAACATCATGAGCAAAATCAATGAAAGTTGTAGAAGTAAGGAAATAGTCAACTACACTGCTTGCCTGGTCAGAAATATATGTGAAACAACCGTCCTGGTCGTTATGGCATATTCTGTTTAAAATACATAGTTCAATTGCAGTGCACATATTCAATAATTGTCTACCATAAGAATTTATTCTGGAATCTTTGGAATGTCTTTGTATTTGATTTTCATAATTTTTTTTCTGTAGTTCTCGTGCAATTCATTTTCATCGAACAAATCAGGGAAGCAGTCAGAAGTCCTAGCATTCAAATCTCCACACACAATGATATCAATGTCGTCACACAAAAGCAATTTATCTACAATATATTCTTCCAGCAAACTCAATCCATAAGTCGCATCACAAGTATCACAATCTTTATCAAGTATTAAAATCTTTATCAAGTACAAAGAACATAAACAGTAACCATCAATCCATGTGTAGAACTTTTCTTACAAGACAAATAATGCCCCCTGAACACCTTCCATGCTGTGGCAGTTTCACCGCTGGTTTTACAAACATTAGTTAGACTCAAAATTTTCAACAAAAGTTTCAACAAGGCAAAAAAAATCACAGGAGGAAATGAAATGAACAAAATCTACATCATTCAGCTTTGACAGTATACCACACACATTCCAATGAAGAAACAATTTATTTATATCAGCATCGTGTTTTCCCGAACATGTGCTGGCACTGTCACCACTCTCATTCAACACTACTATGGCTTTCCGTCTCACCCCCGTCTTCACCCACCGCTTTCTCCCTCACCCTCTGCTACATTGTCTGCCACAGCACTCAGTCTCTTTCTCTGCAAGCTCCCTCTCACCCTCCACATACACACATCTCACACAACCATTACATCTTAGGTGGCACGAGTTTAAATGTATGCAGCATGACAACCCATTTGTTTCTTTACTACCATCCATATCCTTTTTCAGGCATTTATCGCTGCTACGTTGGTCATGTGATATTTCAACATCATAATCACCCATACTTGTTTTTACCAAATTGGAGAAACTCATGAGTATTTTTGGCTTCTATCAGTGATGTCTCACTCCCCACGGAAATTCCCGCATGCATATTATCTAAACACGATTTACTGTCACTACCATCATCATCAATGCCTTTGTGCCTTATTGGCACGTAGGGCAGCAACAAATGTTCTCCACTCCTGTCTGTCCTGGGCCAGCTTCTGAATGGTTCCCCATGTATGTTGGAAGGTCTTCAGCTCTGTTTTGACAGTCCGACGCCAAGTGTTTTTGGGTCGTCCTCGTTTGCGTTTTCCCTCTGGTGTCCAGTGGAGGTCATCTGCATCCAGGACGAACCGCTACCCTTCAATGACCATGTAGTCATAGACCATGCTGACCTTCTGGCCATCTTGAAGTGAGGAGTCAGCTTCCGTCTGATCTCTCTGACCCTGGCGGTGAAGTCTTCATTGATGAACACTCCGGTGCCCTTGAGCTTGTGCCATGCCTTGAGAAGTTTTTCTTTGTCTTAAGGAGCTACATCTTGCAACCAGAGGTGATTTTGGGTGAGCATTCAGACGGTGCACTCTGTCGAATTGAACAGTTTCGCTCATTTGCAGCGTGCCTGTGATCACTGACCATACCCTCACATTCCTGCTATGTCTTATCATTCTGCCTTGGAATGCCACGTTTCTTTTTGACTGGCCTTCCAGATAAATCGTCTTTTTCTCCAAATTTTCTACTCTCGTTTTCAGACCATTTTCTTTTCTCAACAGCTCGTTTTCTTTCTTTAAACTTTGAATAGAAGACCCTAACTCATGTAGTGCGTTTTTCATGTCAGATTGAATTTCTTGTAGATTGGCCATGTCCTGAATTGTTGGTTCATGTTTTCATTCTTGATTGATAGCGCTGCCATCATTTCTTTGCTTGAAGAATCCTCACCTACTGCCAGACCAGTGTTTGACCGTCGCTGCATGCTGCTCCTCAGTGTTGCCTGTTTGAAGGGGTCTGGCTTTGGAGGCCCTGGGTTCATTTCAATGTCGCCACACTGATGTATCATATTTCCCATGTATAACAAAAAGAGTAGCACACCTGTCACTATACCGTCTCGTCTTGTTCTCAGTGTCAACACACGCATAAACATGGTGGCCTTATATTTAGCTCGGGACATACAAAAAGAAAATGCTCTTCGTCTTTCTTTGCTGACCTGCAAAATGGACAGGATTTCTTCATAATATTACTAAATCGATGCATATTTGCATTAATAGGCAAAACATTAAATCTGACTTGCGAAATGGCAACTCTGAAACAGTAGGTTTCCATATCAGTCATATTTTTCCTTTTCAAAAATTATTTCAACTCTGATAGTGCCAGACCACTCTTGGATATACTGATCAACAATTCTCTGCTTCAATAACTTGATAAACACTTGGATCTGACCGACACCTTGCTGCAACCAAACAAAACTAGAAGACCCTGTCTCACATAGAATTTCCCTACATTTTGATACCCAACAATCTTTACCAATTCTATCTAATTCATTAGCATCTGATAAGCTTTGTGCGAAAGTCTTTCATTATTTATTTGTAACAATCTAAATCAATACCTTTTGACAGAAATACTAGAATTAACATACAGGGCAAAATCTTCCTAAATCACAATAAACCATTTTGTTTGGAGTTATAATAATAATAATAATAATAATAGAAGAAGAAGAAGAAGAAGAAGAAGAATGATGATGATGATAACATATGCATATGGAATTTATATAGCGCTGAATTTTGTAAAACAAACAAATCGTAGCGCTTGATTCTGACGAACGCCTAAAAATCTTTCGCAAGCCATAGTATGAGCTTTTTCTAAATGATCTAATTTTGTTAAACCCCATAATATTTCAGAAGCATACAGCAGAATTGGTTGAACATTAATATCAAAAATCTTTTTAAAAATATTTTGGTGGTCATTTAAAAAATATTCTTTTAAAGCCCTATTCAGTTGAACAACTGCTTTCTTACCGTTCGGTACCTCTTTTCATGCTAATCATTGTAGTGAACTGGAATCCTAAATAACAATAACTATTAACAACTAGTTTGTTACCATTGAAAAACCACTGCTCATGATGTTCTGAATTTGTGTTTTCTCAGTGTTCACATTCAATTTCATGACATTGCAACAGATACGGTATTGTAAGCTATGCACTGAAGTTGAAAGCAAAGCCACATCATCCACAAACAACAATGTAAACAATTCAATGTCTGGCAAATTTTGGATACCATGTCTTCCTTTAACATTCATATGACTAGCAAGCTGATTTATAAAAACAAAAAATAACGTAGGACTTAAAACAGCCTGGGCACTAAAAGAAAATCAGTAAGGAAGAATACATTGCTTTCAAGGAAGCCAAAAATTGTCCATTCACACGTTGGTTTCTCAAGCATTCAAGCAGTTTGTCATGATGTACAGAATCAAACACTTTTTTGAAATCAACAAAACATACATATGAAACATAAAGACACAGGCCATTTACAAGCACCCCCCGAGAATATTTCTTTCCCTCTCCAATCCTGACATTGTGTACATGCAGGTATGTCTATGCAGGTATTCCTTATGTCCACAAGCAATATTATCGGCACAAAACCGAGCCTGGCAAACAAATCGCATGAATGTGTGGACAATGTAAAAGATGAAGATAATGACAATGATGTATATATTGAAGATAACGATGGAAACGATGATGAAGATGATGATTATGACCATGATGCAGAGATTGAAGATGGTAATCGTGACGAAAATGACTATACAGATGTAGAAGATGGTGATAGCGTAGATGATGAAGATGATGATGTTGATAATGATGATGTAGAGGATGAAAGTAATGATGGTTATGTTGATATACTAGCTGCAGGTGCTGCTTTAGGTAATGAAGATGGTAATGACTAATCCTGTATGCTTGCAGAATTGTAATTGTGAAATGGATATAAACGTTTTTTGCTGTTTTCCTCCCCCCCCCCCTTCCCCAAACATGTTTTGTATAGTGGTCCAAGGCCGAAGTACAATAAAACCTTTTCAGTGTTCAGTGTTCAGTGTTTTCTCTCTCTCTCTCTCTCTCTCTCTCTCTCTCTCTCTCTCTCTCTCTCTCTCTCTCTCTCTCTCTTCTCACTAACAAACACGCGCGTTCACACACACACACGTACACACATGGCTTGATGAAAAAAAAGCAAATGCACTGCTTATTCAATGTACCATCTGAAAATAAAAGTTTGACTTTGACTTTGACTTTGACTTTGACACACACACACACACACAACACACACACACACACACACACAACACACACACACACGATTATACACACCACACACAAACACACACACACACACACGCATGCACGCACGCACGCACGCATGCACACGCTTACGCACACACTTACGCACACACACACACACGCACACAAACACTAGCACGCACGCAAGTACACACACATACACACACACACATACGTTAGCTCGCACGCACGTACACACACACACACACACACACACACACACACACACACACACACACACACACACACACACACGTTTTGTTAGAAGCTAAGCTTTTTAGACAAAAATGCTTCTCAAGAAAATGTAGATTTAAATCTATCCAATGAAAACATTCTTTTTGCTATTTCGAAGCCCAGTTTTCGCGTTTCTTTAAAGTTTTTTTATATTGTTTTTCCTATCTGCATTTTTAGGCGTGACATCGGTTTGATTACCAATCTGTTTTGTGACTTCCTCCCGCTTTTTTAAAAATTGTTTTTGCTATAGGTCTTTTTCTTCCCCGTCTAATATATTGAATAGACAAATACAAAGGCGAACACGCACTGGACGAATAACCTTTTTTTTCATAGCGCACGTCTCTCCGTTCCTGTTTTACCTTTCTTGTCCCTAAAGAGGGCAGGTACCCATTATTGAAGGTTAGGCACACTAAGGATCATATATTGAGAGGTAACAACTGTCAACGTTGCTTAACCCTAACTTTGGAAGAACGAGCGCTCTAACTACTGGGCTACTCCGTCCACTAACATCTGTAACTTCATTCCAATCAGTTTTAAAACAACCCGTGAAACATCTGAAACGCCATTTCTATCAGCTCTAAACTGTATAACATCTACAAATCTTCAGCTTATCAGTTTTTAAGATCTCTTTCCTATGAAACACAGGGACCAGGACATAAAACCTATTTTATAAATCACAATTAATGTAGTTATGCCCAAAGTTGTGAACCCTTTTTACAGTTCTGCTTATCACTGTTTCTAACAGAATGCCATGTAAAAGAAGATACTAAATCCATCACATCTTAAAACTGACACTGATGGATCCCTTTTAGATATTAATGATGGGGTGCTCCCTTCATGATTACTATTTGAAAGGATGAAAAAATATATATTGGGAAGAATCATTCCATATTTACTAATCATATTCTTATGTGTGTTGATTCAAAGTCAGTTTTACAATCTCTCAGACATTCAGGCTCGAAAGCTAGACAAGACATTCTCATCCACTTTCCCTACCAGTATTACTTTTTGCTGATTACCATCGCATTGCAATGTATTCTTACACATAACAAAATAATACAGCTGCAAAAAGAGAGGCAAGGAATTTAGATTCTGCATATGCCCTGACTATTCCATATAGGAATAGGAAATATAGGAATATAGGATTATAGCTGTTCATGAGAGCTATAACATAAATGAAAATGCATCCTGGAAACATGCTCGATACTCTGTAATTCCCTCTTTTTCTGACCTTAGACATATTATATTCTTCGTTTCCTCCAACTTTAGACATTCACAAATGGACCTAAGAAAAATAATCTTATTTACAGACTGAAACTGAATGTACTCTGTGCAAAATTTGGTAGAAAATTTATTTTATTGCTACGTGTTGCTATCCAGGGAAATCAGTTAATTGGATAATACTTACAGCCCTGGCTGTTCTTGTAAGCACTGATGAAAACAATAGAACAGAGATACATAGAATTAATGGTATATTGCTTCAATTGTCAGGTGACATAGAAACTAACCCAGGACCCATTCCTGCTGCCTGTCTTAGAATAATACATGTGAATTTAAAAAGTATTAAAAATAGTTTATCTCTTTGAAGCTGAATACAATTCTGTTGACATAATTACCGTTTACTATTTGCATGACTTTCCAAGAATCATATTCTTATGTGTGTTGATTCAAAGTCAGTTTTACAATCTCTCAGATATTCAGGCTCGAAAGCTAGACAAGACATTCTCATCCACTTTCCCTACCAGTATTACTTTTTGCTGATTACCATCGCATTGCAATGTATTCTTACACATAACAAAATAATACAGCTGCAAAAAGAGAGGCAAGGAATTTAGATTCTGCATATGCCCTGACTATTCCATATAGGAATAGGAAATATAGGAATATAGGATTATAGCTGTTCATGAGAGCTATGACATAAATGAAATGGTTATCTGAACCAGATTGCAACAGATCAATATTGTTACCTAATTTTCATCCCCCTGTCAGGTTTGACAGGCCCAATGATCCCCATGGCGGAGTTGCTATATATGTAAAAAGTTACCTATACTACAAGCCACGAGGTGATCTCCAAATAGACGGCCTAGAAGCTGGACCAAATAAGTTTACTAGCTGCGTCATTTTATCGACCACCACACTTATGTGTACTGGCACCGGATAGACGAAAGTATTCGTAACGTCAAGTTTTCGATTCTTGGAGACCTAAACACTGATTTCTTAGATGGCTTTCACAGTTGGATACTTTAGAAGCGATGTGACTTTAAAATGAATTTGTGAACAGACAAATATCAATACATTTATCTGATCATTTTCTACAAAAAATTAAACGTTTCAAGTTGAATCAATTAATTAATGAGCCAACAAGAATAACTGACACAAGTAAAACATGCCTTGACTTAATCATTACTCAAAGCCCTGACATTGTACAATCCACTGTTCTAGCACCTATTTGTAGTGACCACAGTGTTCCAGGCGCCATAGTCAAAAACACAATACTCAACAAGCAGACATTTAAACGAAACAATATTTCATTATAACAAATAATTAAACTCTGAGAGGTTTTGCAACCTACCTAGGGCAAATTGACTGGGATCGAATAGTTAAAAATAGATTATGAAAGTGCAGAACATTTTTCTGAAACACTGCTTGAGTGTGCCAAAATGTGTATGCCAATCTTTTATTACTGTGCGTCTAAGTGACCTTCCCCTGGCTGACTGACGAACTCAGATGTTTAATAAGATGAACGTAGAAAAATTCGTAAAATAGCAAAGCAAACTGACAGTTTCGTTATGGACAATCCCGAAACTACGTAACGTCTAAAATAAAGGAAAGAAAAGTAGAATATTTTACTGAACTGGAAAGTAAGATATTAAATTCATCAAGTTTGGAGATAGGGAATAGTGAAAATTAGAAAGAAAGGAATTGACTCAAATGAAATCCCAACTATTCTGTATGATGGCAATGTGTATCATACTAGGATATTGGTCAATCAACTTGAGGAAAGAACAAAATAAAAATAAAATGAGGTAGTGAATTACTCTATATTCCATTTCTTGACGTTGAATTAAGAGAAATAGTTTTGATAAATACTGATTTTAAGAATGTAAGTACTAATACAGTCAGCATTGGTGGCAGAACGATCACAAACCTCCGCTTCGCAGATGACATTGATGGAATAGCAGGATCAGAAAAAGAGCTTGCCAGCCTAACAGAACACTTGAATAAGGCCTCCAAAACATACGGCATGGAAATCAGTGCAGAGAAGACCAAACTAAACACCAACGGCATTAGCACTGATATCAGGGTTAATGACCAGAAGCTGGAAACAGTTCAAAGCTTCAAGTACCTGGGAGCCATTGTATCAGACCAGGGATCCAAGCCAGAAGTAGTATGCAGGACTGCACAGACAATAACAGCTTTGCCAAACTAAACACCATCTGGAGAGATAAGAATATCTCACTTATCTCCAAGATCAGACTAATGCGCCCCCTTGTCATATCCATATTTCTGTATGCCTGTGAATCATGGACCCTGACTGCAGATTTGGAGAGAAGAGTACAGGCAGTGGAGATGAGATGCTTTCGGAGACTCCTTGGCATCTCCTACAAAGACCACATAAGCAACGAAAGCGTGCATAACAGTATCCAGCAAACCATTGGACCCTATGAAAACCTTCTAACGATCGTGAAAAAGCGTAAACTTAAATGGTATGGGCATGTCACAAGATCCCAAGGAATTACAAAGACAGTTTTGCAAGGCACTGTCCAAGGAGGAAGAAGAAGAGGCAGACCAAGGAAGAGCTGGGAGGATAATCAGCGAATGGACAGGCCTAGAACTCAACAAAACCCTGAGAAAGGCAGAACAGAGAGAGGAATGGTTGTTGAGTCGTCAGACTACGGGACAGATAGAGATAGAGAGCCTGATGTAATTCACATTCAACTCCTCATTACGGCTCTTCCAGTCATACAGGATCCGTTAACTATGAGAGAATCGAATCTAAGGTTCCTCAAGTATGGAAAACTGCTCATGTTTCTCCCATACACAAAAAAGCATCTAAAGACATCTGCAATAATTACTGTACAATCTCTCTTCTCAGTTGTATAGGTAAAGTCCTTGAAAGGTGTATTCACAAGCATGTTTACCATTTTCTAGTTACCAATAAAATAATCACTTCCTTGCAGTCTGGATTCACTCCTGGAGACTCCACAGTAATATTCTTTGACATATTTAAAACCTTCGACCGTGTTTGGCACAGGGGACTAATTTACAAGATGGAAGCGTGAGGCATACGAGGCGGACTGCTATACTGGTTTGTGGATTATCTTTTTTGTCGCACTCAGTCAGTGGTTATAAATAATGAAAAATCTGTTTCTCATCAGATTCCGGCAGGTGTTCCACAGGGCTCAGTATTGGGTCCACTCTTGTTCCTTATTTATATAAACGATATTGTTGCGGGCATTGAGTCAAAAATGAAACTATTTGCAGACGATACCAGTCTAGCACTGAATAACACAGATCTTCGACCAGAAATAATTAATAAGACTTGAAAAAAATAAATGTATGGGCAAACAAGTCGAAGGTTAGATTCAATGAAGGAAACAACAAATTAACTCAACACGAGACAATAATCCAATCTTACACGTAACATTTAGTGACACACGTTTACAGAGCACTGACCAACACAAATACTTAGGACTTGTACTTCAGGAAAACTGCAAATAGGATGAGCATGTAAAGAGCATAATTGATACTGTGACAATTCAAAAGAGGAACCCTTGAATATGTACAAATCATGTATATTACCTCATTTTGACTATGCTGATATTATTTGGGATAACTTTACTGTAACTCAAGCAAGTTCTTTAGAAAAATCTGCATCAGGAAGCATAAAGAACTATGAGAAATTGTATGAAGAGAGGTTTCTACACTCTTAAAGAAAGATGGATGAGACAAAATTGTATATTATTATAGAATGGCTAATAAAATGTGTCCAGCTTGTATAATATTGTAACAGACCTTGTTTCAAAAAATAAGACGTAGACTATTATAGAGAAAGACAGTCAAATGTGAAATATAGTGAAACAGTGAAATATATGGAAAATCTTTTCTCCCTTCTACCACTGTCCTCTGGAACTCTGCCAAAACTAGCAACTCCCTGAGTGCTCTCAAACATTACCTATCTGCTGATGAGGCTGTTGTACCTCCTTATCATTACCTTGGGGACAGACATGAACAGATAATCCCTTGTCGCCTGCGCTTTGGAATGAGTGATCTGAATTATATGTGTGTAAAAGAAAGTTAATTGAAGATCCCCCACTGCGCATGTGGTAATGGAAACGAAACAGCAGAACATTACCTGTTACTCTGTCCCCGTTATGACGCAGTATTTGAAAACACAATTTTTGAGCTTCCTAGACTTTAATGTAAAGTTAATTTTCTCTTAAAAAGGAGTCGTGATTTTCCAACCGATATAAATGTATTGATATTTCAGTCTGTTCACAATTCATTTTAGAGTCACATCGCTTCTAAAGTATCCAACTGTGAAAGCTTTCGCGATTTACTTGACTAACAGACATGGCATATCGGATCGGAGAGAAGTAATGAAGATTGTATATTATCCATTACAGTTAGTTGTGTAATTTCCTAAATAGTGAAAGAGCTACAGAATCTTTCTGGAACAATCGATACTTCCCAAATTACTTTGTTTTTTCTCCCCTCACAAATGTTTAATTTGGGGGGGGATTTTTAGTTCTTGATTTTTTGTTAGTGGTGGTGGTGTAGGTTTTTTTTTTTTTTCCCCTTTGCCTTCTTTCTGTATGAGCTTGTTAAAAAATGTACGATCTAAAATGGTGTTCGACAAACACTACCTTCATGCTACGTTGATAATGCTTATTAGCTGCCGAATTAAATTAGTAAAATATAATGTTTCGAGCATGCCATCAGCTATTTGCTTGTTATTGCTCTCAGTTTATGTATGTATAATATTCATGTTGCAAAACAATCTCAAATATTCATATTCTTTTCGAATGTCAGTTTTTGAAACAGCTTTCTGATATTCATGAAAATTCCATTCAGCAACAATATATTATGTGAAATCGTGTTGGCGTTAGTAATCTCCTGTAGCATAACCATGTGATGTCATACAACAGACTGCCTTTCCTAGGCATGGACATTTGCTCATCTGTCTTAGAACAGTTGTAGATTCTCAATAGTTAGTGTGAATAGACGAAACAAACGCAGAACATCTTGCGCACACGTTAAAATCCCTTCCTCTTTCATTGTGTGCTGGTGGGAATGGATGACAAAATATACGAAACTGCATACACATAGGGACAGGATGTAAAAAAGCACATTAGTATTCCTTTATCATCGAAATAAAATGATAGTGTCTCACAGCCAGACACGGTCTTCGCAGACATAACCAACACGTGGTTAGTGAACATGGACGAGTGGTGTTTTTTTTCTTTCTTTTTATTACACTTTTCTTTGCATCTTACCCCTATTATACGATTGCGTGCACGCACGAGTGCATGTGCATACACGCGCGCGTATGTGCATACATGGGCAATTAAATTGGTTCCATTATTTGTTCCGAGGACAATGAAATTAAGCACTCAAATTTTTTTTTTACATCCAGTCCTGATATGTACGCAATTTTGTCATCCATTCTTATCAGTTCATAATGGTGTACTCTTGTGTACAACAGAAAGGTTCAACGTGTATACAATATGTTCTGCGAACTTGTGTGCTCGTTTTCTTTGATTTTTTCAACTAGCCTTTGTGTATATGCAGTTTTATAAACGTAACACAGTGGAGACATTTGATCTGCTGTTATATAACTCTGATCACACAGTCAGAATATGACGATGTAGTCTTTGAAAGATCGCTGGATATATTCTATATTTTACAGTGTAGCCACGGAGAGGTTTAAACCACCACCCAATTAAACAGAGCGTCACACAATTCGCAGGTGTTTGTGTCTTGATTAAGAAAAAAAACACACACGACAGGACTCTGATCAGATAGGAGGTAACCTGATAACATGTGGGTAACCCTGTCACATAAATGTTGTCATCCGTTCCAACCAGCACAAAATGGCCTACTCTTCCAAAAAGCGGAACAGGTTTTAAGGCATGTGTAAAGTGTTCTGCTTGCGTTAGCGCGCGTGTGTGTGTGTGTAGTAAAAGTAAATGTTGGCGTTAGATAATGGACACCCTAAGGACAAAGACAACATTTCAAAGCTTAATACCCTTGGTTCTTTGCTTTTGGCCGAAGCATATCTCTCAAGCTTCTGTCTGCTAACACCCCCCCCCCCCCTCTCTCTCTCTCTCTCTCTCTCTCTCTCTCTCTCTCTCTCTCCTCTCTCTCTCTCTCTCTCTCTCTCTCTCTCTCGGGGGTAGCTTCCTGATGTCAACAAGTGATGGACGTTTACAAAATCGCTGTGTTTCAAGTAGAATATCATCTTTTTAGTTTTAGATTAGGTAGTGTATAGTGCAAGTGTTGTGTTGTAAGAATGTTGGAAAGGTCAAGAAGGACCAACATTTTCTGTGAGGACTTTAGTGCAGCTCAGTGCGGCAGATTCCTGTGTTGGTAAGTTGGGACTCGTTGCACGTGTTTTACGAGGCTTGATTTACCTGGATGTAACCCATGCCATACAAAGAGGAGGCACGTGCAAGTAAACAGTGTTGTCTTGTTAGGCAGAAATGTAAAGTTTGCTGGAGAGTGTGTGTGCAACAAGTCAGAGAGAACCTGAGGGTTAAGCGGTTGCTTTTGACCTTACAACGCGACTGGACAAGATTGCCTACTTCCATGCTGTCAGAGACAAGGAGCAGCCAGGACAAGGTCATCAAGGAGCAGCCAGCACAATCTGAAGTCTGGACATTCAAGTGGCTACCAATCTATGCAAGACTTAATTTCTCCATATGCACATCAGTGGGAGAGGCAAAGGCTGGACAATGTCAGAGAGGACAATGATGATAAAGAACGGAGTCATTTCCACAACAGGACCAGCTCACCACAGCCATACAATAACTGAACACATGGCAACGTGTACAGGAAATCAACTACAAGAAATTGCTCAAGTAGCAGTGCAAGAGAAGCAAATGCACCTAAGGAATCCACCCCAGGTTTGGCGAGCACAACAAGAATTTGCCTGTACCTGTAGCCCAGCATCACGTATGCGATACCTATAGTGATGTGGTCAGGAAACATGATCCAAAGTGTTTCAGATCACAGAAGAATTTTGACTGATGACACCAGCAGAGGTGCAAAGGTGACAGAAGGAAACTACAGACAGTCAAATGGCTCACAACCGGTCACCAGGGATAAGGGTGTGCGTTCCACACTCTGAATATGTAGACAAACGACACAGTACGTCTCATGTGCCATAAGCAGTGCCTGCTTATAAACAAACAAAAAACAATTGCTCAGACAAAAATTTGTTGAACAAGACTGACATAGAAGACAATGACAGCGACAAGGTTTTCACAAGTGGTGATGAGGGTGTGTTGGCTGAGGGGGGCTGTTGACAGTAGGGGTAACAAAGAGACTGAAGCAGAAGTGGTACAGTCATTTCTGCTGAACAGACACTGAACAGGTGGACTGAACAAAAAAGTTCAATAGATGCAACAAAATAATCCAATAATACAATCAAACATAAAATTCAACCAGCTGTTCTCCAAATTTCTTGATTGTTGTGTTTTTAAACGCGCGCGCGACTGACCCACATGCTGCAGACAGTACAAAGTACATAGTGGACAATCTTGACAGGACATCTCCAACAGGTCAGACGCATGGTGACAATGACACACGTGATGAACTGACTGACTGTCATGACAGAGGACAGGCATGTGACATGGAAAAAGAAGACAAGGACCTGACCCCAAAACCTATATGTACTCCCCGCAGCCCACGACCAAGACGAGCTGCATCCAGTTCACAGGTGAGTAGACAGGCTCTGAAAAAAAAAAAGGTCAGATCCAGCAGTCAGAGCAGGATTGTAGACTCAGTCTAGAGTAACCATGTACAGGGCAAAAACAAATCCCAAAAGTCTGGGCCGCAATACAAAAAGAAAAGTGCTGCAGGCACAAATAAATAGGACATCGGCTGAGCCACTTTCCAAAATGTTAAAGTTACTGAAAAAGTTCTTCATGTTGTAAATAAAAGTTGTGTTAAATTTCTAAATTACAATGTTGCAAAAATTAGAAAATACAAATTGTATGAACTTTCTCACTTCATACGATTTTGTATGTTTAACTAAAACATTTTGACTCCCGAGTTATTCAGTGATTTCATTATTTTTGCATCTAAAGCCAAGAAACTCACACGAAAGTCGTTATTCAGGTGAGGTTATTGTTCTGATTAGAAAAACATTTGGCAATTTTATTGAACATGTGCAAGTTGAATAAGAAAATATGGGGGTTGTAAAAATTTAAAAGAATCTATTTTCAACAGAAAAAACCCCATCATGTTCATTTTTTGCTATATTCCTCCATGTGATTCAGCATTTTGGAATACCCAGCAAGGGCATTGAAGTGTTAGATCAATGTTTGACAGTCTTGTATGATTTTTCTATCCTCTTAAATGCTAGAACAGCTCATAGCAATTATTCGTTCAATGATGACAATAGTGATTTTGAAAACACAAGAATGCCTGTCATTAATATACCCAAGAAATTTGGAGAACAGCTGGTTGAGTTTTATATGTATGATTGTATGGATTATTTGCATCTATTGAACCTTTTTGGTCAGTATCTGTCTTGTCATTAAGGATTGAAAATATTGTTGAATCTGACCACTTGCCATTTGCTGTTGAAGCTTCCGGAAATTGTAACAAAACAAAACCAAAATGTTGTGTGCAAAAAATATATCTGGGATAAAGCAAGGGAAAGTGATTCATAAAAAGATATACAAAATAGGTTAAAAATGGCTATGGAAAATCTAGACAGAGATGTAGATAGTGATATAGAAACATTTGCACCGTGTTTAAAAAGACTCCATAAAGTGTATGTTTAAGATTGTTACGTTAAATAAAGAAAAAAAAGGTCAGAATGTAGTAAAGCAATAAAATAAACTAGAAACATGTTAAATCACTTTAGAAGAACTCGAAATGATCAAGACAGACAAGCATATGTCACTGCAAGGAAACAGTACAGATATATCGAAAACAAACAGCCGAAGCATTGGCAAAGGAAATCAGTAACACAGCATGCTTTTGGAATAAACTAAGTACAATGGGTTGTGCAAACCAGAAAAGAACTAGGAATAACATTTGTACAGAGGATTGGTTTCAACATTAATTTCAAAAATGTCTTTCGAGGTGATTCACAAGATGAGGAAAGGGATACTGATGTGAATATTGACATTTTAGATGAAAGATAATATTTTAAATCGATAGATAATAGAGGAAGACGTAAGTAGAGTTATAAGAAGCCTTAAAAATGGGAAAGGGTTGATGATATTTTAGCAGGAATGTTAAAAAGTAGTGGTAAAAATGTGCTCTTTCTAGCAAAAATGTTCAATGCTGTTTTTGAAAAGGGAATCTATCCACAGGAATGGTCGAAAGCCATAATTACATAAAATAGGAAATGTTAATAATGTAAACACTATAGGGGGAATTTCTCTGTTAAGTGTTATCTACTGAATACACAGTTGTATTCATGGTTAGAGAATAAAATTTAATTTCTGAATGTCAGGCAGGCGTTCATAAAAAATTCTCCATAGTTGACCAGATATTTACTCTATATGCTATTCAGTGCTGCATGAACAAAAAAGTTTGTATATAGCTTTTGTAAATTTAAGAAAAGCTTTTGATTCCATTAGACATGATAAACTTTTACAGTGTATTCAAAGTCAGGAAGTGAAGGGTAGCAGCAGTAGTAGCTATGTATAAGTCATTTATATCTGGTGTCCGTGCAAATTTTGAAATAACAAAGATGTTGGAAACACCAATCGGGGATGACCAGGATGTATGCTCATTCCTACATTGTTTTCCACTATCAATGACAACGGTGAACATGGAGTGTAGTTATATCCGGATATCATGGCACTACTTATCCTACTTTTTGCAGATGGTGTAGCTTTGGTTAAACATCCTAGAATCATTTTGTGAAAGTGTATTTTTACTAAATTTGAAGTATATTTAAATTTAATTTAAAGTATATTTACTAAATGTAAATATAGATAAAACTATGATTATGATATTTAGAAAAAAGAAAACTTGAAAAATTGTTCTACAAAGGTAACACACTAGAAGTTGTAAATGATTATTGTTATTTAGGATATAATTTTACAAGAGTTAGTCCTAAAAGATGTATATTACATCTGAAATCTAAAAGGGAAAAGGCAGTATTACAGTTGAACAAGGTTTTTCAAAAGTATAAAGAAATGACACCAAACACTTTCTTTAAAATGTATGATGCAAAGATACAGCCAATATTGCTTTATGCTGCTGGGAATTAGATTGGAACATATAGAAAAAGTCCATATGATGGCTTGTAAAAGGTTTCTGGGTGTTCCAATTAAGACCCCCAACAGAATGGTATATGGAGACCTTGGCAGATATCCATTATATGTGAATTCCTATATAGCCTGTTAGATATTGGTGAACGTTTACATCGAAAAGCTTATGAAATGTTATTAGAACTAGACAACTGTGGTAAACAATGTTGGGTTTCAAAAGTAAGAGAAGTTTTATGCTTAACTGGCTTAACATTATTTGGCCTCAACAGGATGTTGGAGATGTAAAACTTTTTTAGCCACATTCAAACAGATGCTTGTCCATATGATTCAAGAACGGACAGGCTACCAGCCGTATCGATCATTTAAGACAATTTTTGTAAAGGAACACTACGTTCTGGATAGTTGATGTGTTTTGCTTTCGTGTTACCATTACACAAATTTAATTTCTTCCTCTAAATAACAACATACATCGGTATAGTGAATTGGTTCGTGACAGAAACTGCCCATTTTGCAAAAATCAGATTGAAAATGAACAGCATTTTGTGTATGTGTGCAGTGCATATGACGATCTAAGAAAAAAATTCCTTATCTTGTTACTCTTCTTTTAAATGTGCTGCTCTGAGCAAAAGATGTCACTCATAGTTTATCTAGATATGT
The DNA here is from genome assembly GCA_028751875.1 of Rapana venosa. Taxonomy (NCBI): domain Eukaryota; kingdom Metazoa; phylum Mollusca; class Gastropoda; order Neogastropoda; family Muricidae; genus Rapana; species Rapana venosa. Next base: position 24,412,044 of record CM054160.1, on the reverse strand, counting down.
TTTCATGCTATCAATCGGACAAAAATGATATTGTAGTTCGGTCGTTTGGATGTTTTTGCTATATTTCTATAGTACCATGCCTTCTATTCCACTGACTTTTCGGGCCAGGCGTGGTCATTTTGCAGCAGTAGTTTTTCTTTTTTATGCTGAAGCGAACACATTTCTTTGCTGTCATGCTAATCTCCCGCACACGGTGTTACCGTAGGTGTGCTCCTCCCCCTGCTCTACATGGGAAATTTGCTCCACCAGTGCGGAGACGTGGAGTTGAACCTAGGACCTTTCACGAAGAATGGGGCATTTTGGCAGACACGTCAAGCTGGTGTGTGGTGCTTTGTGGAGGGACAGCATAAGATCTTCACTAAAAACTTCGCCAGCGTCGTCTGACAATCTTTGCCCTGAAACTTTGTCATGACCAAGCTGACCAATCTCAGGTGTGACCTGTGCGATGACAGATCTGAAAAACATTGTCGCAGATTTAAAACAGAAAAAGGATGTATTAGTCAGAAAATGATTCCTTAAATGCCCAGGGTGGAAAAGAAAAGCAGATAACCTAGAAGGGTTTTCCCAGCGGAACAACCTTATCATACACAACATTCCCCGTAGAGATCAGGAATGTTGGCAAGACCTCGAAGACTCAGTCCAAGACTTGCTCGCTGATCAAGTGATCGAGGGTTTGAATCACTCACCCATACGATTTTTCAAAGACACAATGATTTTACAAGCAAAGCAAAAACTTTCGGGAACAATGTTGCGTTCGAGAGAAATCAGAAAGAAGCTTCTACCTCGTCTGAAGGCTGTCATCGGAAAAAGGGAAAAGGGAATGGGTAACCACCCCCTCAATTTCTTTTGATGTGACAGGAATTGGGAAGATATTGACCTCGCTTACACAAATCGTCAGAAACTGGCCTGGAAAATTCATGCATGATGTACAAGTAGGCTTTTCCTTTTGTGAAATATGTTCATTAATGAGTTAGCAGAAGAAGTTATTAATAATGGAAGATCTATTGATGCTTTTAAATTGTTCATACTTTTGTTAGATGACGATGTTATTCTACTCTCGGAGACTGTGACGGGTTTGCAGACACAACTAAACAACTTGCATCGATCAGCTACAAAACTTCAGTTAAAAGTTAATATGAATAAAAGCAACATCATAGTATTTTGAAAGGGAGGTTATCTTAGCGTAAGACAAAGGTGGGTTTATAATAGAGTATTGATGCCAGTAGTTAATGTTTATCACTATTTAGGGATATTCTTCTCTACTCGTTTGAGTTTTAGTGGAGCGTGTAAAAATCTTGCAAGTAGGGCAAAAAATGGGTTATTTATCATGAAAAAGCTACGAACACTCGACAATAAATCGTTTACAATGTTTATTAGGTTACAACCCATTATGCAGTACGGATCTGAATTATGGGTTCTAGAAAAAGCTGCTGTCCATTGTGAACAGGTTCATAAAGAGATATTTAGGTGTAGATAAGCGAACTCCTAATGATCTAGTTTACGGTGAAACGAACCGCCACCCCATTTACATATGTATCCACTGTTAATTGTATCCGCTACTGGTTTAAATTATTGCACATGACTAACGATATAATACCACGTAAAGCATATGATATGTTGTGTAATTTAGATGCTAGAGGTAAAGAAAATTGGGTAACCAGGATGCGTGTATGTTTGAAAATGGGTTTGGCTTCGTTTGGCAAAATCAGGGCGTTGGCTATGTTGATAGCTTTATACGTGTTTTTCGTCAACGCTTAGTAGATTGTTCTTGGCAGAAATGCTCTGACCATATTTAGAATAGCGTCAGATTTACTGTTTACAGAAGGTTTTGTACCGTTTCTGACTTAAAGCCATATTTCAGGCTAGATATGGATCAGCATTTAATGTTTATAACGACAATATATAGATTAGGTGTATTAGAATTAGGTGTTTATTATTATAGGTATAGGAATGTTGGTAATGATGAATTGATTTTGTCCTCTGTGACTTTTAAAGAGGCAGAAGAAAGTTAATTTTGTTCTATGCTGCCCTGTTTGAACGATTCGAGAACAGTTTATTAATCCAAAATATTATAGACAGCCATCATTGTTTAAATTAACCTTGTTGATGTCATCATCCTCTCCTGAAGTAGTACGTAATTTTGCCTTGTATTTATATAAAGCATTTAAGCGTAGATACCTTGTTATGTTGTGAGAATCATTTTTATCATATGCAATCAGTCTGTATGCACTTTTTTCTTTCATGTTTGGGTCTTCATATTATGTTCGTAAATGAATAAATATTCCGATTCCAAATATCTCTCTCTCTCTCTCTCTCTCTCTCTCTCTCTCTCTCTCTCTCCTCTCTCTGTCTCTGTCTCTGTCTTCTGTCTCTGTCTCTCTCTCTGTCTCTCTCTCTCTCTCTCTCTCTCTCTCTCTCTCTCTCTCTCTCTCTCTCTCTCTCTCTCTCTCTCTCTCTCTCTCGGCTTCATTCTTTGTGTTCATTGCTTGGAACCGGTACCTTTACAGCTGCCTTAATTTTTTGTTAAAAATCCAATTTTATCCTGCATTATTCCCGTTGTCGGATTACCCACGACGCTGGAAGTTACCTTAGATAGCTACAGAAAAGTCACCTGACCTCCTGGAAAATCTCTGGAGAAGATGACAATACCACTGTTGTACTCAGGCTGAGGACAGGTTCTGACACTGTCGACATGGCGGGACAACAAACACCTTCAGTCTCGCAGTGTTACCGTAAAAAAACTCCCAGTCAGCTGGACAGGGACAAAAGAAGCATGGCGGAGAAAAGACGGGCAAAACAGAGAAGACAGGCGGAGGAGGAGAGGAGACAGGCAGAAGAGAGGACACGGGAAACAACAAGGCAAGAAAACTTAAAGAGCAGTGAAATTTTTAATTCCAAAAATTCACTGGGTCTCTTTATGTGTAGGCCTCCATCAAACCACACTGTTCCGCACACGTGTAGCCCATGTCTCCCGACGACACACCGCCTGGCCTGCGTTCTGCACGTGAATTCTACCCCGTGTCTGCTGATACCACCCACGTTCAAACCGACACAGAAGTTCAACATCAAAACAAAACTGACCTTGTGTGTGAGCCTGCAGTGGATACAGAGGGAGAAAATGACTGTGACAGTGCACTACAGGAGGCAGAAGATTCTGGCTACATTGTAAATGTCATCAAAGACTATGTCAGTGAACTGACAGATAGATCTCTGCAAAAAAAACTGCGGGATGTGTCAAGGAATCAGGACTTTTGCCGTGTGTTGGTGTCTGCCTTCTACAGTGATCTGCGAAAGTGATGATGTAATATTTCAACTTGACTGGACCACTGAAAGTGACTCGCCAATGAATATCTTTTGGTTGGCCAAAAGGAACATCAAACGCTTGACCCAGGAAGAGCGAGAAATTTATTCCAGGCTAAAGCTGTGGACACCTGCTGACCGCAAGAAGATCAAAGACAAGATCAGTGCTGGACTAGATAACGTGCATGTGGTTATGAACGCAGTCAGATTCATTTTGGGATAAACAGGACTGGTTCCTTGTATTTTGAGCAAGTATCGGGTGCATCAGTCTGCATGTGAGTGAAGAGGAGAAAGAATAGAGAGAGAGGGTGTGTGTGCGTGCGTACGCGCGTGCATGCGTGCGTGCGTGCGTGCGTGTGTGTATATGCCCAGGACAGCTTGACACAATGCCGAATATTTCACGTGTTTCTGTGGAGGAGGCGCATGATCCTTGGGTCTGCAGGACTGAACTTAGTGACATGGCAGCCTTGTCACGTGCTTGCTTGTTTATGATGATGTCAATTTGAAGTTTTGTTTATTGTACGCGTTTCCTTTGCAATGGGCGAAAGATTTATGCAATAAAATCATCGAAATCGAAATCTCTCTATCTCTCGCTCTCTCTCGCTCTCTCGCTCTCTCTCTCGCTCTCATGTATGTGGAACTAAAGTGACTGACTTAATATACTGTAGTACTGGTGTTAAACAGGGTGATGAATGTAGAGCCCCTTATTGTTTTCTGTTTTTATCAATGAGTTAGCCAGATATGTAATCATTAATTATAAACATGGTGCCACTTTCCCCCAAGATTTCTCAGAGTTGTTTATTCTTCTGCTTGCTGCTGATGTTATCCTGCTATCTGAAACAGTTGTAGACTTACAAAAGCAGTTAAACAGCTTATACAGTGCTGCAACATTACTTGATCATCTGAGTAAGAGTAATATCGTTGTTTTCCAAAAAAGCTCTTCATGGAAAATGGTTGTACAATGGAAATTCCATGCCTGTGATTAATAAATGTATAGGAATCTGTTTTTCTACTAAGCTTCGTTTCACAACGAAGATCTGGCAAGTCGAGGTAGACGAAGCGTGTTATTTGTGTTGAATAAACTACGAATATTGAATGATAACTCTTTAGACTTGTTCATTATGATATTTCATGAACAAATACAACCCACTGTGCAGACATTTGGGGCTTGGATGCAGCTGCTTTAAAGCAGTTTTTAGGCTTAGACAGGCGTAAACCTAATGATCTTGTTTATAGTGAAACTAACAGATATCCTCTCTTTGTTAATGCTGCTGTAAGCTGCGTTAGATATTGGATATTGGATTAAGATTCTGCATATGCTTTATGATCTAGATGTCAAAAGGAAAAACAACTGGGCAACACAAATGTTTGTGTGAGCTCGGGTTTGGATTTGTTTGGCTCAATAAAGGAGTCATGGAGTGATCATATACAAAACAGTGAATGATTTCGAATGTACAGACAATTTATAAGTTCACATGATGTCAAACCTTATCTAAAACTTGATATGGATATACATTTGAAAAGAATTATGTCTAAGTTTTAGACTTGGTCTATCAGATATAAATGTTCATAAATTCAGATACAGAGAACATGATATTGACGACCTCAGGCTGCTATGCCCATTATATGTAAGCAAGCAGAGGAGGATGAAGTACATTTTATGTTATGCTGTCCAGTATTAGAGGATGTTAGGCAGAACTACATCCCTGTTAATATTTAACAGACAGTAGTTTAGTAGACAGCCTAATTTATTTAGACTCTCTTTTCTTCTGGCATCAAGTCATCCTGAGGTTGTGCACAGCCTCACTTTATATTTGTGTAAAGCTTTCATCATAATAATAATAATAATAATAATAATAATAATAATAATAATAATATAATATATGAATTTATAGAGCGCTATATCTTGCAATTACAAATCAGAGCGCTTCCATTCAATCCGCTCCTACACAAGCAACAACAATGACTCACAATATTCTAACAAATTCAAATGTACACACACACACACACACACACACACACACACACACAACACACACACACACACACACACACACACACACACACACACACACCACACACACACACACACACACACACACACACACACACACACACACACACACACACACACACACACACACACACACACGCACAGCACACACGCACACACGCACGCACGTACGCACGCACACGCGCAACACACGCACAACGCCCCGCACACGCCACACACACACACACACACACACGCACACACACACGCACACACACACACACACACACACACTCACACACACACACACCCACACACACACACCCACACGCACGCATGCACGCACGCACGCACGCACGCATACACACACACACACACACACACACACACACACACACACACACACACACACACACACACACACACACACACAGAGTTTGTACATTTCAGCAGATATTGTTATCCTGTCATATTTTTGTAGCTGAATTTTTGTTATACGGTAACATGTTGTCGCCAAAATACTAAAAGGTTCGGCAACCCCCTTTTATGTAGTGGCCTTTTTGTGAATAAATCCTTCGAGTTGGAGTTCGAGTTCGAGTTCTCTCGCTCGCTCTCTCTGGGCTGGGAACGCTGTGTGTACAGATGGACGTGGTGGTGTTTGAGTGCTCGTATTATGCATGAAAAAGTAACTGTTCTGATTCATGTAGTGTGGTGATTTTTGGCAACAGTGTTGAAGAAGGACTGCTAAAGACGAACATACAAACAAATCACAAATGAGGTTAGGAATAATGCCGAAACTAACGTTTTTGTTAATCACTATGGACATATAGAGAACCCGTTTTTTGACCTGAACTCATTTCTGGTCAAAACAACGAACTTCTTACGCACAATGCATGTGCAAGTGAACAACACGGCAGCTGTGGTGCATGTAACACTGCACTGCCACAAGCCTAATGCAAGCTGGTAGTTTGCTTCTGCTGTTATGTTGGGTGCTTGTGTACTGTGACAATATCCAGTTTTGAAAACAGGCGCTTGAAAGAAGTTAAAAATATCTCAAGGTGAAATGTTTTCATCACCTGCACATACTCATGCATATGATAGACTGATATTTTTCACAGATCCAGCAAGGACTTCTTGTGCACTCTAACGGGATAAAGACCAACATTGAAGAAAAGTTTACAGCTCTAGAATCTCATTTCTTTGAAAAGATTATTGCACTGAAAGAGTGTGTGACACAAAACAAGGATGACTGACATTCATGAATTGAAAGAAGACAGACAAAAATCAATTTTCACTGGAGAAAAAGTTGGAATCAACTGAGCAAAACACAAAAGTTAAAAATGTAAAGTTGATAAATGTTGAAGAACTTCAAGGAGAAACAGATCACACAATAACTCAGTATGTGATTGACATTCTAAATGACCATTATTTGGACTGGCGCCAAGAAGACATTGCAAGAGCATATTGCATTGGCAAACCATATGCTTGGAGAAGTGAACCACGGCCCATCATTGTTCATGGGATGTGGAAACCGTGTCGTGATTAACAACTCTATTAGTAGTGATGAGTAAAAATGTATTTCAAAACCTTGAAGGAAATTGGAAGGGAATTGTGTGAATGTTGATTTAATGGAAGGAGAGGAACACACTTTAAATAAAGAAAATTGAGATCCAGAAGCAAGCAATATTAAAGCTTAAAATAGGAAAGGCCTGTGGGATTGACAATATATTAGCTGAAATGTATACTTTAAAAAATGGAGGCAAAGTTGTACTTGTTTTTGGTTTAAATTTTTTTAACACTATTTTCAGTTTAGGTGCCTATCCGAAAGAGTGGTCAAAAGCCATAATAATGCTTATTTACAAAAAAGAGCAGATAATTACTGTTAGTATTATTTCAAAATGTTATACAACAATATTGAATGAACGACTATATAACTATGATTTCTAAGATTCAGGCAGGTTTCCGTAGGGGATATTCAACGGTTGATCAAATTTTTAATTTATACGCTATTGTCCAAAAATGTATGATGAAGAAACGATATAAAATTATATGTGAACAAGCTCGTACAGCTGTGTGGCTTTAAGCTGAAAAGTAAAGAAGACAACAATCTGCTGGACAAACATTCCTGGGATTTCCTGCAGATACATGCAGATATTACAATGTTAGAACGTTTGAGAGGATTACGTAACAATGCATGCAGAAAATGTGTTAAAATATCTTCTTATTCCACTGAAATTTCTGCTTGTTTCACTAGAACAAACAAATTAAAAGAAAAACATTGTAAGATGAAATAATTATTGATATAAACTCATTTTTGACTGAACGGGATCTCTCTCTCTCTCTCTCTCTCTCTCTCTCTCTCTCTCTCTCTCTCTCTCTCTCTCTCTCTCTCTCTCTCTCTCTCTGTTTGTCTGTATGTCTGTCTGTCTGTCTGTCTGTCTCTCTCTCTCTCTCTGTCTATCTGTCTCTCTGTCTGTCTGTCTGTCTGTCTGTCTGTCTGTCTCTCTCTCTCTCTCTCTCTCTCTCTCTCTCTCTCTCTCTCTCTCTCTCTCTCTCTCTCTCTCTCTCTCTCTCTCGGGGTGGGTGGCGGAACGATGTAGCGGACGTGCAAATCAGCTCTGTTAATCTCTCGGGAAGGTATGGACAGTTGTTTTTTTGAAATTTGACTACACATACTATAGTAAATGTCTGCATCAAAAGATTTATCAAGATGTTGAGAAGGTCAGTTGTTGTTCTTCAATTAACATTTGAATATTTACATTATACAAAGAAGGAAACCCAACCAGATCCCGTAACCAAGCTGCACGTGCTTCTGAGATCGCATGCAGGGTCTGTCAGCTACAGGCTAAATTTAGCATCTCTGATGTGTGTATGTGTGTGTTGTGACAGTGTTGTGAACACTGGAGTAGGACTGCCATTTAAGCACAAGCACCTGAAATGTCTGTTCCTCCTCAAGGAAACGTGCTCTATTTTATTGACTGGCGATTTGATCAAACGCAACAAGGTTTACAGCTGCATCTGACAGGCATAAAAAACAATATTGATGAAAAGTTTTGTAACCTAGAAGACAATTTCTCACGTTTCTTTACTTAAGTCAGCCAACTGAAAGATACTGTACTCGTGCATGCAGAAGATATTAAAGAACTCAAAGAAGACAAAACATTGTCAGACAGGATAGAGGCGCTTGAAAAGAAACTTGAGTCTACTGAACAGGATGCTAGAGCTCTTAACCTCAGGTTTATTGGTGTTGAGGAGCACGTGATGAACATGTAACAAGTGAATTGATTATAGATGTACTGAACAGTCATTCAATTTCACCCAGCTGGCAACGAACAGACATTGCTAGTGCATTCCGCATGGGCAGACCTCGCCCCTGGCAGTGAGGAACCCCGGTCCATATTTGTCCAGTTTTGCCGTTGGACTGACAAGATGGCTGTTCTGCGTGACAAAGAGCTACGAGACGATTTGAGAGCCAGTGGTATTCCGGTCGCTGCTGACCTAACCACACGCCAGCGGGATTTGCTAGAGTTTCACCGTGGTCAAGGCAAGACCGCATACTTCCATGGTGGAAAGTTGTATGTGCATGACAAAGAGCAGCCCAAGTTTTTCAGTAGCAACCGCAAAGAAAATGAATGGCCACAAGTTCAGGCTGGTAAACGTGCTAGCTCCAACACAAATGGGAATGCCTGGCACACAAGTGGCTACCAGACTAAGAAGTTTCCAGCCAAGCAGAGGCACCAGGCAGAGAGACGCCAGTTTGACAGTGCCCATCAGGATGGTGATTATCTGTTTCCAAGACTGGTGTCAATAGGACCAGATCACCAGAGAGACAGTCCATATCATGTCAAAACGAATCTGTTGTTGAACAAAATGTAAATAATAGTTCATTTAAATTTCTAAACCATAATGTAAATGGTCAAAACTAGGGAATGTTGACTTCATTAACCTCCTTACTTCATATGATAAGTATGTCTAACTGAAAAGTTTGTTGGGTTTGAGTTTGAATCCAATTTATTTAGTGACTTTGTAATATTCACATCAAAGGCAAAAACCTGTCCCAGGACTGGGAGGGGGAGGGGGGGAGGGGGTAATTGTTCTAATAAGAAAAACACTTTCCAAGTTTGTGAAACGTGTTCATGTAGAACAAGAAAATGTGATAAATATACACACTGAAAAAGGTATTATGTACATAATGCTTTTCTTACCTCCATATGATTCCACATTCTGGAATAGCCAAGAGGATATTTATGGCATGGAGATGATAGTGTTTTGAACATTTGTATGATTTGTATAGTGACTTTTTGTTCTGTTCTGTTCTAAATTCAAGAACTGCTGTATTCTTTCAATGGAAATAGCATTGACTTTGATGAAACATCTGTTCCTGCTGAAAAATTTCCAAGAAAATCACAAGATAAAGTTGTTAACAACTTTGGTGATCAGTTGATTGAACTGTGTAACATGTATGATTGTATTATACTAAATGGACTAAGTGAAACAAACTTTGGTGATAGCTGTACCTATGTTGGACACTCTGGCACTGTGGATTATTTTGTCACATCTGTTGAACTTGTTTCTTCTATTCTATTCAAGCCTTAGTTGTTGAAAACTGTACAGAGTCAGATCACTTACCTGTTATCATGGAGGTAGAAGTACTGGTAATGACTGCCATGTCAAAAGTAAAGCAAGTGAAAATGCTGAATGACAAACTGGTAATGACTGCCATGTCAAAAGTAAAGCAAGTGAAAATGCTGAATTTGAAAGATTTATCTGGAATAAAGCACTGGAAAATGAATTCAGGAATTCTTGGGAAAGAGCAGATATTCAAAACAGTTTGAGATTGGCTGAAAATAACTTGGATAGCGATGTAGATGATGCTTTAGAACTATTTGTACAGTGTTTAAGTCTAGTAAATGCATGCTCAAAAGATGTCGTATTGGTGAGGCAAAAAAGTCAGAATTGTTTGACAATGAATGTATTAAAGCCAAAAAGGAATGTAGAAAGACGCTCAGATGTTTTAGAGCAACTCGGAAAGAAGCTAATATATGTTACAGAGAGAAAACAGTATAAGTATCTTTTGAAAACAAAAAAACGCACTTACAGAAAACAGAAAACTAGCAAAAGAAATTAGCAACGGGTCAAATTTTTGGAATGAGCTCAGAAAAATGGGTTGTGTAAATAAAGAAAAGGTAGTAAATAGTATAGCATCATTACGTCATCCTCATTGTCATTGATCATCATGCATTTAAAAAAAAAAAAAAAAGCTAGAGATGAATGGTTGAAACATTATTTCAATGTTTTTCATGGGGATAGTGAAGAGTTAGAAAGGGACTTCAATAGTGATACAGAACTCTCAGAGGAAACGGTTGATGTTTTTAATATAGAAGCGGAAGTAACTCAGGCAGTAAACAAACTTAAAGATCGAAAAACCGGTGGAATAGCTGAAATGTTAAAATGTGGTGGTATTTCTAACAAAATTATTTAATGTTGTTTTTGATCAATGAGTTTACCCACAGGTATGGTCAAAGTCCATAATAATACCATTACATCAAAAAGGAAATTCAAATGATGTAGATAACTACAGAGGAATCTATCTCCTAAGCACAATATCTAAATGTTCACATACTTCAATATTGAACAGGTGACTATACACTTGGTTAGAAAGTCAAAACAATATCAGAATGCCAAGCAGGATTTAGAAGAAAATATTTTACAGTTGATCAGATATTCACGTTATATGCTGTCATCCAGAACCACATGAGTAAAACTATGTTGCTTTTGTTGATTTTAGAAAGGCCTTTGATACTGTTCAGCATGGTAAAACTATTGCAGTGTATTCAAAATCAAGGAGTGAAAGGCAAATTCTTTGCTTCACTTCAAGTCATACAAAAAATATCAGTAAATCATGTGTACTTGCAAATTTCGAATTAACCGAAATGTTTGACTGCCCTATTGGAGTACGGCAGGGCACATAGCCATTATTTTCATTGTTCATAAACCAGCTAGCTAGCTATCAAAACGGTACAATTATTCCCAGGTATCATGGAATTGTTTATCTTATTATTTGCAGATGATGACTAATATCAACAACAATAAGAGGTCTACAGAATTAGTTGAATATTTTACAAACATGTGATATAAAAATAACTGTAAACATTGAAAAAACAAAGGTATTTAGAAAGGGAAACAAGAGAGGTGGTTCTACAATAGTAATAGATTGGAAGTAGTCAATAGCTTTTGTTATTTATAATTTAAATTTACAACAATAATCAGTGCTAAAAATGGTACACTGCATTAGGCAATAGTTCAGCTTAATGCAGAAATTTTTGGACAAGTTTAGAAAATGCTATGCAAAAAATGCTATGTAAAATGTATGTATGATGTGTAAAATGTATGTATGATGTATGTATGTATGTATGTATGTATGTATGTATGTATGTATGTATGTATGTATGTATGTATGTATGTGTATGTATGTTGTATGTGTGTGTGTGTGTGTGTGTGTGTGTGTGTGTGTGTGTGTGTGTTTGTGTGTGTGTGTGTGTGTGTGTGTGTGTGTGTGTGTGTGTGTGTGTGTGTGTGTGTATGTGTGTATGTGTGTATGAGTGTATGTGTGTATGTATGTATGTATGTATGTATGTATGTATGTATGTATGTATGTATGATGTATGTATGTATGTATGTTATGTATGTATGTATGTATGTATGTATGTATGTATGTATGTATGTATGATGTATGTATGTATGTATGTATGTATGATGTATGTATGATGTTATGTATGTAATGTAATGTAATGTAATGTAATGTAATGTATGTTAATGTAATGTAGTAGTAAGTAATGTATGTATGTATGTATGTATGTATGTATGTATGTATGTATGTATGTAGTATGTATGTATGTATGTATGTATGTATGTATGTATGTATGTATGTATGTATGTATGTATGTATGTATGTATGTATGTATGTATGTATGTATGTATGTATGTATGTATGTATGTATGTATGTATGTATGTATGTATGTATGTATGTATGTATGTATGTATGTATGTATGTATGTATGTATGTATGTATGTATGTATGTATGTATGTATGTATTGTATGTATGTATGTATGTATGTATGATGTATGTATGTATGTATGTATGTATTGTATGTGTATGTATGTATGTTATGTATGTTGTATGTTATGTATGTATGTAGTGTATGTATGATGTATGTATGTATGTATGTATGTATTGTATGTGTATGTATGTATGTATGTATGTATGTATGTATGTTGTATGTATGTATGTATGTATGTATGTATGTATGTATGGTATGTATGTATGTATGTATGTATGTATGTAGTATGTATGTATGTATGATTATGTTATGTATGTTAGGTATTATGTATGTATGTATGTATGTATGTATGTATGTATGTATTGTTGATGTATGTATGTATGTAATGTATGTATGTATGTATGTATGTATGTATGTATGTATGTATGTATGATGTATGTATGTTGTATGTATGTATGTATGTATGTAGATGTATGTATTTTATGTATATGTTGTATGTATGTATGTAGATGTAGGTATGCATGTATGTAGTGTATGTATGTATGTATGTGATGTAGTGTATGTATGTATGTATGTATGTATGTATGTATGTATGTATGTAGTATGTATAGTATTGTATGTATGTATGTATGTATGTATGTATGTATGTATGTATGTATGTATGTATGATATGTATGTATGTATGTATGTATGTATGTATGTATGTATGTACGTATGTATGTATGTATGTATGTATGTATGTATGTATGTATGTATGTATGTATTGTATGTATTATGTATGTATTCAGGAATGCTGTATACACGCTATTTCTTTGTTATGTACAATATTGAAGTGCATTCATGAACATGCGACTATTGCTAGATAACGTTTATGCTTCTCATGCATATATGTAATTGTAACAACAAAAGGAGGTGTTTTTTTTTAATTAATAAAAAGAAAAAGATACTAGGATATACAACAAAAAAGATCATCAATTGAATTGAACCCGGGACCAAAACAGGACACTTCCAGCCATCACGGATGATGAATGGCGGAGAGAGATGACTGGCCAAGCTGCAAGTGAGAAGTGTGAGGACGAGATGACTGTTTTTATAACAACATCCTTCAGAGATGACATGAAAAAAAGACATGGTAGATTTAAGGCATGCGGACTTGACTAAAGACGAGCATGACTTGATGATATCTGTTGACAGTTTAAGAACAGATAATGAACTTTTAAAGGAAGAAAACTGTGCTTTAAAAAGCAAAGTGGACAGTTTAGAAAAAAAAGACAGATGAGTTGGAAGGAATGTCGAATGAAAAAGTTAATGAGAATGAAACTTTGCAAGATCAAAGACTCAGGATGAAATGATTGTGGACAAACTGCAATTGTCAAATACATTTCAATTTCTACCATGTGCACCGACTGAACAGTAAGCCAACCTCACCCATAGTTGCTCGTTGTACTTTTTTTCAAGGACAAAGAAACAATTTTGAAGGAAAGGAGCAAACTGAAAAGCAGTGGAATTTTCAACAAAAGTAAGGGAAGTCAGAGGAATGCTAGCTCCACACCACAAGGCCGCCCCCTGGAAAGAAAGCCACCATGATACATGATCACCTGGTGATAGACGGAAGAAAGTTCTTTCTCAATGCTGATGATGGAGTGAAAGAAAATACCTAGGATTACGCCGGCCCTGGGAAAAAGAGTTAAAGTCTCTTCTAATTGAAAATATTCTGGTCCTTTTATACATGGGGTATGTTTGGACTTGTAGCACCAATATATTTTGATGATATAGATGAAGGGAGTTGGGTGGATGATAGTGAATTTTTTTCGTGCAATCGGAGAGGGTGCTCAATGACAGACGCTGGGTTTGTGAATGAGCGCATGCACATTTCGGGCAAAAAAATGCCATATGGGAGATTAAAATAGAAGAGTGTGTCTACTTGACTCCAGTGTTTGTTGTATGGCTAGAAAGACGTTGTCCTTACCAGATCTCTCTTCTCCCTATTATGTTAACATGGCCAAATGTATGGATAAACATAATCTGGGATATGTGTGGTGTGGAAGGTGAGGATAAACGTGGTGTGGAGAGTGACTTTGTTGTTAGAGATAAGATTGTCGTGCAGGATGTAAATGAAGGTTGTACAGAGAAAATCAATGAAGAAATGAAAGAATAAAACGGGGAGGGAATTCATAGTATCACTTCTTGTTCACATTCTCGGGAGATTTTTGTAAATAAATGTACTTTTCTTCACTTTCAAAGCTTCATGATTTTATTCACTTTCTTTTGTCATATGACTTTGTGTGTCTGGTAGACACTTTTGTTGATCATTTAAAGTGTGATCTATTTAAAGACTATGAAATGTTTATGAAACTAGCAGTAAAGATGACAACAGCATGGAATCTGTCTTGTACGTAAAATCCTACTTCCTTATATACGACACGTGGATGATGATAGTGATTGTTTTATGCATTTTGTTGTATTAGATAAAGATTACTTCCATTTTCCTGAAAATGTCCTATTTACATGTACATATGTCCCTCCTGAAAATTCGCCATTTTATTCTGTATCCGATTTTTATAACGGAACTTCCATGCTTGAAGAAAATATTTTAAACAAGGTATTTTTGTTTGATTATCACGATCACCAGAGTGCAGTAGAAAAGAGTTAAAATCATGGACAAAGGCACTCTCAATACACAGCTTTGGTAAGAAATTGTTGTACTGGTTTAGATGTATGTTTTTTGAATGGCGATCGTTACAAAAAATGACTATTGCATATGTTCATTAAGTTTTCTGGAATCTATCTTTGATAAGATCACACTAAATGTATTAGACCGAATGGAATCAGATCATCTTCCTCTTTTGCTGTCTTGAAAGGCTTGATAGGCTTTCTGTTAAAAATTCCCTTCCCTTAAAGAACAACTTGTGGTCAAATATAGGTTTTCATCTTTCGCTCAAACTTTTTTTCGAGTCATTTAATTCAAACAAAATTTTTAAAAATGACATAAATAATGCAACAGGTCTGATCGATACTGACGTAAACTCAGCGATAAACAAGTATAATAAAACTATGCAGAGTCAAGCAGAATGTCTGATAAAACAAATCCTAGTTTACAGACCAAAACAAACAATGGTATGATCACGAATGTAAATTTTCAAACTGAAAAATGAGGAGACTTTGGAGGAAGTTTAAGCGTTCTTTGCAAAAAGATGACAGAGTAGCCTTTTGTATATCAAGGAGGAGAATGAGAATATAATCATATAATGAAAAGGAAAGAACACATTACTTTTGAATGAATTGTTAAAGTCTGTTGGGTCTGAACAATTTTATGTAAAAAAAAAGAACAGAAAACATTAAAAATCACAACCACAAAATGGTATTTCTGTTGGGCAATGGTTTGATGACTTTTAAAGTATTTTAGATAAGGAAATAGATGAATTAATGATTACAGATGTATCAGGTGAAACTGAATGTGAAAAAGAAAAAGACGAATTTCAAGATAGACCTATAACACAGGAAAAAGTAACACTGGCAATTAGAACATTGAAAAATAGCAAATCAGCTGGACCAGATGAATTAATCGGGTTTTTAAAAAAAAAGTATTCTGGGGTACCTGTTGTCAAGTGTTCGATAATGGAATTTATCTTGAAAGCTGGACAAAGAATCAACTGATATCGTCATGTAAAATTGCAAGCAAATTGTATAGTTCTGTCATTAATAATAAGCTGCAGGAATAAGTGACATTAAACGATCACAATTTCTCACATATATTGCCGAAGTTCGGGATAGCTCGGTGGTTGGAGCACTCGCTTTCCCCCAGCCAAGTTAAGCAGCGTCGAGCGTGGTTACCAGTTGGATGGGTGACCGTTTGCGCGCCTTGGCTTCAGTACAGTTCCCCCAGTTCACCCAGCTGTAGGGTCAGGGAAGGTAAAGCAGCGTGGGAGAGGAGACGGGCACCGCTCTCAATATGCTGGCCCTAGAGAAGTGAGGTCGACCTTATAGGTTATGGGACTCCTTTACCTCCTTTTACCTAGCCGCAGTTCACAAGCAGTTTGCAATTAATCAGAAATTATATGTTGCCCTAGTATATTTCGAAAAGGCTTTGATTCTATTAAAAAAAAAACTATTATGGCCTGTTTGCTGAAAAAAAGGATAAGTGGTAAGTTATTTACATGTGTTAGTAGTATAGCTAGAAAAAGATGTGGTTCAAATTTATCAGATTTTGTGAATTGTACGAAAGAGGTGAAACAAGGGGATTTGTGCAGTTCTGTATTATTTTCGTTGTTTGTAAATGAGCTTGCTTATGAAATTATTGAACATAGGAAACATGGTGTATCTTTTGATTTGACAGAATTGTCAAATTGTTTATAATTTTTGCTGCGGACATTGTCTGTGTCAGTGGTAGGGTTACAAAGGAAATTGAACAGTCTATATACAGCTGCACAGAAATTGGCATTAAAAGTGAACATGGAAAAACAAATATCATTGTTTCATAAAGGTGGTGCTTAAGCATGAATAATGGACATGGAAAAGTTAGCGCATATCACTTCACTGTTCACTGGTCCCGTAACCCGCCAGGTGGACGAACGGTGGACCAGCTGGCTCCACTTAGCGCGGTCGTGGGCGTCATGCCTGGGTGACGCTGAAGTCCTCCACTGTCCAATCACTGATATCGTCGGCCCACTTTCTCCTCTGTCTGCCCCGTCTTCTCTTCCCCTGGACTGTTCCTTGCAGGATGGTCTTTGCAAGTCCTTCTGAGCGTGTTACGTGCCCATACCATCTGAGTTTCCTCTTTTTCGCCGTGGTCAGTAGGTCTTCATAGTCCCGCACTTGTTGAGTGATCATTCTGCAGACTTCATTGTTGGTGACATGGTCCTTGTATGAGATGCCAAGGAGCCTTCTGAGGCATCTCATTTTGTACCGCTTGGATCCTCCTTTGTAGGTCTGCGTTCAGTGTCCATGCCTCACATGCGTAAAGCATGATTGAGGTGACTAGCGCGTTTAGTAACTTTACCTTGGTTCCGAGAAGGATGTTTCTTGTCTCTCCATATGGTCTTCAAGTCTTGCCATTGTTGCTGCTGTTTGTGCCGCTCTTGCTAGGATTTCGGTCTTCGATCCTTCCTTACTTATGATGGCTCCAAGGTACTTGAAATGGTCAACTGTCTCCAGTTCTTTTCCGCTGAGTGTGATCTTGGTGGTGATTGGATGGGCACTGTTTGACATGAGCTTGGTTTTCTCGGCGCTGATTTCCATGCCGTATCGTGCTTCACTAGGTTGGCCAGTTCCTCTTCATTTCCTGCCAGACCGTCAATGTCATCGGCAAACCTGAGGTTGGTGATTATCGCCCTCCAATGCTGACTGTGCTAAATAAATATGTACTAATTTTTATTTTTCAACCAGGCTGTTTTTCTTATGCATATCAAGATTTGTGTATTGTATAAACTGGGCTGTAGTTCTTTTGCTATTTTGTATAAAGCTTTCTGATTCACAGATGCAGGCAATTTTTGCAGTGTGTGGCAGAAATATGAACTTTTTGAGAATAGCGATGTGATTGAAAAGTTACACTTATTTCCTATAAAAACGCTTTTTAATGGAAACAGTAGAACGACCAATGACTTTCTTTATGGTGAACTTGGAAGATACCCTATATATTTAAATTCGTATGGTTAAAATTGACTATAGTTAATTGTAGTAGATTACCGTATAAAGCATATACGACTTTGTATATATATTGGGCAGAACTGGAGAAAACATTTGGGGTTCAGGAATTCGAAATTGGATACTGAAAATCATGGAGTAGCAAAGAATCATAGATTGCAGGTTGCAGGAGTGGCATTGACCATATAGAAACTAGTCATAGATTTGCAGATGTTTAAATCGAATAATTAAATAGATATGTTCATTGGAAATACAATGAATAGATATGTAAAGAGTGTGTTGACAAGTTATTTTAGGTGTATCAGATATAGCATGTCACCGGTCAATTTACGTATCTATCTATCTATCTACCTGTCCCATAGTCTGACGACCGTAGGGGCACCCTCAAAGACTCAACAACCAGTTCCCTCCATTCCTCTCTCTGTTCTGCCTTTCTCAGGGTTTTGTTGAGTTCTAGGCCTGTCCATTCGCTGATGTTAGGACCCAGCTCTTCCTTGGTCTGCCTCTTCTTCTTCCTCCCTGGACAGTGCCTTGTAAAACTGTCTTTGCAAGTCCTTTGGATCTTGTGACATGCCCATACCATTTAAGTTTACGTTTTTTCACGATCGTTAGAAGGTATAGGGTCCAATGGTTTGCTGGATTCTGTTATGCACGCTTTCGTTGCTTATGTGGTCTTTGTAGGAGATGCCAAGGAGTCTCCGAAAGCATCTCATCTCCACTGCCTGTACTCTTCTCTCCAAATCTGCAGTCAGGGTCCATGATTCACAGGCATACAGAAATATGGATATGACAAGGGAGCGCATTAGTCTGATCTTGGAGATAAGTGAGATATTTTTATCTCTCCAGATGGTGTTTAGTTTTGACAAAGCAGTCCTTCTGGCTTGGATCCTTGGTCTGATACAATGGCTCCCAGGTACTTGAAGCTTTGAACTGTTTCCAGCTTCTGGTCATGAACCCTGATATCAGTGCTAATGCCGTTGGTGTTATTAGTCATCAGTTTGGTCTTCTCTGCACTGATTTCCATGCCGTATGTTTTGGAGGCCTTATTCAAGTGTTCTGTTAGGCTTGGCAAGCTCTTTTTCTGATCCTGCTATTCCATCAATGTCATCTGCGAAGCGGAGGTTTGTGATCGTTCTGCCACCAATGCTGACTGATCCTTCATGTTGTTCCAGTGCATCAGCCATGATTCTCTCAAGGAAGATGTTGAAAAGAGTGGGTGAGAGTAGACAGCCCTGCCTTACTCCAACTGTTGTTCGAAACCATTCTCCAATGTTGTTGTTGTAGTACACTGCACTGGTGGCCTCGCTGTACAGCTGTTTGATGACTCTGATCAGGTTTGCATTGATGCTGTACAAATTCATGTTTGCCCACAAAGCTGCACCCTGTCAAATGCCTTCTTAAAATCGATAAATACGTGGTAAAGGTCTTGTTGATGTTGAAGGTACCGCTCACATAGTATTCTGAGGTTGAATTGTGCTGCGCCCTGCTCTGAAACCTGCTTGTTCCTCAGCAATGATGGTCTCTGCTTGTGGCTTCAAGTCTATTCAATATTATCTGCAGCATGACCTTGCTTGGGTGACATATGAGGCTGATTGTGCGGTAATTATGGCATTGTTGTAGATTTCCTTTCTTGGGGAGGTTGATGATGAGTGACTGTGTCCATGGTGTTGGCCATTTTCCTGTCTGCCAGATCTTGTTGCAGATTCTTAGGAGGGCGCTGAGCTGGAATGTTGTCAGCCCCTGCTGACTTTCCCTTTTTCAGCGATCTGACTGCTGTTTCCACTTCTTCTCGGAGGATAGGGTGACTGTCTGTGTCTTTGCTTGCTGGTACATTAAGGAGATCTGGATCTCCTGCGGTTCTATAGTTATACATGTCGGAGCAGTATTCTGTCCATCTGTTCAGAATATCCTGGTCGTCAGTGAGACACTTCCCATTTTTGTCTTGGATTGTTAAACCTTTTCCCTGTTTTGTGCTAGTCAGGTCTTTCACCAGCTGATATACTTTCTTGCTATTGTTTTTCTTGATCTCTTCAATGTCTTGGCACTGTTCACCGATCCATTTCTCTTTTGCCTCCGTCATGGACTTCCTGATTCTTTTGTTGATTGCCCTATATTGTTCTGCTCTTCCTTTTGTTTCATTTTTCTTTTTCTTCAACTCTTACGCTTGTCGCATAGTTGTAGGTGTTAGGTGTGACCCAGGGTTTTTTTGACTGGTCGGTGTTTGCCAAAGAAGTCGCTTGCTGTTTCAGTCATGCTGTATTGAAACTATTCGTCAATGTATCTCTGTCTGAGTCTATCACGTGAGTGCTGCAAATTTTTCCACCTACCTTGCTTGAAAATTTATTACCTCTGGTTCCTTCAGCTTCTCGAGGTCAATTTGATCCTGATGGTTCCGTTGTGGATTTTCTTTAGACGTACCCGGGGAAAGTCATCATCACAAGATCATGTCATTTCCTATGTCTGCCCCTGGAAAACTTCGTGTCTGTGCGATGTTAAAAGCTAGACTGAAACCGTTTTTTTCACCATGAAGTAACTATTTGGTTGTGGTGTTTTTCCATTTGGGCTATGCCATTTTTCCATTTTCTGGATTTCTTGTGTGGGCCCAAGTGTATTCACTAGTGGGGTGGTTGCTTTCTGGCAAACTCCAGGAGTCTCAAGCCTCTTTCATTTGATTGGTTATTACAAAGTGGCCCACAAACGCCCTCCCAATCTTTCCATGCATCTTCTCCTACCTTGGCGTTCCAGTCACCTTGCACAACGAGGATGTCTTTCTTGGGAGTTTGATTCAGAACCTCTTGTAGCTGGTCATAAAATTCTTCTATGGCTTCATCTGTGCAGTCTGATGTAGGGGCGTATGCCTGTACTAAAGGGGGTTGCTCTCAGGCGGATGGTAATAAGTCTGCTGGACACAGGCTGACAGCTCATGCCGTGTTCATGTTTATCCTGTTTTCCACTGTAGTATAATTTGTGGTCTTCCTGGGTCGTTGTTTCTCCCATGTTTTTCCACCTGACTTCGCAGAGCCCAAGGATGTGCCATTGATATCTGGACATCTCACGTGTCAGTTCTTCCACTTTGCCTGCAGCTCTTAGTGTCCGTACATTCCATGTGCCAATGATGGTGTTGTTTCTGGCACAGATTTTGTTGTGTTTTACATCAGTAGCATACTTTCGACCTCTGTCCTGATGAGCAACAGAAGGCGCGGTCCTTCGTAACCCGGGCGACGACCGATCCGGTATGGAAATTCTGGCTGTCTTTCTCATGGGTGTATCTTAGGCAAATCAAACCTGTTTTACGTATGGCATTGAAAATGAGAGTATACTATATACATTGGCACTGTATACTTACAAAGCTTTGAGCTTTGAGCTGTGCGCTCTGGCAACATAATCTATAGAGCTGTAATACTTTTTTTTTTTAAATTATGGAAGACGCCTGTTAAAGTGTTGTTCTTATATAAATTAATATTCAACTTTTTACTTGTGTTAATTAGGCCTAAATCTGAATAAACGCTTCGCATTCGCATTCGCATTTATTCTAAACTATGCGTAGGGAGGCTGTAATGATTATGTGTGTGTGTCGGATGAGCTGCTAGGTGGGAATTATTCAAGTGGTAGAATACCATTATATACCATTATATATAATGGTAGATACACAAAACAATTACTTAGAAATGATAAAATGGTGCCTTAGCTTTGAGTATGACCATGAAGAACTTTAAAAGTTATTTGAAAGAGTATCCACCTGATTGTTTGCGTTTGAGCAATGCAAGTGTGTGAGTGAGTGAGTTAGTGAATGTGTGTGTGTGTGTGTGTGTGTGTGTGTGTGTGTGTGTGTGTGTGTGTGTGTGTGTGTGTGTGTGTGTGTGTGAGTGTGTGTCTGTGTGTGTGTGTGCGTGCGTGTGTGTGTGTGTGCGCGCGCACGCGCTAGCGTGTATGTTCAAATTCATTTAGCGTCTTTTCACAGTTGTGATATTAGACGGCAGCGTGTACGTGTATGTATGTGTGTTATTTGTGTGTATGTGTGTGTGTGAGAGAGGAGACAGAGAGAAAGAGAGAGAGAGAGAGAGAGAGGTGAGAGAGAGAGAGAGGAGAGGAGAGTGTGTGTGTGTGTGTGTGGGTGTGTGTGTTTGTGTGTGTGTGTGGGGGTGTGTGTGTGTGTTGTTGTGTGTGTGTGTTGTGTGTGTGTGAGTTAGACCCAGAAAAAATGACCTAAGAAAACAAAGTTCAAAAAAAAAACTTGGGCTCTTGTTTCAAAATTTGGGCCGTAAAGGTACACACTTCACATCATCATCTTTAACACCAGGGGGGTGTTAGGGTGCTTCCCCGAGTACTCCTGTCATCCGGGGCCCAACCTAGAAAAGATTCCCAAAAGGTGCTCATGGCCCTTTAAGTCAACGTACAAGTAGAAAAAAACTATAAAAAATTAACGGTAATAAGTAGTACAAAAAGTGAACGTTTTTTATTTTGAGAACATTTTAAATAACGTATTATTGAAACAAAGTGGGGAAAAAAACAAAACGGTTTTAGAGAGGTTTACAAACATTTCATAAATGAAAAAATTTTGGAAAATGGTGTTGGCGGGAAAAGTTGATGCATTCAAAAAAACTGAAAATTTTTTAAATCAACATCTTAGACAAAAGTGCTAGAACAAAAACTAGGTCCAATGTTCCTGTCCCCTTTTTTTCCCTGGTTGTGCAATTTAAAAAACTCGTGACATAGCTCGCTTTGCTCTCACAGCCGCACGCCACCATCAGAACATATAAACCTCCTCAATAATCACACACGCGCATACACGCGGCGGACACGCACACACACCCACAACACACAACACAAACCAACACACACACACCCACACAACACACACAACACACACACACACACACCAAAATACACAACCCTAACACACATGAAAACCAACACATAAAACCCCAAAACACACACTGCACACACACACACCACCCACACACACACACCACACACAACCATACCACACATGCCACACACGCGCGCGGTTACCCAAAGCCAGAAATGAATGTTTTCCCAAATATTTCAGCCAGCTTGATTCGATCTTTCTTTTTCTCCGGTAAATAGGGCCCACAGTTAGTTTTTAAATAGACACAGGGTTCCTCTTTGGTCATCAGCCTGGTGTTCTTTTCACGACCAAAACAAATGGGGGGGGGGTGTCATCAGCAGAGTCCATTCAAAATAAAAAACAAGTTGCCCTTTTCCATCCCCTTGTGTCTGGATGCCTTTTTACTATGAACACCTTCCTGAGTCTTGGTTTCTATGCGGGGCCCCCTTGCTTCCTTGCAAAGATCATCGGTGTTTAGCCACTTGTTTTTGATGACGCGGCACTGTTTCAATGTGAACTTGCCACCCGGGGTTTTTCCGTTTTTAAAAACACTCGGCAAGGTAAAGTCCGTTTCACGCGCTGCTTTTCATTTTGACTCTTTGTTTGCTTGGTAAATGACGGATTTCACTCCGTATTTTTTTTTTTTTTTTTTTTTAACTTTTAAAATTCATTTTTAATAAAATATAAAAAAATAATTTTTTTTAACAAAAGGTAATGTAACTAACAAAAAAAAAACATCTATTATATAAACTGTAATTTAAAATTTTTCATGTACCGGGCAAACAACCTCTTCTTCCTCTCTTCTGTTTTCCTTCTGTTGTTTCTTTTCCCTCCTTCTCTACCCCCACTTCCAAGTAATAATGCTTCGGAAATGTAGCTACCCCCAAAAAAATTTAACCACAACTTGAACATACGCCCAACACAGTAATTGAATTCATGTTTTTTATACAGCCACATTCACAGCACCACATTCTTTTTTTTAAAAAAATAAATTAAAAACCACAAAAAGCGAAATTTCCCTTGCAGTACCGTAAAAAAAACGGGGGACTATTTTAAAATGCAAAGCAAAGTTACGTCATGCATTTTAAGTTTTGACAGCAAAATTTTGGATTTTAATAAACCATTTACTTTCAAATCTATTTTCAAATTTGTTTTTGCTATGTTTTCCCTGGTTTATATTTTAAGTTAAAAAAATTTCTGAAATCTGTAAACTATTGTCAACTTTGCATTGATAGAGTTTTTTTTTTGCTGAAACTATGATAAAAATCAAGGTATATTGTTTGTGAACGTAAAGCGTTCAAAATTTTAAAAACGCACAAAGGGGATAGATTTTTTTTAAGCACAAACCCCCTTTCCCCTCGAAAAAAAAAAAGAATAAATAAAATTAAAAAAATAATAAAAAATAAAGGGGGAAATGTGAAATGTGAATTTTTTTTTATTGATAATGCCCAATGACAATGATGACTCATTATGAATAAAAACAGTGAAATGTTTACCGAATTGTACGTTACTTCACGAATTGACTTTTCGTAGCTTGAAAGCGAAAAAATAAAAAAAAATTTTTGAAAAAAAAAGGGGTTTTGTATTTTTGGTTAAATAGTTTCATTTTTGGATGTAATTGTTGGCAACACAAACATCTTCTGTGAACATTGCATTATGGCTAAATCATGATCTTTATATTTTGGGAAACTTAAACGTGTTTTTCAGATCGGTTTCAATTTTGCTTGAGTTTCAGTTGCTTTATTTCGTTGAAAATAGCTTTTAAAGTCATGACCATTCAGTATGTTCTATAAAGTAAAATTTTGGGTAGTATGTGATTGTTCATTTTTTGTCACCGCGTAAATTTAAATCGTTGAAAAAAATCTTTTAATCAATACCAAAATATCCATCAAAGATTCACCACACATTCCAAAACCTTTCCCTTTTTAAAATATTTTATGCACCCTTTTATTTTCCTCTTGTTAAATAATACTTTTTTAAATTGCCTTATTTGTGTTAGATCTTCCATTTGTGCAATTAATCAAAAACGAATCATTTCTGCGAATTTTTGAAAAAAGGATATTGTTTCCCTAAATGTATATTGGGTTTCATGCAAACAAATGAAATTCCCAAAAAACTGTGCTTTGTAAACCCCATTTTCCCGAAATATGGAAAAACTGGTTTGGGGTGTGCCAAATAGCTGCATTAAACCCCAAAAAATTTAGTGCACACAGCCAGATTTTTTGCCCTACTCAAAGGTCCTTAGAAAAGGGCAGTAAAAACTCAGAGTGTAGGAAAACAATATCCTTGGGATTAAAAAATTCCCACGGTCTATTTTTCTTATACCCAAATACCTCCTTACGAAACACAATGGTGTTACTTTTCTTTTTATTTTTTTCAATAAAGTGAAAAAGAGCGGGTTTCAGGTTGATTTTGTGCCCACAATAGTCTTGTAACAGCACTACGTCATCGTAAAAACGGATGAAAAATCAACGCATCATGTGAGAAAACTGCTCCTTTTTTTTCTTGTTAAATTACTTGTAATGCTAAATCGTTTAAAAAATGGAAAATAAAAGATTTAATCGTGGAAATCCAATATTTCGCACAGGATCGTCAGACAGGGGAAAAATTGTGTTTGCAGCAAAACCCAGTCAAAAAAGTGAAAGCGATGTTCAAAAATTTTTGAATAACTAGGGTAAATTTGCTGAAATGTTGCATGTAATTGTAATTTAGAATGTATTTTTAATGTTATTTATTTGGCAGAATAACATAAGGTATGTGAAGAAAACATTCAAAGTAAATTGGAGTGTGCCATAAATTTATTATGTTCTATTAAGGGAAATTTTTAATTTAAATAAATGGATTAGGGATACCCCCTGTGTATGAAGAAGGTACTATATTGATAACAGTAGGTTCGAAGTTTTTGGGTTATATATGTGTGCGATAGAAAATAGAATGAGAAATTTTAAAATGGGGAAGGTCATTAAACAGTAAAGATAAAAAAAAATACACTGTTCCCAGACGGGGTTTAAAAAAACCCACTTAAAAAAAAGAAGAAAGGGTTATTGAATGTTGGAAAAAACTTTTTGTCATTTTAAAGACAAAAAAGATTTTGGGAAAAATGCCCGAAAATTTCATTCAAAAAAAACAGCAAAGAGTTTGTATAGGGGTTTCCAACTTTTTCATCCTTAGACTAGATGTTAGAAATGCATTCTAAATGAAGTGATGATGATGGTGATGATACAGAATCGAAACATTAAAGAAAAGAAAGATTCGACGACAGAGAGACGAGAGAGAACTCGAACTCGAACTCGAACTCGAACGCGAATGATTTATTCACAAAAAGGCCATTGGCCACATGAAGGGGGTTGCCGATCTGCTTAGTATTTTGGTGGTGGTTAAAAGCAATAGTAAAAAAAACATGTTACTGTATAACAAAAAGTTAGCTACAAAAATATGACAGTACAGCAAAGGGAGAAAGCTTTATATTTGTATAAAGTGAGGCTGCGCACAACCTCAGGATGACTTGATGCCAGGAGTAAACAGTCTAAATAAATTAGGCTGTCTACTAATTTAACAGGGAAATCCTCCTATCTGGACAGCACAACACAAATTATTCTCCCCTTGTTGCTTACAAAAGGGACATAGCAGCCTCAGGCTTTTTAAAAATGTTCTCTGTATCTGTTTTTAAAAAACATTTATATTTGTAACCAAATTAAACTTAGAATAATTTTTTAAAGGGAAAATTCCATTAATTTTAGATAAGGGTTTGAATCTAAAAAATTATAAATTTCCCCGACTTTTGAAATCTTTCACTGTTTTGTTTTTTGTCATTCCATTGCTCCCATCGGGAGTCAGTAATCTTTCCCTGAAAGCTTTAAATAAAACTCTCTGAAATTTTCCCAACCCCTTGATTGGAAAAAAACAAAACCAAGCCCGAGTTCACACAAACAGGACGTTTTTGTTGAGATCTAAAGATCTTGTAGGTTTTTTTAAAAGGTAGCCTGCTTCTTCATAGCGATTTTTCCCATTGAAAAAATTTTCTGAGCAGAAATATCCCCCCTTTCTAAATCAACGATATTATCTTACTCTTTTTTTAAAAACCTTTCCAAACCCTTAAAACCCTTAATCCAAAATCAAACGCATCTTACAGCAGCTTTAAACAGGAGAGGGTATCTATAGTTTCATTATAACAAGACCTTTTAGGTGTACGTCGTCTAACAGAAATGCTTTTTAGCCAAGAGGGGCACTGATTCACAATGTGTTACAGCGCATCCAAGCCCCCAAATTTCTGCGCCTTAGTGGGGTTTTATTTGTGAATCAAAAAAATTTTAATGAACAAGTCAAAAAAGTTATTATTTAATTTCGTAGTTTTTTTTAAAAACAAATAAAAGTCCGTTTTTCGGTTTTCAGCCTGTTTTAAATTGTTGCTGCTTTTGTAAGCCTACTTGTTTTTAGATAGCGGAAAACTATCAGCAAGAGAAAAATAAACAACTTTGCGAAATCTTGGGGGAAAGTGACCCATGTTTACCATTATTGATGACGTCTTGGCTAACTCATTGATAAAAACAGGAACAATAAGGGGGGGACATAAATACCCTGTTTAACACAGTGGTACAGTATATTATGCAGTCACTTTAGTTCCCTTTATTTGCTTTGCATTTGAACATCGTAATAATTTACCCTTACCCCATTCTTCAGAAAAAGGGGCCCCAACAAGTTCTGTTAACAGAATAAATGCTTACGTTATGAGCAAACTTTCTGTGCAAAAGAAACAGCATCAAGTTTTGTATGTAGAAAGTGAGTAAAGGGGATGCGAACTCAGTGTAGATTACCCCGGAAACCCGAAGCGAAGGCTTTGTTGCTGCCCTACACACCACTGGGTGTAATGGTGTGAGATGTATGTGTGTGGTGTGTTGTGGGTGTGTGTGTGTGTGTTGTGTGTGTGTTTTGTGTGTGTGTGTGTGTGTGTGGGGGTGTGTGTGTTGTGGTGTAGTATGTAGTTGTATTGTTGTTACTTCATTTTTGTATGTATGTTGTATTATGTATGTAGTATGTAAATTTTGTATGTATGTATGTATGTATGTATGTTGTTGTATTGTTGTTCACTTCAATTGTATGTATGTAGTATGTATGTATGTATGTATGTTGTATGTTGATGATGTAGTATGTACGTCGTACGTCGTACTTGTATGTTGTATGTAGTATGTATGTAGTTGTATGTTGTAGTAGTATTATGTATGTATGTAGATGATGTATGTTGTATGTTGTATGAAGTATGCATGTACGTTGATGTATGGTGTGTTGAATAGTGTATGAATGTTTTTATATAGTAGGTTTGTATGTATATAGTAATCTTAGATGAACGTAAGTCTGTATTTTAGGTATTAATGCATGTAATATGTATGAAGCATGTAAATTTTTATATATTTTATGTGTGTGGTAAGAATGTATTTATAATCTTGTATGTAAGTATGTATGTAGTTGTTTGTATGTATGCATGTAATTAAAGTATGTTTGTTGTGTGTAATATATATGTATGATGTATGTATGTATGTATGTATGTATGTATGTATGTATGTATGTTGTATGTTGTATGTATGTTGTATGGATGTTTTTGTTGTAGTATGTGTTTGTATGTATAAAGTGTGTATGTATGTATGTAGTTGTAGTATGTATGCAGTATGTATGTTTGTATGTTGTATTTTTTATGTATGTTGTATTATGTATGTAGTATGTATGTATGTTGTATGTATGTATGTTGTATTTGTTGTTGTATGTAATATGAATGATGTATGTGATCTTCAATTAACGTTGATGTATTTATGTATGTATGTTGTATGTATGTAGTTGATGTATGTTGTATGATGTATGTATGTAGTATGTATGTTGAATGTATATATGTATGTTGTATTATGTATGTTGACATGTGTATGTATGTATTTTTGATTTATGCTTTATTTGTATGATGTATGTATTATGTTGTTGTATGTTGTATGTATGGATGTATGTATGTAGATGTATGTATGTAGTTGTTATGTTTTAGTATGGTTTTTCTCAAAATTTTATGTTGTATGTAGTATGTTGTATGTATGAGCTGCATGCATGTAGTTTATGTATGTATGTATGTAGTTGTATGTATGTATGTTGTATGTATGATTATGTATGTATGTTGTATGTTTATGTGTTATGTTTGTATGTATGTTGTATGTAGTTGTATGTATGTAATTTTTAATTTGTAGTATGTATGTTGGTGTTGTATGTAAGTATGTATGTTGTATGTATGTATGTAGGATGTATGTATGTATGTATGTTGATGTATGTATGTATGTATGTAGTTTTATGTTCAATGTATGGATGAATATATGTCTGTATTTTGTTGAATGTTTGTATTTTAGTATGCATGGATGGATAAGATGGATAGTGAGATGGATGGATGGGTTAATGGTTAAGTATGAACTTTTTGTATGTATTTTTGTATGTATGTATGTATGTTTTGTATGTTGTTTT
>CM054160.1:24291496-24377207 GCA_028751875.1 Rapana venosa | reverse complement strand
TTTCTTTTGAGCTTAGTGAAGGCTCCATTCACCTTAGGGGTCACATCTTTAGTCATGGAGTGTTTCTTTTCTCAAGACTTGTGGCTCCTGACAATGATGTGCACGTCATTCCGTGACAAATGTCCATTAGGAGATGGCTTGATTTCCAGGCCTTTTTCACGCTGCCAAGGCCAGGGCTCACTGACGACACCGAAGACTGCGGGAGGCTGGCTGCAGCACGGGAAAGGAAACTGCATTAGCGGGGAGAGAGAGAGAGAGAGAGAGAGAGGGGGGGGGGGGCTGTTTGGAGACCAAGGACATGTGAGTTGTAGCTTTGTTAATGACAAAGTCGTCATGTTGATGCTCCTTTTTCTGTCTGTAATGATCTGTTTGAGAAATGATGTAATTGAGGTGCCAAATAGTCTGAGTGTTTTCTTTTTGGGCTATGTTGTGTGTGTGTGTGGTGTGTGTGGTGTGTGTGTGTGTGTGTGTGTGTGTTTTGTGTGTGTGTGTGTGTGTGTGTGCGTGCGTGAGTGCGCGCTCGCATTATGTTGCTAATACGACATGTTGCAGTTTTTATTCTGACACTTCAGATTATAGTTTACATTTGTCACATGAAATGCGGTAATAGACATCTCCTCTCATCTCATCTGCCCCCCAAAACCCCTCCAGGGTCGTAAGGGCACTGCAGCGACTAACGCTGCACCAGACATCTGCACACTAGACATCTAGCGCCTCAAATATTATATGAATGCTTCTCCTTCACTAAAACGCTTTTGCCGTATCTGTTGGAATGTTGAAGCAAACACAATCTGTGTTTCAAAAAACAAACAAACAAACAAACAGGGTTCTGGATACTGACTAGGCTTGAATTGACTGACTCGCTGTTGTTGGACATTGCTCTGATTTACGTAGACAGTGTCTGGATTGAGGGGAACATGGCTAGCAAAGATCGCTCTTTCTCTAGGACCCTAAATTGCATGCTGGGTTTATATGCGTGACCCCCTACAAGCAGACATAGCAGAACTAATCTTTCCAAAAAGAGGATGAAACTTTGAAACGCACATGCCACATTCTGCCTTTCAGACGAATTTCATTTAGGGAGGGAAATAAAGCCAGCGAGGTAAAGAGAGCAAGCTTTATAACAAACAAGACACGAAAAACAAGACAGCGAAATACAGTTAATGTAAGAAGAAAGAAAGAGCAACGGAAGAATAGTAAGTCGATGAGCTGTAACAGAAAAGAAATGGCAAGAAATGGTAAAGAGGAGGTTTGATCAGTTACTGCACACAAAAAGGGGGGAAAAGAAAAATAGAAAAAAAGGAAGGACTGAAAACCACAACACAAATTGAATTACAATATCTCTCATTTTGTATCTATCGCTGTCTCCATCTGTTTCTGTCTGTCTAGTTCTGTACATCTCTCTATTTGTCTGTTTCTCTCTCTCTCCTCTCTCTTCCTCTCTCTCTCTCTCTCTTCTCTCTCTCTCTCTCTCTCTCTCTCTCTGTCTCTCTCTCTGTCTTCTTCTCTGCTTCTCTCTCTGTGCTCTCTCTCTCTGTGTCTCTCTCTCTGTCTCTCTCTCTCTCGGTCCTCTCTCTCTCTCTGTCTCTCTGTCTCTCTCTGTCTCTCTCTCTCTCTCTGTCTCTCTCTCTCTCTCTCTGTCCCTCTCCCAGCGTTTCGGAGGCTGATGACAAAGATGGCCACGCCTGTACCATGAATGTGCTTGATGCTATAGGAAGAATAGTGCCAGGAAGACGATGGAACCAGGAGGACATTATGTCTGCACATCGTCTGGAGAGGAAAAGGAATGAAAACAGGAGACGACCACCCCCAGTTCTGGTGCAGTTTTGCAGGTGGAGGGAAAAAATGGACATCTTAACTAAGGGACGAGAACCACTGCTGAACAAAGGAATCCATGTTGCAGGAGATCTGACAACAAGGCAGCAGAACACTGTGAAAGAACACAGAGAAAGAGGCATCCGTGCCTACTACAAAGGCAACCAGCTGGTGGTGGCAGGACCCCTTCACTATCGGCCCTCAAGTCGTGGAACTTTGGCCGAGGTTCGACGTG
Source organism: Rapana venosa (assembly GCA_028751875.1). Classification (NCBI taxonomy): domain Eukaryota; kingdom Metazoa; phylum Mollusca; class Gastropoda; order Neogastropoda; family Muricidae; genus Rapana; species Rapana venosa. Next base: position 24,375,157 of record CM054160.1, on the reverse strand, counting down.
ATGTTGTCTCTGGCAGCAGGAGAGAAAAGGACAACACTGACAGGAGTGAACAGTTCCACAAGAAGACCAGTTTACCAGGGAAGACTGCTGTTCATACACCTGTCATCATACAGTGAACGCCAGGTCCCCTCCAGGATCTGGTTTTGGTTTTATCTTATTAACTTTTATGTATGGTTGATGCGGTTTTCCCACAATGCAGTGCCCGTCCTGGTTATGGTTGACCAGGGCGTTGATACAAGGAACAGCAGCAGAGTTGGTTTTATACCCTGTTTTAATCTGCATATAGTTGCACAGTTTTAATCTGAGATTTAAAAAATTTCGAGATGACAGCCCTGATCTGACATCTGTGGTCAGCGGAGCTGTAAACAGCAGGATTGGATTGGAGCAGTTCCATCAGTGAAGAGAAGCCTTCCACAAAGCTGGCATTTGCCTTTGGCTGGCGTTTACTTTGCTTTTCTCGTTTTTGTTTTCTAGCCTTCTCTGTGTGGCTTTGACTTCGTAAAAGAAGTGCCAAGCTGCTGCATTATGTTATGAATGCTTCGAATGAACATTCAATAGTCAGCAAAAGGAAGGTTAGATATGTTGTGGAACGTTGTTGATGGCTTATATTTACAATTCCAAAAAGCAAGGATTTAAGCAACAAACCGAACAAGCGAATCTTTGATGGGGTAGAGATGACACTCACTTTGACATATTTTACTGCCAGACTGCTGAGCTTCCTTCACGCGTGCACCGAGAATCCACACAAGGAAAACAGGAAGTGCACATTTCTCGACACACAAAAATTCAACCAAGAAGTTTCATTTCAGATGGAGGGTCAGGAAAAAGTGCCGGATGTGCGGCTGAAAGCTTTCTGAAAAGGTCGTGGCGATGGCTTTGAGAACGCATTTTTCAGACAGAGCTACATTAGTCTCGATTCCATATAAAGGGCACAAAAAGCCAGAGAATGAAGTGTTTCTTGAGGACTTGTAATAGCAACTTTTTCTCCAAACCGCCAGCTATTTGAGAAAAAAAACCCGGTTCAATCTAAAGGAAGTTTTGGGGGCGTAAGCATACAAAACTGCCACAAAAACCAAAACACATAGAAACACATGTTAGTGGAAGATTGTGTTTGTATAGTACAGACTAATATCAGACTTGGTGGTGTGTTTCTTTGGCTTATACTCCCTGAATTGTCTCTAGTCTTTCGTTGTCTCGCTTTTCCTGTCATCTTGCTTCCATCGCCCTCTTTATGCATCTGTTTTTTGCCTATCTGTTGAGGATTAGCACAATGGTAATTCTACCTGTTCTTTAGAAATAATGGTATCTGCATGTGGTGTGATCTGTTTGCAATGATAATGCTGTTCTTGCAAGGGTTAAACTGAGACGGATGTAAAGAGTGCAGGCCACTTCTAAGTCAAATCCTGCCGTGAATACTGTCAAGTGATGAAGAGAATAGCACTAAAGATGATGTCCAAATTCAACATTGAGCACTATTGACATGAGCCTTTTCAATAGCTGCTGTATGTCGTAAGCATCCCCTTTTGCTTGATTATATTTTGGGGACAACAACGTATGTATTTTCTAAGGAAGCTTAACTCATTTTTGTTGGCAAATAGATTCTTTCTTTGTTCTACAAGTCCTACATAAAGAGTGTTCTCAGTTTTGCTTTCATCTGTTGGTACAGCAACCTTAGTGTTAAAAACAAGAATAGTCTTCGGAGAATTGTTAGAATCTGCTCAAAAATAATTGGAGAAGAACAAAGAGATCTCAAGTCGTACTGTCATCAGCAACTTGTGCGCAAAGCGACTGCTATCTTGGCTGATCCTTCCCATGCTATGTCTTCGGAATTTCAGTTGTTGCCTTCAGGACGCCGCTTTCGGTGCTCCAACAGTAAAACAAATAGAAAAAGAAATTCTTTTGTTCCAGTAGTCATTCGAATTTTAAATTCAAACCAGCACTGACCAGACAGTTTTACATTCTCTGTTATACCTCCCTGATTGTCAAGTGTGTGTGTGCGTGCGTGCGTGCGTGCGTGCGTGAGTGTGCGTTTGTTTGTGTGTGTGTGTGTGTGTGTGTGTGTGTGTGTGTTTTGTGTGTGTGTGTGTGTGTGTGTGTGTGTGTGTGTGTGTGGTCATGAAAATAAGTACTCCTGATTCTTACTTTTGGCTTAAATGATTTTTTTAATTGTGTGTGTGGTGTGTGTGTGTATAAGTTTATGTCATTATTAGTCAATGGTCATTATGGTGTGACGCGTGTGTGTGTATGTTGTTTACTAGTCAATAGTCTTTATAAAATTGTATTCGTATACTGGTGTGTGGTTGTGTGTATGGGTGTGCGTGCGTACGTACGCCATGTGTGTGTGCGCGTGCGCCTGGGTGTGTGTGTGAATTTTGTTTTAGCTATATTGGAATGTTCACAAAAACTTGAAATGTATTTTTCTTGTGTCTTTTGAGATAATTATACGTATCAATGTGCCTGCCAGTAATTGCCCTTCATGGGATGGTTAAAGTGTTTTTGACTTAACTTGACTTTACTTTGAGAGTCACCAAAACAGTCACGCTGCCTGGTCACCTCTGTGAATCACTGTGACACCACCAAGTTATTCTAGGTGCGATTTATTGCCACGCTGTTTGCAAATACCTCACTATAAGTACTGCAACTTTAGGGGTCTATTTTCCTCCCTAAGTGCAGAGTACAGGCTGTAAGGTAAAGACTGTTGTCATGGATGAAAGTAATCTTAACATGACTACTCAGAGCATTTTAACGTAGGCCTTGGCATTTAGTCAATAAACTGATAAAGCTTTCGGCCAGACTTCTTCTTCTTGTTCTTGTGTTGCTCTTTCTTGTTCTTGTTCTTGTTCTTTGTTCTTCTTCTTCTTCTTCTTCCTTCTTCTTCTTCTTCTTCTTCTTCTTCTTCTTTTTATTTTCTTTTCTTCGTCGTCGTCGTTGTCGTCTTGTTGTTGTTGTTTGTTCTTCTTCTTCTTCTTCTTCTTCTTCCTCGTCGTCGTCGTCGTCGTCGTCGTCGTTGTCGTCTTCTTGTTCTTGTTCTTGTTTTTCTCTGTATTTCTCTTCTTCTTCTTCTTCTTCTTCTTCTTCTTCTTCTTCTTCTTCTTCTTTCTTCTTCGCAATTTTTCTTCTTTTTGTTATCCTGCTGCTGCTGCTGCTGCTGCTATCACTACCAGTACTTTCTTCTCTTCCTTTGCACGCCTCTTCTTCTCATTCTTCTTTGCATTCTTCTTTTTTGCATTCTTCTCCTCCTTTGCATTCTTCTTCTTCTTTGCATTCTTCTTTGCATTTTTCGTATTCTTCTTTGCATCTTCTTTGCATAATTTGCATGCATTCTTTGTTGCATTCTTCTTCTTCTTCATCCGCTGTTGCTGCTGCTGTTATTACTACTGCCACTACTACTAGTACTTCCTCCTTTTCTTTGCACTCTTCTTCTTGTTTGCATTTTTCTTCTTCGTATTCCTTTTTCGCATTCTTATTTGCGTTCTTCTTTTCATTCTTCTTCTTCTTTGCATGCTTCTTCTTTTCTGCGTGCTTCTTTGTATTCTTCTTTTCATTCTACTTCTTCCTCTTCTTCCTCTTTTCATTCTTCTTCTTCTTTGCACTGTATTTCTTCTTTGCATTTTTCTCCTCTTTTTTCTTTACATTCTTCTTCTTCTTTGCATTTCCTTTGCGTTCTTCTTTGCATAATTTTGCATGCATTCTCTTTTGCATTCTTCTTCTTCTTTACATTCTTCTTTGCATCTTTCATTATCTTCTTCTTTGCATTCTTTGAATGCATTCTTCTTCTTCTTTACATTCCTCTTCTTTGCATTACTGTTCATTGTGTTCTTCTTCATTTTCTTCTTCTTTACATTCTTCTTCTTCTTTTCATTCTTCCTCTTCTTCTTCTTTGCATTCTTCTTCATCTTTGCATTCAATCTCCTTCTTCTTTGCATTCTTCTTCTTCCTTACATTCTTCTTCTTTGCATTCTTCTTTGCATAAATTGCATACATTCTTTGTTGCATTCTTCTTCTTCCGCTGCTGCTGCTGCTGTGGTTGCTGCTGTTACTACTACTACTACTACTACTACTACTACTACTACTACTACTACTTACTACTACTACTACTACTACTACTTGTACTTCCTCCACTTCTTTGTACTCATCTTCTTCTCCTTCTTTGCATGCTTCTTCTTCTTTTTTTTTGTTCTTGTTGTTGTTCTTGTTCTTCTTCTTCTTCTTCTTCTTCTTCTTCTTCTTCTTCTTCTTCTTCTTCTTCTTCTTCTTCTTTTCTTCTTTTTTCTTCTTCTTTGCATTCTATTTTGCATTCTTCTTTGCATTCTGTGTATTTTTCTTTTTTGCATTCTTCTTCTTTGCATTCGTCTTTTTCTTCTTCTTCTTTGCAATCATTTTCTTCTTCTTCTTTGCATACGTCTTCTCTGCATTCTTCTTCGACTTTGTTATTCTTTCTTCTTTGCATTCTTCTCTTCCTTCTTCTTTGCATTCTTCTTTGCATTCTTCTTTGCATTCTTCTTTGTATTCTTCTTTGCATAATTTCCATGCATTCTTTGTTGCATTCTTGTTCTTCCTTGCATTCTTCTTTGCATCTTTCTTTATCTTCTTTGCATTCTTTGAATGCATTCTTCTTCTCTATATTCTTTTTCTTTGCAATACTCGTCTTGCGTTCTTCTTCTTCTTCTTATTTTTCTGTGCATTCTGTTCTCCCACCTTTGCATTTTCTTCTTCTTCCTTGCATCCTTCTTCTTCTTTGATTTTTGCCTTCTTCTTCTTCTTCTTCTTCTTCTTCTTTCTTCTTCTTCTTCTTCTTCTTTTTCTTCTTCTCTCTTCTTTCTTCTTCTTCTTCTTCTTCTTCTTCTTCTTCTTTTCTTCTTCTTCTTCTTCTCGATAGTTTGTCGGGGTTGTAGTAGTAGCACAAGAATAAAGGAGCATGATTTTTATTATTATTACTGTTGGAATAATGCAACTTTATTCATATAATTATGCATCCCTGTTACTGAATTTATTACGAGTTTTTCTTCGTTACAGTTGTCGTCACCGTCATCAAACCTTTTACCTTCTTTTGTGTAATATTGGTGTGTTCATTTTTTAATTTACTTTTCTAATGGAGGTGGGGGTGCCGGTTTAAAGGAAAAAGAAAATGGAGTTGTGGGAGTGTACGGAGGAAATGAGGATGAGATATTCAGTGTCTGATTTACACTTGTGACTCTCAGCCCCCTCTTCTAGAGTAGTCTTTCCATGCAAGCAATCACACCGTTTCCAAAAGAAACGCTTCTCTGGACAGTATTCCATTCAGCCAGCCAATGGGGCAATTTTCTTGTCAGTTCCTGGGCTCTTTTCTGAAAGGCGCAATTTCACCGGCATAATGGACAAGGGCTGCCCCTATCCTCTTAGCTTCCCCGCGAGGTTAAATGTGGAAAGCCTCACCAAAAATAGCCATTGTAGTCAAACAAAAAATGGTTTAGTAGCAGGAACTGTATTGCACCCGAGGTAATGCGAAACGAGAGGTCTGTAGTTTGAATTCTGTCCGAAATTGGACTTTTCTTCTGTATCACACAAGATCCTGGGGCTGGTTGTGATTCTTCTCTTTTCTTGTGTTTTCTGCTTGTCTAAGATAATAACCAAGTTCCTGTGTGCGTATATCAACTGTGCACAGAAAAGAAAGAAACACTGTTACATGCACTAGATAAACGGTATACGAGACCTTGGCTTATGTCACAGAAAATAAAGAAACCTGGCAACAGTGGCAGCTACTATGTCGTGTTGGACAAGAAATGTGATGTTTAGTTGAGAGCCCCGGGTTTGAATCGTGCCGCTGAGCTGAGCGTTGTATTTGGCGTTGATAGGATAGCGTTACCATTGGTTCTGACGCCAGCGCCCTGAAGGGTCTTCACACCCAGCTGTAAACCCAGGCCCCTAAGCAAACAGGCTCCTAACATCTTACGCACACATTAAGAGCTCGTCTTTTCCTGTATCAGAATAGTCCAGCTATGGCCCGTGGCATGAATAATACAGACGCATTTAGCATGCAATCTGGAATCTGGTACGATGACTTCACCAGATTCAGTCTGCCTGGCACACACTGCCTGAAAAAAGGATTGCAGTCAGTCCTGGGAGAGTGAAGAGGGCAGCTCTACCAGAACAGAAGAGTTCTCTGGGCACAAGTTTTACACAGTCACTGATCCTGGATGAGTAGGTATACACGAAGACAGAAAAAGACAGAAAGACAAAAATCGTAAACGGTATATATATATATATATATATATATATATATAATATATATATATATATATATATATATATATATATATATATAAAATTATATCTGGGGGGAGGGAAGGTTTTTTCTTCAGGTATAATGGAATCAGCACTCATTTGCTGTTTTACGTCCAGTCCTTGAGTGCGGTTTTATTATTTTTGTTATCTTTCTCACTAGTGCACAATAGCCTACTCTTTGGAAAAGCAAAACAGGCTGTAACGAGTGCGCAAGATGTTCTACGTGCATTCGCACACGGTACTTCGGTTTATAGTCTCACCCTAACAACTTGTTAAGGTTAGTGGAGTCGGCCCTGATTTTAATTCCATGAGGAAAGTCCCCTTGAACGGGATTCGAGCCTGGATCATCAGAAGGCGAGTACCATGCGCAACGATCTGACCACCAAGTTGTTCCGTTGCAACCACCCCCACCCCCCGCGCGCACGCGTGTGGGTGTGTGCGTGAGTGTGTGTGTGTGTGTTTCATTTGCTCCCTCTCTCTTAGTGCGCGTGCATGCATGCGTGTGTACGTGCGTATGCCCGTGTGTGTGTGTGTGTGTGTGTGTGTGTGTGTGTGGTGTGTGTGTGTGTGTGTGTGTGTGTGTGTGTGTGCGTGCGTGCGTGCGTGCGCGCGCATCGCAGTTTCATAGTTATTCCAGCATTAATCAGATCAAACATTTCTCAAATTGTACACACATGTGCATTTCCACGAGTGCACACCCGCATGCACATACACTCACATGCACGGACGCACGTTCGCAGGCACGCGCACGCGCGCACACATACACACATACTCACACACATTTACACACTCCTGTTCGAATGCATACACACATATGCACACACTTGCATACACACACACACTCTCTCTCACTCACTCATACACACACGCACGCGCACACACACACACACATGAACAGATGACAACATTTACAAAACTGCATACACACGTAAAATCTCTCATTCTTTCTGCTACAGAGAAAGACCTTGACCCACTGCAATTTGCATACAGGTCTCGAAGGGGTGTCGAAGATGCCAAACTATTCATTTTGAACAAGTTGTATAGCCACTTGGAAACACCTGACTCTCATGCCAGAATATTGTTCGCTGACTTTAGTTCAGCTTTCAATACAATGCAGCCTCACGTTCTGGTTAACAAAATAATTTCAAAATTTGACGTAGACAATCAACTTGTTCGTTGGCTGATTGAATTTTTAACCAACAGACCACAGCGTGCTTTGGCCAACAAAATATCTTCTTCGGTTAGATTTACCTGCACTGGTTCTCCGCAGGGTTGCGTCCTCTCACCACTTCTGTACATTCTATACACAGATGATTGCAGAAGCAACTATGGAAATTCCTTTCTGGTAAAGTTCGCAGACGATAGTGCTCTGTTATCCCTCTTATCCGGATCAGTCTTAGACCATGGTCCAGCCCTCACCGAGTTCGTACACTGGTGTGACGAGGCCTATCTGGAGCTAAATCAAGAGGTTGAAAACGTTTTGAACTATAAGTATCTGGGAACTGTTTTTGACCACAAGTTAAACTGGGACGTTAACACTGACGCTATTGTCAAAAAGGGACAACAACGTCTGTATTTTCTGAGGAAACTGAACTCATTTTTTGTAGACAAAAAGATCCTTTCCTTGTTTTACAAGTCTTACATAGAGAGTGTTCTAAGTTTTGCTTTCATTTGTTGGTACAATAACCTTAGTTTTAAAAAAACAAGAATGGCCTGCAGAGAATTGTAAGAATCTGCTAAAAAATAATTGGAAAAGAACAAAGAGATCTCATGTCGTTCTGCAATCAGCAGCTTGTACGCAAAGCCACAGCCATTTGGCTGATCCTTCTCATGCTTTGTTTCCAGAATTTCAAATGTTGCCTTCGGAACGCCGTTTTCAGTGTCCCATCAGCAAAACCAACAGAAAAAGAAATTCTTTTGTGCCATAAGCATTCGAATTCTGAATTCACAATGATGTTGACTACCTAGTTCTTACACACACGTGTGTGTGTACGTGCTGCGTATATGCGTGCGTAAAGTAAGTTTTTATGTCTTCTAGTCAATGGGTTTAAAATTGTGTTCACAATTGATGTGTGTGCGTGCGGGCGTTTGCGTGTGTGTGCGCATGCGCGCGTGTGTGTGGTGGTGTGTGTGTGTGTGTGTCGTGACATTTTATTTGAAACCAATATGAAATATAGCTTTTGTGTCTTTGATATATTTGATGAGTATCAATCTGCCTGTCAGTATTGTAATTGCCCTTCATGGGATGATTAAAGTGTTTTTGACTTGACTTGACTTGACTTGACTAGATGTAAAAAAGCACATGAGTGCTTAGTCCATTATCCTCGAAATAATTTTTTTAAAATAACAATAAACACACGGGCACACACCCGCGCGCGCGCACACACACACACACACGCACGTACGCACTCTCATATACACACTCAAGAGCGCGCGCACATACACACACGCACACACACACACACACACACACGCGCGCGCGCGCGTGCGCATTGTACTTAAATTCAGCAAATTCATAAATCAGTGGTCCACTTCCAAGAAACAAGAAAAATATAAGAAATAAAAGGACAATGGGAAAGTGTCGCAGTTTCTGTAAACATAAGCTCTGCTTAGGCCATGTTTCCAGCTGTCGCCAAGCAGAAATTCTGTTATCAATCTGTGTGAAGAAAATATTTTGCGAGTTACTTTTTTATACTGTGGGAATGGTTCATTAAGGAAAGTATCAAATTGTGCAAAGATTCCATCGGGAAACCCCATTTATTCACGAGTTCCGGGGTCAATAGGTTAATCCAGGGATCTGCAGGTCACTCTGTCCTGGACAGCAAGCAGTAAGTAGGGTGTGTCTGCTTCCTGGCCTTCCTTCAGTCAGGGCTTTTCCTTCCTGTACACAGCTGTACAGCTGTGCTGAAGTTGGACGCCAACCAGGTTGTTACCTGCCTGCAGCTTGGCTTAAAAAAACTGTATTCACTAGGGGGGAAGCCATACAATCCTCATTATGACACACTTTCCCTTTCACTCTTCCTTCCTTCATCATACTTTTTGGCCTGCAGACAGTAACATGAGCGGGGCTTAGGGCTGCTCCTGTCTGTTGTGGACTAGCTACCGTTATGGTGCTCCATAGATTAATTACCGTTATGGTGCTCCACAGAATAACTACCGTTATGGTGTTCCCTGAAAATACTACTGTTATGGTGCTCCATAGCTTAACTATCGTTATGGTGTTCCACGGAATTACTACCGTTATGGTGCTCCATAGATTAACTACTGTTATGGTGTTCCACGGAATTACTACCGTTATGGTGCTCCATAGTTTAACTACCGTTATGGTATGTTACTGTTACTGGTCCCGTAACCCACCAGGGTCGTAGGGGCGCTGCATGGTGGACGAACGGTGGACCAGCTGGCTCCACTTAGCGCGGTCGTGGGCGAGTGCCTGGGTGACACTGAAGTCCTCCCCTGTCCAAACACGGATGTCTTCGGCCCACTTTCTCCTCTGTCTGCCCCGTCTTCTCTTCCCCTGGACTGTTCCTTGCAGGATGGGCTTTGCAAGTCCTTCTGAGCGTGTTACGTGCCCATACCATCTGAGTTTCCTCTTTTTCACCGTAGGTCTTCATAGTCCCGCACTTGTTGAGTGATCTTTCTGCGGACTTCATTGTTGGTGACATGGTCCTTGTATGAGATGCCAAGGAGCCTTCTGAGGCATCTCATTTCTACTGCCTGGATCCTCCTTCGTAGGTCTGCGTTCAGTGTCCATGCCTCACATGCGTAAAGCATGATTGAGATGACTAGCGCGTTTAGTAACTTTACCTTGGTTCCGAGAGGGATGTTTCTGTCTCTCCATATGGTCTTCAGTCTTGCCATTGCTGCTGCTGTTTGTGCCACTCTTGCTAGGATTTCGGTCTTCGATCCTTCCTCACTTATGATGGCTCCAAGGTACTTGAAATGGTCAACTGTCTCCAGTTCTTTTCCGCTGAGTGTGATCTTGGTGGTGATTGGCTGGGCACTGTTTGACATGAGCTTGGTTTTTCGGCGCTGATTTCCATGCCGTATCGTGAGGATATTTTCGTCCAGTTGCTTTACTAGGTTGGCAAGTTCCTCTTCATTTCCTGCCAGACCATCAATGCCATTGGCAAACCTGAGGTTGGTGATTGTTCGCCCTCCAATGCTGACTGTGCCTGTGTGGTCTTCCAAGGCGTCAGTCATGATGCGTTCAAGGAAAATGTTAAACAGTGTCGGCGACAACAGACATCCCCTGTCGGACCCCAACTGAGGTACGGAACCATTCCCCTACCGTGCCCTGTACGAGTACTGCACTGGTGGCCTTTGAGTAGAGTTCCTTGATGGTGTGAATCAGCTTCTGGCCCATGTTGGATTTGTTCAGGTGGCCCACAGAGCATCATGCCATACTCTATCGAAGGCCTTCTTAAAATCAATGAAGACGTGAAAGATGTCTTGTTGATGCTGGCTGTATTTCTCACACAGAACCCTCAGGTTGAATATCTGTTCTGTGGTGCTTCTATTTGGGCGGAAACCGGCCTGCTCTTCGCGATGATCTCTTCTGCATGTGGTTTCAGCCTGTTCAGGATCACTTTCAGCATGACTTTACTGCATGACTTATGAGGCTGATTGTCCTGTAGTTTTGGCACTGCTGGAGATTTCCTTTCTTGGGAGAGTGATTATGAGTGATTGAGTCCATGGTGTAGGCCACTCTCCGGTCTGCCAGATCTTGTTGCAGATACTTTGTAAGGATGTCTGTCACTGCTTCTCCCCTGTGTTGGATCAGCTCTGCTGGGATGTTGTCGATTCCTGCTGATATTTCCTTTCTTCAGCGATCTAATTGCTACTTCTACTTCCTCGCGTAGAATTGGGAAGTTGTCTTTATTCGATGAGGCTTGGCTTGCAAGTACGCTGGGGTCGCCTAGTGTCTGATGATTGTAGAGTTCGGAACAGTATTCCGTCCATCTGCCAACGATTTCCTTCTTTTCTGTTAGGCAATTCCCTTCTTTGTCCTGGATGTTACTGACTCTTGCCTGTTTCTGTTTGGTGAGCTCTTTCACAATCTGGTATGCTCTTCTGCTATTATTATTTGTCAGGCTCTCTTCGATTTCTGTACATTTCTGTCCATTGTTTCTCTATCCATTCCTCCTTGGTCTTCCTCATGTCTCTCCTGATCTTCTTGTTTACTTCTCTGTACTCATCTGCTCCTGTAGTGTTCTTGCTCTTCTTCAGGTCTCGTCTTTTGTCACACATATTCAAGATTTCATCTGTGACCCATGGTTGTGTTTTCGGCGATGTTTGCCAAGGAGTATGCTTGCTGTCTCAGTCATCACTGCGTTAAAACTGATGGTCATTGTTTCGGCATCTTCTTCAAGTGCCAGCAGTGGTGCGAATTTCCCTCCTATTGTTGCTTGGAAGGACTCGGCGATGGTGGGGTCCTTCAGTCTGTCCAGGTTGAACTTGAGTCTGATGTTCTTTGTCATTGATCTTCTTCAATCAGACTCTAAAGTTCAGGAGCACGAGGTCATGATTGCTGCCCATGTCTGCACCTGGGAATGTCCTCGTCTTGGCTCTGTTGATGCCAGATCGAAACCGGTTCTGACCAGGATTGTAGTCAATCTGGTTGTGATGATCCCATTGGTGCATGCCATGTCCAGCGTTGGGATGCCTTGTGTTCTCCAAGGGTATTGGCGAGCACCGTGTCGTTGTAGCTGGCAAATTCCAGTAGTCGGAGTCCTCGCTCATTGGTGATTGCATTACAGGAGGGACCGCAGAATTTGCTCCAGTCTTTCAGTGCGTCTCCGCCCACCTTGGCGTTACAGTCTCCCTGGATGATCAAGATGTCTTTCTTGTTCACCTTATCGATGATGCCCTGTAGTTGGTTGTAGAATCCTCTACGTCTTCATCATCGTGATCCGTTGTTGGTGCGTAGGCTTGAATCACTGTGATGTTGAATGGGGCTGCCCTGAGGCGGATGGCCATAAGCCGGCTGTTTACTGGGTAGTACCCTATTACCGAATTCTTGATGTTCTTGTTGACAAGCATGACTACGCCATTGATATGTTTGTCCTGCTCTCCGCTATAGTAGAGCATATGTCCCTCGTCAGTATGGTGTTCACCGTGTTCCTTCCATCTGACCTCACAGAGACCTACCAGGTGTACCTGTCCAGCTCGTATAGCAGTTCTTGGAGTTTGCCTGTTTGGGCCAGACTTCTTACATTCCACGTTGCGATGGTGATGTAGTCCCTTCCTCTGATCTTTTTTGTAGGGGTTCCACCAGTAGCACACTTGTTGCCTCCGCCCTGGTGGCAGATGGAAGGCGCGGTCCTTGTTGACCCGGGAAGAGACCGATCCGGTATATTCTTTATTGTGTTGTCCATTTCATGTAGCGTGTCTTGGGCAAAAGTAGCCTGGCGGCGCCCATCCCTCTCCGGGCGTAATTTTTGGGTTGGGTTGACTCCCCACATGTCACACGTGGTACCGGATTCCATGGTTACCGGTAGCAGAGGACACCTCTGACCTGACCACTAATAATTATAGTAATCTACCGTTATGGTGCTCCACGTACCGTTATGGTGCTCTATGAAATTACTACCGTTATAGTACCTGAAAATACTACCGTTATGGTGTTCCCAGAAAACACTACCGTTATGGTGTTCCCTGAAAATACTACCGTTATGGTGTTCCCTGTAAACACCACCGTTATGGTGTTCCCTGAAAACTACCGTTATGGTGCTCCTTGAAAATACTACCGTTATGGTGTTCCCAGAAAATACTACCGTTATGGTGCTCCATGAAATAACTACCGTTATAGTCCTTGAAAATACTACCGTTATGGTGTTCCCTGAAAATACTACCTGTATGGTGTTCCTTGAAAACACTACCGTTATGGTGCTCAACAGATTAACTACCGTTATGGCATTCCTTGAAATTACTACCGTTATGGTGTTCCACGGAATTACTACCGTTATGGTGTTCCATAGATTAACTACCGTGATGGTATAATAGTAATAATTATAGTAATCTACCGTTATGGTGCTCCACGTATTAACTACCGTTATGGTGTTCCATGAAAATACTACCGTTATGGTGCTCCATGGAATAACTACCGTTATGGTGTTCCCTGAAAATACTACCGTTATCGTGCTCCATGGAATAACTACCGTTATGGTGTTCCCTGAAAATACTACCGTTATGGTGCTCCATGGAATAACTACCGTTATGGTGCTCCATAGATTAACTACCGTTATGGTGCTCCATGGAATAACTACTGTTATGGTGCTCCATGGAATAACTACCGTTATGGTGCTCCATGGATTAACTACCGTTATGGTGTTCCCTGAACATACTACCGTTATGGTGCTCCATAGATTAACTACCATTATGTTGCTCCATGAATTAACTACTGTTATGGTGCTCCACATATTAACTACAATAACTACCGTTATAGTCCCTGAAAACACTACCATTATGGTGTTCCCTGAAAATACTACCGTTATGGTGTTCTTTGAAAACACTACCGTTATGGTGCTCCACAGATTAACTACCGTTATGGCGTTCCTTGAAATTACTACCGTTATGGTGTTCCACGGAATTACTACCGTTATGGTGTTCCATAGATTAACTACCGTGATGGTATAATAGTAATAATTATAGTAATCTACCGTTATGGTGCTCCACGTATTAACTACCGTTATGGTGTTCCATGAAAATACTACCGTTATGGTGCTCCATGGAATAACTACCGTTATGGTGTTCCCTGAAAATACTACCGTTATGGTGCTCCATGGAATAACTACCGTTATGGTGTTCCCTGAAAATACTACCGTTATGGTGCTCCATGGAATAACTACCGTTATGGTGTTCCATGGAATAACTACCGTTATGGTGCTCCATAGATTAACTACTGTTATGGTGCTCCATAGATTAACTACCGTTATGGTGCTCCATGGATTAACTGCCGTTATGGTGTTCCCTGAACATACTACCGTTATGGTGCTCCATGGATTAACTGCCGTTATGGTGTTCCCTGAACATACTGCCGTTATGGTGTTCCCTGAACATACTACCGTTATGGTGTTCCCTGAACATACTACCGTTATGGTGTTCCCTGAAAATACTACCGTTATGGTGCTCCATGGATTAACTACCGTTATGGTGCTCCATGGAATAACTACTGTTATGGTGCTCCATGGATTAACTACCGTTATGGTGCTCCATAGATTAACTACCGTTATGGTGCTCCATGGATTAACTGCCGTTATGGTGCTCCATGGATTAACTGCCGTTATGGTGCTCCATAGATTAACTACTGTTATGGTGCTCCATGGATTAACTACCGTTATGGTGCTCCATAGATTAACTACTGTTATGGTGCTCCATAGATTAACTACCGTTATGGTGCTCCATGGATTAACTACTGTTATGGTGCTCCATAGATTAACTACCATTATGGTGCTCCATAGATTAACTACTGTTATGGTGCTCCATAGATTAACTACTGTTATGGTGCTCCTTGGATTAACTGCCGTTATGGTGTAGCTCTGTGCAGTTGAGATGTCCAGTCTGTCTCTATAGATGGCGTTGGTGCTTTCTTGTGTACACAGGGCAAACGCTGGATGCCTGGAGGTAGTGTCAGCCCAGCAGCATGGATGGAAGTCTCCATAACTATCCCCACGTGGAAAATATTTACTCATTATAGTGATAAACTGGTTCATTATTTCCTACTTTCTAACGGTGGTATTTAAGGGATTAACTAATGCAGCGAGCTGACTCTTTTCAGCCTTCCGCGTGTTGAAAGACACACTATCCAAAATTGTCTTCCTCACCTATCCGGCAGTCTATATCCAAAAGTATAGAGATCAGTTACTTCAGTCTTTTTCGTTTGTTTTCGTGTAAACCCAATTTTGATAATCAGTAACTGATTTTGCTGAATTTGCCGACATCAGTAGCAAATATGTCTGATATTGTTGCTTTGAAGAACATAGGTCTGTGTGTTAAAAAAAGAGAGAAAAGACAAATGTAAAAAAGCAGGTGTTGCTGTGTAAAGCGTAAAATGTAGATGTAGCGGTACACTTTCTTTCGGCATTACAGACCCCAGCCAGCGCCTATGTCCGCCAGTTCTGAATAGAGAGCGCATACACAGCGCTGCAGAACAGAAGGCTTCGTTTCCCTGCAAGATACCATTTCCCTTTCCTTTCCCACAATCGAAGGTGTCTGAGTTCCATCGATATAAGATAACAAGTAGTAGTTCGTTTTCTTTTTCCGTTATATCTAGAGCGCATGAGTGACAAAGGAAACGAGCTCACGCCTGCACGCGTGCGTTCGTGCAGAGAGAGAGAGAGAGAGAGCATGCACTGCTGCTGATCACTTTGGTGGTGTTCAGTTGTGCCTGTTCTGAGCTAACATACGTGAGCTACCGCCTATTGACGACAACAGTTGCTGTCGCGGAGCAAAACTGAGCAAGACGCCCTCCGGGGTGATGATCCCTCCTACGACTTTCTCCTGTGAACGACGAACCCCGAAGGCTTTGACGCAAAGTCATCACAGGCACAGAAGTGTAGGCGGAAATCATAAATGAGGTCACCTTGAGACCAGAACAATGGGAGCACCGAATCAGAGACAGTTTTAAACATGTTATTGCAAAGTGATCGATGGAGACGATGATGATGATAATTATAGTGATGCTCAATATGGAAATGCATGTGTTTTTGAAATTGTTTGACATGGCAGTATTCTATGCTTCCTGTCATGACGTATCCCGGCATCAACGGGGCCTGAGAGATACAGACACCTGTTGTGCTTGCAGATAATTGTTAGCAACACTTAAGATTGCATCCACAAAGTGGATAAAGCTCGATTGCGTGGTCTCGCTCTTCCCTATGAGCCCATACCTAATTCACTCTGCTCATGTGTCTAGAGATGGATACCATCTGCTTTGCATTATGGGCTAGTAAGTATATTGCATTGCAGTGCAGTGCAGTGTTGTGTAGTGCAGTGCAGTGTACTGTACTGTAGTGTAGTATGATGTAGTGGAGTGGAGTGGAGTGGCGTGGCGTGGACTGGAGTGGACTGTAGAGGAGCGTTGTGTAATGTAGTGTGATGTGGTGTAGTGTGGTATAGTGTAGTGCAGTGCAGTGCAGTGCAGTGCAGCGTAGCAGAGCAGCGCAGCGCAGTGAAGTGTTGTGTTGTGTAGTGTTGTGTAACGTATTCTCTGAGTGAAACTCGGCCTGCTCTCCCGGTAAGAGCGCGTCACCATAAGTGCAGCGCCACCAATATTTTTAAAAGATGAACTGCATGTGTTTTGGTTTCTGACGAAACTGGCTTTTTAGGGCAAAATCGTGCCAGGTGGTTTTTAACGTGTGTAAAATGTGTTGCACGTGGACCTCGGTTTGTAGTCTCCTTGAAAGATTGACACCCAGACCCCCCCCCCCCCCCCAAAGCCTTGTGGATGGGTGGAAAGTTTGGTTTCGGACAGGGGTCGAACAAGTGACTTCTAGCTTCCTTGACGGGCGCATTACTTCTTGGCTGACCCCCATTCACTGAATACTGACCGTAGTGGTCCTGACACAAACCTGACTCTTTATGCCGCTGTCTCTGATGGGCCTAAAAACGATGTTGTATAAGCACTGCAACATATCAGGCACTACCTCACCTGTCGGCATCACTGAGTTTGGTGTAAGCCGCTGCATCCAATGACACCGACATGATCCTCCTTCTCCATGTGCTCCGGTCTTCGCTGTACTGCCCTGCTGCTGACTTCAAGGATTCTCATGCCACAGGATTCGGTGATGTTGCCAATGAGGGAAGCGGGTGGTCTTTATTGTTTTCTTTTCCCCCTCGGTCTTGCCTTGAAAGACTGTCTATGGGGTTGGTATCTTGGTTTTGTAGGGCATGGCCTGCATGTCTCAGTTTCCGTTCATTTATTAAAGTAAGAAGTTTTCTTCTTGTTCCTAATTTGTGTAATATACTTTTATCTGTTCTTTTATCTGTCCACCTGACTCCGAGTAGCCTTCTTAAAAGGACATCTCAGCTGCTTCGTTTGTTCATCGGCTTTTCTAGTCACAGCCAGCATGACAGGCTGTACTAAGCATTTCATTACTTTCATTTTCAGCTAGTAAGGAACGCTGTGATCTTTCCAGAAGTCGTTTAGTTGGATCATTTTACTTTTAGCCATGCCTATTCTTGTTTTTGTCTTTGGTACATGATCTGTCATTTGTTTTCACTGAGCATAGACATTTAAGATCTTTTGACCTTTTCTATAAAACTTGTCAAGTTTTATTTCATGCTGTTTAGCAGCTGGTTCTGGTAACATGCAGCATTTTGGTCTTTGTGGCATTAAGCTAAATACCTAACACCACCAAAATTGTCTGGCAGTTGTGCAGGGGGGTTAGTCATTTTCTGGTAGCAGCTTTCTTTGGAGGCGTCTGTGTTATCTGATAGCATTGAATTTACAGGCGCAATAACGATTACAACGTTCCAGATTAAAACTTCTTCTTCTCCTCCTCCTCCTCCCTTCTTCTTCTTCTTCTTCTTCTTCTTCTTTGCATTCTTTGCATTCTTCTTCTTCTTTGGATTCTTCTTTTCTTCTTCTTCTTCTTTGATTCTTCTTCTTCTTTCATCATCATCATCATCATCATCATCATCTCTTCTTCTTCTTCTTCTTCTTCATCCATCATCATCATCATCATCATCATCATCATCATCATCATCATCATCATCATCATCATCTCATCATTATCTTCTTCTTAGCATTCTTCTTCGCATTCTTCTTCGTCTTCTTCTTCTGCTGCTTTTTTGCATTCTTCTTCCTCCTCCTCCTCCTCCTCCTCCTCTCCTTCTCCTCCTCCTCTTCATCATCATCATCATCATCATCATCATCATCATCATCATCATCTTCTTCTTCTTCTTCTTTTTCTTCTTCTTCTTTGTGAGGAGCCATTACGTCATTACATTACCTTGGTGCTCATCAACTTTTTAACTGATGTCTATCATTTGTGTGTCAGTCGATAGGCTCCTAAATGATGTCCGTCATTTCTGTGCCAAGTGTTCCTAAATGGTGTCTGTCATTTCTGTGCCAAAACTTCCTAAATGATGTCCGTCATTTCTGTGCCAAGTGTTCCTAAATGGTGTCTGTCATTTCTGTGCCAAAACTTCCTAAAGAATGTCCGTCATTTCTGTGCCAAGTGTTCCTAAATGGTGTCTGTCATTTCTGTGCCAAAACTTCCTAAATGATGTCTGTCATTTCTGTGCCCAAACTTCCTAAATGATGTTTGTCGTTTCTGTGCCAAAAGTTCCTGAATGATGTTTGTCATTTATGTGCCAAAAATTCCTAAATGATGTTTGTCATTTATGTGCCAAAACTTCCTAAATGATGTCTGTCACTGTTGTGTCAAAGTTTCCTTCACTTTCACCTATCCTGTATTCTAATAGACCGTGAGGGCACCTGTGAAGATTTTGGAACCACTTCCTCCTCTCAATGCTATTCTCAGCTTTCGGTAGTATGTCATTCTACTCAAAGCCATTCCACTCTCAGAATTTGTCTTCCCATCATTTTCTGCGTCTGCCTCTTCGTCTTTATTCCTGTACTGTTCCCTGTAGAACAGTCTTGGCAAGTCCAGATGTTCGTGTGATGTGCCTGTACCACTTTACTTTGCCCTCCTAAATGATGTCAGTCACTTTTGTTCCAAGACTTATCTTGTTTCATTGAAATGTTCTCGTCCTTCCAAATAACTTTTTTTTTTTTTTCTAATGGTCACAAAGCAATCTTTATTCATCCAAAGTAACAAACATACTACCGACTTGCCTAAGGCTGTCTCGTGATTTGAAAACGGATTTCAATTTCTGTGCATAATTTTTTTTTCTCTTTCATTTTTTTTTTTTACCTTCTGTACAAGCGCTTTAATTTGTCTCTGCAATATATAGCACTATATAAATTCCATTTATTATATTATTATTACTTTAATTATTATTATCATTGTCTTTTTCATGCCACAATGTCTCTCCACTTTTTTCATGCCACAATATCTCTCCACTTTTTCATGCCACAATGTCTCTCCACTTTTTCATGTCACAATGTCTCTCCACTTTTTTCATGCCACAATGTCTCCACTTTTTTCATGCCACAATGTCTCTCCACTTTTTCATGTCACAATGTCTCTCCACTTTTTTCATGCCACAATGTCTCTCCACTTTTTCATGCCACAATGTATCCACTTTTTCATGTCACATCGTCTCTCCACTTTTTTTCATGCCACAATGTCTCCACTTTTTCTTTCTTTTTTTTCAAATTTTTATTTTTATTTTTTATAATGGCCCTAATTTATTCACACAATAGACTTTTTAAAAAAATCAAAAAGTGCCCTTGTTTAAGTGAACCTCCCCCCCACCCCCACCCCACAAAATACAACATACATCAACAAATAAAGGGAAAGAAATCACAATGAAAACAACAGCAAAGCACCCAGAACTCCATTCCCAAAAGAAAAATATATACACATACATATACACACATATACACACACATATATACACATATATACACACATACACACACACACACATATATATACATACACATATATATGTACACATACATACATACATACACATATATACATACATATATACATACACATACATATACACATATACATACACACAGAGAACAGCAGCAGCTTCTGTCATACATGCCCACGACGCAATTCCCGGGGAAAAAGTGCCTTCCAAATAACTTGGTATTAGTCTTGACAGCGTTGCTGCTGTCTTTGCTGCTCTTGAGATGGTTTCTGGGTTGGGTCCCCGATTACAAAGGATTGAGAAGAGTATGTTAATGTCTTAATTTTGCCCTTTTAACTAGTCAGCAAGCCTTTAGAGCACTGAAACAAAAGACAGAAGAGGAAAAGATAACAAGACAGAACCAAGACCCAAACAAAGAGACCAAGAGCAGTAAACGCAGTCAAAAGCAGTAAACGCGAAAAAGCAAAGAGCAGTAAACAGACAGAGACGCAAAGAGCAGTAAACGACATAGCAAGAGCATAACCAACAGAAAGCAAAGACGAAAACAGACACATTTTGACTGACAGAATCTGTTTTCAACAGGATATTTTGCTTGGTTTTTGGGATAAATTTGCACGTATCAAAAAGAACAGTGTCAACAAAGACTTTGACGGGGAAAAGGGGGGAACCCGAAAAAAGACAAGCCCCAAACGACCGCTGACAGGGAGACAAAACGAAAGATAGGGTTGTGGATCACAGCAAGAGACGCAGAAGACAGATAATAATATAAGCAGTAGTCAAAGGCAGGTATGCAAAGCGCCCGAGAACAGGCAGGCAGACAGACAGACAGACAGACGACAGGCAAGCGGAAACTTTATTTAAGTTTTAAAATTTCCAAACACGGTGTTGTTTCGTGTGTCTTATGCGCTTCCAAGGGAGTGGCTTTTTCCAGAAAGTTTTTCATTAATCACTTTCGGCAGCTACACATAATTGCCGCCCTGAAGAAAACTTCCGGCCATGGCAACACTCCTTTGCACCTACCCAGGCTTAGAATTTCCATTTTTGGCGCGTACGTGAGGGGGAGGAGATGGGCGCCGCCCTCAAATGCTGGGCCCTAGAGAAATGAAGCTCTGCGCCCCGCTCCCCATGACCTATAGTTTGGGACTCCTTTCCTTTTTTTTTTCGCGCGCGCGGTTTGTGTATGTGCGTGCTTGCGTGCATTTATGCTGCGCGCACTCGTGTGTATCAGCTGTTTCTGTTAGTGTATGTCTGTCTCTTTGTGTGTCTTCGTGTTTGAGCGGTTGTACCCGTGTGTACGTGTGTGGGTTTGAAAAAAAAATTTAAAAAATTATTTTATTTCGGGGAACTGGGGGGGGGGGGTTTTTTCGAAAAGTGGGGTATGGGGTTTTGTTTTTAATGTTTGGGAAAATTGGTAAAGAAAAAGTTTTAAGTTTTGGAGATGTTTGATGCTTTGTACCGGGCCCCCGGGTTTAAAGCCCTATCCAAAGGAGGTCGTCGGCGTGATTGGCATTGTGTTGTCTGGTGCCACTCTGCACGCGGGTTTTTTTTTATTTATTTTAATTTAATTCTTTTTTCCAGGGTAATAAATAAGCGCTCATGTGCCTTTTCATTCGGACTCGTGAAATACATTTTTTAAATTTTGTATATTTTCCCCACCGGCACACAATGGCCCTCTCTTCCAAAAAAGCGGAACGGGTTTTAACGGTGCGCAAGATGTTCTGCGTGAGTTCGCGCACGGAAACCTCGTTGTTTTTTTTGGGTGTGGTGTGGGTGTGTGTTGTTGTTGTGGGGTTGTGTGTGTGGTTTTTGTGTTGTGTTGTGTGTGTTGTGTGTGGCGCGCCCCGGCGCCCTTGCTTACGTGGATTTGTGTGTTTTAAAAAAAAGAAACTAGTTCGATATTTTCACAAAAAAAGGTTGAGGTGAAGCAAAGGACAAAAGGAATCCTGCAGCATATTTTTAGCACCTTTTACTTTTTCGTTTAAGAGGGAGGGGGGGGCCAAAGGGGTCCATTTGGGGGGAAAATGGCCCCTTAGCTCCAGTGTGCATGGGGACAGGAAAAAAGGCCCCCACTTCAGGCTGAAAGGAAGGGGGGGGGGGGAATCAGGGGGAAAGCTTCCCCCTCCCCCAGCGTTTGTTGCCTGTATCGACACCCACCCAAACGGTTTTCAAAACCTCGCGGAAGAAATGCTACTCAGACTCGGGTACAACGGTGAAAAAATACTGGAAACTATGAAAAATTAAAGTAAGTATTTAAACGCAGCAAACAGTACAAGCCCCAGGAAATGTTATTTCAAAGTGTTTTAAAAATGCATGATTTTGAAACATCCACCATTTTATCTAATTTTGATCAAAAAGGGGGTGGGGGTGGGGGCTAAGCTGGCTTTGGGTTGGGAAAACACGCGCAAAACACCACCTTGCACACCAGCCAAACGATGCGCACACACGCTTTTCATGCACACACGCAGCATGCCACCCCACGCGCGCGCGCGCGCGCGTTTACGCACAAAACAAACCTACCCACATGATCTTTAAAATTAATCCAATCACCTGAAACCCCAGCCAGGGTCATTACTCACCTGACATTTAGGCCAGGACTGGGACAGGGCACAAAAGGGAAAAGAGATAATTGGCCAGGTAAACAAAACAAGCAATTTTTAAAAGGTCGCCAAATCGGTAGCTGTATAAAAAGCACAAACACGCTAATCCCCTACCAAAGTTACATAGTTTTGTTTTCTCCAAATCATTTAACCGCATCACATTCCCCCTTTAAACTTTTATATTTTTTTGCAAAATAGCCATGGGGTTTATGAAAAAGGGTGATATTTCTTTTGTAAAATCCATTTACATTGTGGGGGTTTGGGACAGGGAAAATGGGGAGCAAGGGAAAAAAAACCAAACACGCGCTTCAATTGAATCGATTCACTTTTAGCTACTTCAAAATCCCCCTTCTTCCCCTCCCCAAACCCAACCCTTGAGAAATGACTGCCCCGATCAAGCGCTGGTACAAACCAAAGTCCAAAAAATGTGCTCTCTGTTCTGATTTGTTACGCTCAATCTTTTTTTAGATTGCTTGTTGTTCAAAAAAAACAATTTTGCCAGTCAAAATATGGGGACAGAATTTAAATTTTATAAAACTTTTTGTAAGCCACTGCTGAAATCCTAAACATAAGTATTTAAAATGGGGATGGATGATGATGAAAAATGATAATGATAAAATGATGTGTGATAAAAAAATATTACGGGGATATAAAAATAATAATAAAAAAATTAAAAATAATAATAATAATAATAATGGTGATGATGATGATGATGATGATGATGATGATGATAATGATGATAATAATAATGATAATGATAATATTGATGATGATGATAATAATAATATTATTATTACGGTGATATAATAATAATAATAATAATAATAATAATAATGGAATTTATTCCTGCCCCTCATAGGGACAGCAAAAAGCGCTTTTCTTTGTAAAAATAAAGACAGCCTATAGCATCAACGCTCAAATACATAACAAATGATTACCACACATATACTGTTTTGGAATGTATAATGTGAGATTTTAAGCAACGTTCATTAGATATTGCCTCCAGAAAAACAATGAAAGAAAAAATCTAAAATAATAATAAAATACTGCACAAAATATATATATACATTTCACATTATTAATACATGCATACCTATTTAAACACACCTCACACACACACACACACACTATGCAGGTTTAAACTAGCACGAACGCCACACTGTTTGTAGTTTGTGAATCTCATTACCACTACATGTCTACCAGCTGTGGACACAGTTCCACGGCCAAACAAACCGTGGTGTGTTTACTTGGTTTGTTGGTAAGCAGGGAATGGTTGAAAAAGAGGCGAAGAACGAGTACCTGTCTCTACTCGGTTCTTGATCTGGAAGATCGTGGACAGAATGATTTTGACTTAAAATTTGGTCAGAACACACGCACAGTAAAGTGCACTGCCCCTCAAGAAAGCAACGACAAACTGACTGTTGTACCCTCTTGCCAAGACCCGCTTGCAAATGACACAGGAAAAGAGAAGAAATATGGTTATGGTTTCTTTGGGAGCCCATGACCCCCCCCCCCCCCCAACCCACCCACCCACCCGAAGGAACAGGACTAGGATCCACGGTTACATTGATACATGGAATATGCTAGAGATAGGAAAACAGGAGTTGGAAAGGGACCACATGAACCTTACCGGACTTGTCAAGGTAATAGGGGGTGGAAAAGATACATCCTCTCATGATGACTGACTACACAATGGCCTCAGCGGAAATACAAAGGGTGGTATGATCAGTGCTGCTGTTGTGTTGGACAGAGAACATGCCAAAGCAAGGACAAGTATAATATCCTCTCTCAGTAACTTAACATAACACGAAACATCCTGTTTCCAATAGCATTAATGTATATGTACCAGCATCCACCAGTACTGACAAAGAAATTGAACAGTTTTATAACGACCTTCAGACGTAAAATAGAAGAAAGGGGAGCAAGTTGCAAAAGTTGGTGAAGGTGAAGACAACGTGGCATTGGCCCCTAAGGACTGGGAAGGAACAATGACAGCTGTGTCATGCTAGCATCCTTCTGCCAAGCAAACAAGCTTGAAATCACAAACAGCCTCTTCAGGCAGCCAGTCGGAGGACCACCAGAAGACAGGATGATTGATAGAAAAATTTTAATGGAAGTCAGCAATTTAAAACTCAAAGACCTTGCCAGGCAGACTGTGACACTGATCACACCCTTGCCTTATTTAAAAAAGTTGTAAAGCTTTGAACAATACCCAAAACATAAGTAACAAGAGGTGTAAAGGTGTTTCTATAACCTATGTGGTCGTTGAGGTGTGAGATGTCAGAGACCTCAACTTCACCAATAGGCAGCATATTGAGAGCGGCGCCCATCTCCTCCCCCTCATGATTAACCTTCGATCCTAAAGAGGGCAGGTACCTATTTACAGCTGGGTGAACTGGGGGGTTGTACTGAAGCCAAGGCGCAAACACGGTCACCCATCCACTTGGTGACCACGCTCAATGTCGCATAGCCATAGTTTGGGGAAAGCAAGTGCTCTGACCACTGAGTAGTTTCCCTCGAAAAAATCATGCCATTCCCCCTTTCCCTTTTGTTTTATTGATGAGTTGTGTTGGGGGAAGGGAGGGGGGGAAAAAAATTTTGGGAAAAACTTTTAAAATGTGGCATGTGTTTTATTTTGAGTCGATATTTATGTGCATGTGTTGCGCGCACTTGGTGTAGCGCTCGCGGTGTTTGTTGGTGGTGTGTGGTGTGTGTGTGGTGTGTGTGTGTGTGTGTGTGTGTGTGGTGTGGTGTGTGTGTGTGTGTGTGTGTTGTGTGCCAGGGGGAAATACAAAAGAAAGTCCTCAAGGCAATGGAAACTGGACCATAAAATAACCTTTCATAAAAAATTGTTTGCTTCTTTAAAAATTGCACGTGATTTGATGACAAAACCGTGTGTGTAAAAACCTATTGCGATGAACCGGTGATGTTCCTATAGGGCCAAAGGATGGGGTGGAGGCACGTCTGACCGGGACTGGAAGGAAGGGGCCGGGACAGGACGGAGAGAGTGAAAAGAAAGAGCAACAGTCGCACTGTGCCAAGGAAGATCACTTTTAAGGTGGGAGGATGTTCCGTTTAATTCGATCTGTTTTGGTGTTCAAGGCGCATGGTCACCTAGTGGGGGACCCTCAATCTTCTTTATGTTACCCCATGGGTGACCCTCATCTCTCTTTAAGTTTCCTATGGGGGACCACATCTCTCTTTTATGTTTAAAAAAGTGGGGGACCATATCTCTCTTTATGTTAACCAGTGGGTGACCATCATCTCCTTCATGTTGACTAGTGGGTGCCACTCTCTCTTTGTTGACCTAGTGGGTGACCATCACTCTCTTCATGTAACCCCGTGGGTGACCATCATCTTCTTCATGTTGACCTGGGGTGAAAACATCTCTCTTCATGTTAACCTAGGGGGCCATCATCTCTCTTTTTGTTGACCTGTGGGGAAAACCCTCATCTTTTCTGTTTTCCTAGTGGGGACCTCATTCTCTTATGTTAACCTAGTGGGTGACCATCATTTTTCTTAATGTTACCTAGGGGTGACACTCTCTCTTCATGTTAAACTGGGGTCCACAATTATTATGTTTTCTAGAGGGCTACCACAATCATTTATGTTTTAAAAATGGGCTACCCTCATCTCTCTTCTGTTAACCCAGTGGGGTACCTTTATATCTTTATGTTAACCTAGAGGGGTACCATCATATCTATTCTGTTAACCTAGAGGGTACCATCATATCTATTCATGTTTAACCCCGTGGGCTTTCCCTCATCTCTCTTTTTGTAACCTAGTGGGGTACCATCATATCTATTCATGTTAACCTAGAGGGCTACCATCATATCTATTCATGTTAACCTAGAGGGCTACCATCATATCTATTCATGTTAACCTAGTGGGCTACCATCATATCTATTCATGTTAACCTAGAGGGCTACCATCATATCTGTTCATGTTAACCTAGTGGATACCATCATATCTGTTCATGTTAACCTAGTGGGCTACCATCATCTCTCTTCATGTTAACCTAGTGGGCTACCATCATATCTATTCATGTTAACCAAGGGCTACCATCATATCTATTCATGTTAACCTAGTGGGCTACCATCATCTCTCTTCATGTTAACCTAGTGGGCTACCATCATATCTATTCATGTTAACCTAGAGGGCTACCATCATATCTATTCATGTTAACCTAGAGGGCTACCATCATATCTATTCATGTTAATTTAGTGGGCTACCATCATCTCTCTTCATGTTAACCTAGTGGGCTACCATCATATCTATTCATGTTAACCTCGAGGGCTACCATCATATCTATTCATGTTAACCTAGAGGGCTACCATCATATCTATTCATGTTAACCTAGTGGGCTACCATCATATCTATTAATGTTAACCTAGAGGGCTACCATCATATCTGTTCATGTTAACCTAGTGGACTACCATCATATCTGTTCATGTTAACCTAGTGGGCTACCATCATATATATACATGTTAAGCTAGAGGGTGACCATCATCTCTGTTCATGTTAATGTAGCAGGTGACCATCATCTCTGTTCATGTTAGCATAGTGGGTGACCATCATCTCTGTTCATGTTAATGTAGCGGGTGACCATCATCTCTGTTCATGTTAATGTAGCGGGTGACCATCATCTCTGTTCATATTAACGTAGTGGGTGACCATCATCTCTGTTCATGTTAGCATAGTGGGTGACCATCATCTCTGTTCATGTTAGCATAGTGGGTGACCATCATCTCTGTTCATGTTAACCTAGTGTGTGACCATCATCTCTGTTCATGTTAGCATAGTGAGTGACCATCATCTCTGTTCATGTCAATGTAGTCGGTGAGCATCATCTCTGTTCATGTTAATGTAGCAGGTGACCATCATCTCTGTTCATGTTAGCATAGCGGGTGACCATCATCTCTGTTCATGTTAATGTAGTGGGTAACCATCATCTCTGTTCGTGTTAATGTAGTGGGTGACCATCATCTCTGTTCATGTTAATGTAGTGGGTGGCCATCATCTCTGTTCATGTTAATGTAGTGGGTGGCCATCATCTCTGTTCATGTTAATGTAGTGGGTGACCATCATCTCTGTTCATGTTAGCATAGCGGGTGACCATCATCTCTGTTCATGTTAATGTAGTGGGTGGCCATCATCTCTGTTCATGTTAATGTAGTGGGTGACCATCATCTCTGTTCATGTTAATGTAGTGGGTGACCATCATCTCTGTTCACGTTAATGTAGTGGGTGACCATCATCTCTGTTCATGTTAGCATAGTGGGTGACCATCATCTCTGTGACCTGCATTTTTCGGTGGTCTGGTTCTCTGGCCTCGGTACTGGCGAGCACCGACAAGGATAGACAGGTGGTGCAATGCAACCCCAAAATACACTAAGGACCACTCAGCTCCAGTTACCAAGGCCATATTTAGTGAAAGAAAGAAATGTAAAAAACCGTGATGCCTTTGACTAACGTTTTGAAAAGCTGAAAAGAATGCATGAGTTTCTTACAAGTTCAGACCCAAACTGTACAATTACTATTGCAACGTGTCCTTTTGTCTACTATTACCAGCTGACCTTTCAAACTCTAGATATACACTTGGATTTGAAATGCTCGCTTGGCAGACAAATTTGCATATTGCAATTGTAATTAAATGTGTGTGTCTTTTCTTACAAATAAACCACTGTTTCTGTATATCTGACATATATGAAGAATTTAACGTAATTTTTTTCTGAAATAGGAAATACCACGACATCATTATGGTTATATGCTTCACTCTACACTGCCCATATCACCACCCGTACCCCTTACACACACTCTGGAGTTGTTAACTTTGCCATTCAAGGTATTATCAAAACTATTAGATCTTTTCCTTTTTGAAAAAATATCATTTGACAGTGTTGGAGTTTTGGGGGATGATTTAGGAAATCCAAAGAGAGTCTGTTTCGCCTACTAAAAGGCTATTTCAAGGTCAATTCATCTCATCTCATCTGGTCCCATAACCCCTCCGGGGTCGTAGGGGCACTGCAGCGATAAACGTTGCACCAGTTGGCTCCATTTGCCGCGGTTGTGTGCAAGTGCCTGGGTTGTGGAGAAGCTCTTCCCTGTCCATCCAGTGATGTTGTCTGCCCATTTCTTCTTCGGCCTGCCTCGCCTTCTCTTGCTATTTTTTCAGTTGTTTCTGTTTTCTGTTTTGCTTTCTTCCTTACTTGTTAGTACTTTTTTTTTCCTCTTCAGTGATTTTTGTGGGGAATTTTGTGTAGATTTCCCCCCCGTACACTGTGTAAGTGTATTGCTATAGGCTTTATTAATTCTATTATCATATATATCCTTAAGGGCGTGGACTGGATGTAAAAAAGCACATGGGTGCTTATTCTTTATCCTCGAAATAAAAGAATTTGTCATTGTCATTGTCCCTCAATGACTGTGTAGGTTTAGATTTCTTCTTTGTTTTGTTCTTGTTTTTATTGTGTGGATGTATGGGTATTAAATTTATTTCATTATCATGACATATAATTTGAAACGAATATAATCTAAAATGAATGTTGATGGGATCGCATACTGTTTAGGGAATTATATATTGAATATTATCTCTGAAATACACACACACACTCTCTCTGTCTCTCTGTCTCTGTCTCTCCCTCTCTCACCTTTTATCGTCTTGCTTATAGTTATAGTATATCCTGATGATGGAAATTTATATTTTAATTTTCAATACTTTATGGACTTGCCTCTGTACTTAAGTTTTAATGAGTGCCCTATTTCAATATCTTATAATTATGTGTAACAAGTATGGTACCATTTGACAATGTGTAGTGTTTATCTTTAAATGACTTATTAGTTTGGTTGTGTTATTTTTCTTGGCCTGTTGTTGTTCTTGTTCTTGTTGTTGCTGTTTTTCTGTTTTTCTCCCTTTTATCATCTTTTGTTGGTTTGGTTTTTCCTTCTCTTTGTTTGTTTTTTTTGTTTTGGTTAGGGTTTTTTGGGAGGTAAGGGTGGGGGGGGGGTATTTTTAGGTTTTGCTTTTATTTGCTTGCTTTGGGGGGGGGGTTGTTTGGGGGGGGGGGGAGGTCTGTTTTGAAAAGGGTTAATTTCCGCTTGTTTTTAATTGTGAGACTGTATAAGTATTGGGTTATTATTATTAAGATGTATCCCTAACGGGCGGGGACTGGATGTAAAAAAGCACATGTGTGCTTATTCATTATCCTCGAAATAAAAGAATTTGTCATTGTCATTGTCATTGTCATTCCCCTGCACTGTTCCTTGCATTATGGTTTTGGAGAGCCCGTCTGATCTTGTCACATGTCCGTATGTGACCCGTTTTTACAAAAGGAGTCTTAAGGTATAATTGGGTCAAATTGAGTTGTTACGTTTTCTGAAATCTACAGATCATTACCTTTCTTTTGATGTATGATACATTATTCTATCTATAAAACTGACAAGTATTGGGTGTTTGAAATGGTGACCCAGGATTTCACATCTTAGAAAAAAATCGGGTTTAAAGTATTCCTTCTCAACCACTCTAGCTAACTAACACCTTAGCAAGGTACTTCTATTCAATCTATATGGCTAAATTTAGCACGGTGTTTAAAACATTTCATTTCACGGCATCAGACAAAAATACAGTATATAATGACTGTCTTTGCTGTATAATTTAGCTCACAACAACCACCCCCCCCCCCCACCCCCCCGAAAAAGGGCATGAAGTGGAAGAAGCATGGACGAGGTTAATGAGGAGACTTTTTAAGGAGACAAGCATATTCCAATAGAATGAACTCAGTTGTTTTTTTCGGCTGAAAACAAAGTAAAATCTAATGAATTATTCTTGTTACATATAATTAAAATATATAATAGATAAATTAAAATTATAAATAACTACATACCCGGTTGTCTGTTATTCATTTTCACACACAACACACCATTTTCCATGTGATTTTGTTGTTGTTGCTTTAATCATTTTTAGATGGGAAGGCTTAATAAAAGGCAACAATAGTGTTATCATAGCTTATTCAAATGTTGTCGTCTGGAAATAAAATGTTTGACTTTAATTTTTTGCTCTCTCTCTCTCTCTTCACACACACGATGCGCACACAAACACGCACATCCATGCACAAATACATGCAAGTGAAATTCAGACACAATCACACTCAATTAGCAATTTGGAATGCCTCAGAAAAAAAGAAAATAGATTATCAGTAAATGACACAATCCAGAGGAACAGATGACAAAAATACTCATCACACAGAGACTGCATGAAAAATAAACAATAGAGTACTACATTTCATTTTCCTTGAATCAACAATCAAAGAAACACCCACAACACACACACACACACATCACACACTAACACACACAAGTGAAAGCAGAAATAAACACACACACACACTACACACCCACAACACACAAACAGAGATTACTTATTCCTTACCCTTGAAAGAAAAATGATCTTTAAAAATAGAGAAAAAAAACCACACACACACACACACCACACACACAACATACACACGCGCGGCCGCGCGCGAGCCGCGTGCGTGCGGGAAGGATGAAAAAAAGCTGAGTAAACCATAATCTTATAAAACCCTCAGTAAAGAACATTTTTTGACCTTGATCATTTCACACATATAGAACACAGACACACAACACCACTCACACACATACACATGCGCGCGCGCGCGCGCGCGCGCGCGTGCGTGCGGAAGAAGGAGAAAAAGCTGTGTACACTTAATCTTTTACCCCTCAATAAAGAATCATTTTACGTGATCATTTTCACACACACACACACACACACACACACACACACACCACCACACACACCACACTCATATATATAAATAAATATATATATATATAATATATCTATATATATAGAATATATACACACACACACACTAGTTCATTCAGTTTAACAACCACAACCGACAACCACACCACACACACACACACACACACGCACGCACGCAACGCACGCACGCACGCACACACGCAACGCACGCACGCGCACGCAACGCACACACACACACACACACATACAGTCAAGTTAAGTTTAAAACAGCTT
Organism: Rapana venosa; assembly: GCA_028751875.1. Taxonomy (NCBI): domain Eukaryota; kingdom Metazoa; phylum Mollusca; class Gastropoda; order Neogastropoda; family Muricidae; genus Rapana; species Rapana venosa. The sequence goes on along the minus strand of CM054160.1, from coordinate 24,343,726 downwards.
GCCACATTTTCCTCATGTCATGCACTGACACTGAAATGCTAAAAGCGCTCCCCAGTAGTGTCATCTGAACAGACTAGATCTGCAGCAGTTGATCAGCATGCATACCATGTATTAACATTGCATGAGTACAGCTGCTTCGTACATCAACCTTGAACTCTAACCACACAGATCGAGGTTCATTTCACATTCAACCCGACTTGCGAAGTTACTCGGGCTTTCATCACCATCACGATCGTTTGATTTTTTGTCTTCACAATGTGATGCAGCAGAATATTTGGTAAACAATACACCTGGTTTTTACTGATCTGCTATTGGCAGAGTGGAATCATCATCAATGCCTTTGTGCCTTATTGGCACGTAGGGCAGCAACAAATGTTCTCCACTCCCTGTCTGTCCATGGGCAGCCTTCTGAATGGTTCCCCAGTATGTTGGCAAGGTCTTTCAGCACTGGCTTCGACAGTCCGACGCAAGTGTTCTTGGGTCGCCCTCGTTTGCGTTTTCCTCTGGTTGTCCATGGATGGCTGTCGGGCGATGTTTCCCTGTTCCGACGGGCATAATATGCCCTATCCATCCCCATCGCCTATGCAGATGAGGTTGTCCATGCTTCTTGGTTGCAACGGGGCAAAAAAGTTCTTGTTGGAGATGGTCTCAGGCCAGAAGATGCGCAAGATTCTTCTAGATTCTTCGTGTGGATGGTGGATAGTTTGTCAAGGTCACTCATCAAGTCATCCTCACAGCACTCCGAGCCGTACAAAAGGGTGGAAAGTACCAGCTACTGTTAGTCTTAGTTGGTTCTGTGCGTACTGGGACGATTTCCACACATTGTTCAGATTTCTGTAAGCATTTCTTGCTTTGTTGGTAAATCTTCTCCATTCACTGTGACCGGTGAGGGGTTCTGAACGTTCAGTGTCATCACCTCTGTCTTCTTCAGACTGATTTTCAGGCCTACTTGCTGTGCGAAAGTGCTGAGACGGGATGTCTTCTCTTGAATGTGATGGTGGGTATGTGAGAGCAGTGCCAGATCGTCGGCAAAATCTAGGTCTTCAAGCGTTTAGAAGGGGGTCCATCTGATGCCCCGAGACTTGGTCAGTCTGTTGTTTGTCTCATGCACCCAATCAATATCAGGTTAGAAGAGTAGTGCTGACATTGGGCAGCCTTTTGTCAGACGCCGGTTTGTACACTTGAAACTGGTTTTGCAGATTCCCTACTCTGCACGTTCAGTTGTTGTAAGAGCTCTTAATATGACTTAAATAATTCTCCTGTGAATTCCATATGCCTCGAGTAATGCGCCATACACTTTTTTCGATGATGCAGTCATAGGCTTTTTTTTTCAAATCTACGAAGTTGTATGACAGCTGTCTCTGCCATCCGAGCACTGTTCGATGATGTAGCGCAGGGTAAGAACTGTCTATGGCATCTTCTATCCTGGTCTAAAAACCACTCCTGTATCCTTCTGAGTTGTTGGTCCAACTGCCTCGAGATGCGTCCCATGATGATCTTGCCAGAATCTTTGCTGGGAACATAAGCAGAGTGATTCCTTCTCCAGTTGTTACAATTGTTCAGGGCTCCATTCTTTGGGATCTTCACGATGACTCCTCTTCCAAATCTGCTGGTAGCTGTTTCTCCACCCATAAAGACTGCAAAAGAGTGGCTGTAGAACTTTATAAGCATATGTCTTGAATCGCCTAGAAAAGTTCTGCGATGAGGTTTTCCTAGCCAGGGTGCTTTCCCATTCTTGAGAGGGCTGATTGCTGCTATAATCTCTCCTATCTTTGGTGTGAGCTGTTCACATTGAGATCAGTCATCAGTATCTTGTACATCAGCCTCTTCAAGTTGTGGTGGTCTTTTTAAATCTTCGCTGAAATGTTCTGCCCACTTGCATCTTGTTCTGCTTCTGTGGTAAGTATTTGCCCTTGTTTATCTAGGATTGGTGTTTCGGTGTTGCTGCCTTACTTTCCACTGACAGTCTTAGTGATCTTATAAACCTGTCCATGCTCTCCCCTTTGGTGGCGGCCAGTCCTCTGCATGTCTAGCAATTTCATCCATGTAGAACGCTTTGATCTGTTTCTTTGTCATTCTCTCACAGTTTGTTTGCTCTCTGTACTGTTGTATTGTAAACCTCTCTCTATTCCGCTCTGACTTTCCACATGGTGTTTATATTAGTCGTGTCAGGAGGTGTGTAGTTTTCAGTATCCACCAGTGCTTGGAACTTGTTTTTGAGCTGTTTTTACTTTGGTGTTGCGCAGCTTTTCCACATCAAAATGTTGTCTTGGTTTCCCAGAACCATTTTTTTCTCAGCTTCACTTTTAGGGTTGCAGTCTGACAAGTTGTGATCACAGCAACAGCGCTCCTCTCCTTAACTTTTAATTTACATCTAGGAGCGATCTCCCCACCATGTGCCATTGATCTCAGGTGGTCGATCTGGTTTTTGTCTCTTCCATTGGGGGAACACCAGTAAGCTTGTAATCTCAGGGTGTCAAATAATGTCCTCCAAAGGCCAGGTTGTTTGTCTGCAGAATTCACCAATCGTCTCCGTTATCATTTAGCTGCCAACATCCTCATTTCCCATGGCTCTTTCTTGATTTGTGTAGTCTTTTCCAATTTTGCATATGAGGTCCTCCCATCACTATCCCTCATTCATGGTTTGGTGTTTTTCCCATTCAGCCTGTAGTTGTTCATAAAATGTAATCTTCTTTGTGCTTTCTCTCCACTGTCGTTGGTTGGTGCATAGCAATGTATTATTTGTGGTAATAGCAAGTTTACCAATCATTCTTATCCTCATCATCCTCTGTTGATAGGATTCCACACCATCAGGCACTTTCTCCATTCCTTTTCATCTATGATGAAAGCTACTCCCTCATGTTGTTGGTTGTCATCTCTACCACTGTACAGCTCTGTCCCCTCTTCCTGTGCTGGCTCGTATTTGCCTGACCTGTCCATCGCTTTTCACTGATTCCGAGAATAGGGCAAATTGTAAAGCGTCTCATCTCTGCTGTATACTTGCGCTAGTTTTCCTGTCTCAAAACCCAACATGGTTCTCACATTCCAGAATCCTATTTGTCTTATTTTTGGTCGCCTTAAAGACTTCCACATTCCTGCAGTGGCTTCCTTTCGGCTTCACCACTGACATTCATAACAGCATCTTCGATGACCTGGAAGCCCGTCACAGCCCAATATATGTTTATTTCTTTGTTTGCTGTTTCCGAACAAATGTGTTTTTTTTTACTAGAACCAGTTGCTAGCCCTGTGTCTAACCCCCTACCTGGGGAAGGGTTCCCCCTTAGTCGCCTTAAATCGACATGCTGGGCAGCGATGCTCGCTTGCAAGCATACCCCGGGAGTCCACGGTGGGCAGAGAGAAATCACTAGAAATGACAAAATGCCCATATTCTTGCAAACAGCAAAGTTTCCCAGCCATAGGCGTTTCATTAAATAGAACAGAGACGGAATCGCCGGTGAACCCCCTCCCTCAACTCTCATTGGTCGCTTTATCTTCTGGAGCTTTCAGTTTTGTTTATATTTAACATCTCGAACAGTATTTCTGATTGGTTAGATTTCACGTAAAGACTGGGTAAATGGAATATAGATCACAGCCTTCCACAATTGGTGTATGACATGTGTGGGGCCCCTGTCAGGGGTAAGTAACGAATGACTGAAATCGAGGTCGTAAGGATGTGGACACTGGAAAACTGCTGTAGGGTGGGGACGATAAAAACTGTTTAAAACAACAATTTAACATCATATCTAACCTTTCAAACATATAAATAGGAAATTAATGCTACAGATTCCTTTTTGATGAAAAGTCAACAATGGCAAAGTGGACGGCACCATCTACCCTTATTGTCCTCTCTCCTTTTCACTTGTGCAAAGTTAAGACTCATTCGTAAAAACGGGTCACATATCAATCTGAGCTTCCTTTTCGCGACTGGGTCAACAGGACTTCGTAGTGCATACTTTGTTGTGATGGTTTTGACCAGACCTTCTTCGTTGGTAATGTGTCCATGTATGTTAAAAAATGGCGAAAAAACCCATGGCAAAGACCTGGTCTGGTGACAGCGTTCTTTCTGTCCAGTTTGTAGCTGCTGGGAAGGACATACCGATCAGTCCATGAGAACTGTCCAGGAGACCTGTGATGATCGGAAAGCGCTCGCGCGCGAGCGCGCCGCACACACACACCACACACACACACACACACACAGATGGTTGAGGAAAGGATAGTTTAATCATTCGATGATATGCACTTTAACAACCATATTCTAAGTAGTAGAGTCCTCACGAGGGGATGCCTGAGTTCTTTCAGCTACATAAAAACAGGTCAATTCCCACCTTGAAAATTTCTGTGCTAAAAAATTTTTTTTCCCTTTTTCTATTACTCTCATTGTTTCTGTCTTTTTACATTCCCTTTACTATCATATCTCTTGCTATTTTCTGCCTTCTCAGTGATAATCTTCTGCCTTCATTCGAGCAAATCCTGCGAATATTTTCTTGTCTTACGTTATATGACATTTTGTCTGTAGTGTTTTGTTCTGGGGACTAGATAGTGACATAGTAAATGCGGGGATGGAGTTCTGCACTGTGTTGCGTTTTCCCATGTATATTGATAACACTGCAGTATTATCTATCTCTTTTACGTTTTGTAATCTTCAAATGACGAATTAAAGCGGAATGGCTGGCATGCTCAGCCCAGCCTGTCTTAGTTGGTGACGGTTGGTTCTAGAGGAAAGCGCCTGTCTAGAAAGCGAAAAGTCCGGGTCTGAGTGTGCGCGGTTCGTACCCCGTTTGAACCCGAACTTTTCCCACCACCATTAGACATGAGTTGGAGGTCCCCTGGGCGCTAGTCTTTCGGATGAAGAGACATAAATCCGAGGTCCCGTGTGTTACACGTATTATTTAGCTCACCTAAAGAACCCCACGCAACAAGAGAGTTATCCTTGGCAAAATTCTTAAAAAAAAGCCACTCTGATAGGGAAACAAATACAGTTGCAGACAGGAAAAAGAAAAAAAGGGTGGCGCTGCTCTTGTGGCGATGCTCTCTCCCCGGGGAGAGCAGCCCGATTTTCACGGAGAGAAATCTGTCGTGACTTAAAGTGGTATGAAATGAAATCTGAGCGCTTTGATTTGTTGCTTTACAAGATTCAGCGCTATATAAATTCCATACATTATTATTTATTATTATTATTATTATTGGCTTAACGGAATGAAATAAGTTATCGAGTCATTTTAAAGTGAATTCCAGGTCAACAGTGTTGATATTTAAAGAGTGTTTAATTTCAACCTTATAGATTCAATAGCAATTGTAGTTAATGAAACTTAATAAGATGACAGGCCTGATATAGCCTTTATGTCCGGTTGGGCAATAAACAACATGAAATGAAAACAAAGCATAGGGCCTACACTATCGCTCAAATCACGACGACCACACAACCTGAGTAATGTTTTTACGACACGACCCGATCACGAGCTGCATGATTGTTATAAACAATTGTAATTTGTTGACTCCACATGCTGGCTGTCACATTAGTGGCCGAGACATTGGCACACAAACTGGTTGGTTGTATACAAGCTCTAGCTCGGCACCTTCCCTTTATCTCTGGTAGTTTTAGGGGATATTTACGAAGAGGATAAATTTTCCAGAGTTTGCTATACACCTCCTGTGTGTTTGCTATGTGCGCCACACACACTGTGATAGTAAATCTTCCCTTGACCGACTGAATCCCCCCTGTCCAGTAGCTGCTTGGCCTGTTTTACTTGCTGGAGTAATAAGAAACAGTTCTTTCTTTACATCGTTCCATATAGTTTTACAATCATCCAGCAAATGACACTCGTCCTCTATTCTGTTACACCACGTACATTTTCGTTTTTCTCTCGGCATATTTATATAGCTGCCTTGCTCTATTATTAAAATCATGGGAGCTGGTGCACAATCTGCTGAATATGCGCCTATAATTGTTATGGCTCCAATCTATAAACATGTAAACTAGAGTTGTAAAAATTCAACTTAGAAAACAACGTTTTTGGTTGATTTCCAAACACTGTACAGTTCTTTAAGTTTTGTTTTTATAGCATAGCGTAATATTCAAAGTATTGTGATTACTTCACACATGTTTGAATCCAATCTTATGAATTATTATTTTGATTCTATAAATCCAGTGATCCTTTTCAGTATTCTGATGCATACATAATAATTTCAAATAACTGTTTTCTTTTGAATCTGTTATGTGAATCCAAAAATTGATTAAATGACTAATTACTTTCAACGTTACTGGGTATCTGCCTAAGACTCCTAAGACAGGTAAGGCCATTGCTTTTGTGAACTCCTAATATCTGTCTGCAAAATTTTGCATGGATATTTGCAAAAGGAAACTGACTTCTTAAAACACATTATGAATAAATCGTCTATTTTTGAAAGTTATCCTTTTACACACAGAAACAATAAGGAAACATATTCATTTTCCTGTTAAAATAGGCACCATTGGGAACATCAAACAACTGCATCACAATATTTATTTTAGTACATCACCTGGAGGCTCTTATGAGCATAAACGATCGGTGTCAGAGATAACCTCCGCTGTCTAGAAAGCGAAAAAGTGTGCGATGGTTCGAATCCCGTTTGGGCCAAAAAATTTTCCCCCATCCATTAGACCATGAGTGGTGGTCTGGGTGCTAGTCTTTCGGATGAGACGATAAACCGAGGTCCCGTGTGTTACACATAATTACTTACGCACGTAAATGATCCCACGGCAACAAGAAGTTATCCTTGGCAAAATCTGAAGGAAAAAAGCACTCTGGATAGGGAGCAAAGAGTTGCATGCCCGAATCCTCACCAGAGAAAATCTCCTGTGACTTTAAGATGGTATAAAAAAATAAATAAATAAATAGCTTTGTTACTAAGTGTTCCTGGGCCACATTAAATTTTCCCGATTGGTGAAAAACTATACCTAGATATTTATCTGTCGTTCCAATTGTGTTTTGTCCACATTTAAAATGAATAAGGATTTTAGGTGTGTGTATGTTTTATTATTTATATTTTATATCGAGGATAATGGAATAAGCACTTATGTGCTTTTTTACATCCAAATTCTTCATCTTTCCTTAGCCGTGGCACACAAATACCTACTCTACGAAAAGCGGGACAGGAATAACGTGTGCGCAAGATGTTCTGCGTGCGTTCGCGTTCGGTTTATAGTCTCATCCGAAGGACTTTTTGGAAGAGTGGAGTCGGCACTGATGTTAACTCCAGGGGAAAATATCCACTTGAACGAGATTCGAGCTCGGGTCGTCAGATTGCGAGCGCAATTTCAAACCGCTAGCTATCTGTTCCCACGTGTGTGTGTGTGTGGTGTGTGTGTGTGTGTGTGTGTGTGTGTGTGTGTGTGTTTGGGTTTGTGTGTTTGTTGTTTGTTGTGTGTGTGTGCATTTGGCCGCACAAACACTTCACTCCTCTCTCGGTCATTAACACTATCTAAAGACCTATTAGAAAACATCTCTTACTGATTAACAATTGTTGTGCTTTTATCAAACAATGAAAAACAGAGAGGGTAGGGAGTGAGAGAAAAGTGGGTGCATCAATTGGAGAGAGATTGAGACAGAGAGACAGAAAAGAAAGATTAGCCCAGCATCAGATGTAGCCAAGTTATTCTTTCAACAAAATATGTTCGTACACCCCCAAATTCGATGCCTATTGGTCACGCTGACAAAACATCAGCAGAACTGTATGTGCTTTCTTGTGAATGTATCGGATCCTGCTCGATAGCAAATTACTGTGCACTCCTAAGAGCCCACCTGCCCTTCCCTCCAGAGCCGTGAGAACATGCTGGCGCCATCTCCTCTCCAGAGACCCCCAACCATTGATGCTGGTTGAAGCATTGCTCCTCTCACCACCCCTTTAAAACAGGTCTAATCCTTACTACCAACACAGTATGGCGTGTGAACATTAAATGAATGAAAATGTTGCTTCCCCCCCCCCCCCCCCCCGATCAGTTATCTTAATAAAAGAAAATCCATGTTTATAAGTTTGTTACCTGTTTGCACACACACACACCACACACACACACAAACAACACACGCCTACACTCACACACACACACACCTCAAACACTCACACACACAAAACACACAGACACACACACACCCACACATTGCTGGCAATAAAAGCAGGCCCCCCCCCCCCTCTCAGGGATTGATTCAGCTCAGGACCCCGTTAACTATTGGATTACGCTCATGTCACAAAACCAGGTCACAGAGACCATGTCACAGAGACCATGCCACAGAGACCAGGTCACAGAGACCAGGTCACAGAGACCAGGTCACAGAGACCAGGTCACAGAGACCAGCCACAGAGACCAGGTCACAGAGACCAGGTCACAGCGTCCAGGTCACAGACAGACCAGGTCACAGACAGACCAGGTCAGAGAAAGACCAGGTCACAGAGAGACCGGGTCACAGAGAACGGGTCACCGAGAACAGAATTCAATTCAATTCAATTCAAAAGCTTTATTATCTCAAAGACAGAGAAATTCCGGCGGGTTACTCGCCATACATAAAAACAATAAACATTTAAACATAATATTTAAAACACACACACACTGTCCAACATCAGCACGCACCCATCATGAGATAAAATGCCCTCCACAAATCAGAAATTATCTCAGCCTCATCCCAAACCCACCCCAACAAAAATCTACTTTTACTCATGTGCCAAAGTAAACCCTATCGTCCGCACATTCACAAGACACATCGCGCACGCGCACGCAAGCGCTCGCACATTGTAAACATTTCGTACCCATGCTCACGGCAATTTTAATAATTTCAGTCAAAATGTTCTAATATGTTTGTATAAGACAAAATTAATTAAATTAAATAACTAGATTCTTTAAGATATTGAACTTTGTCTAAAAATTAATAACACGCGCACTATTTTAAAGAAAAAAAATCAATCCATGTAAAACATTATGATAAACCAATATCAGTGAAGTTAATACTCTATTCAATTAGAAAACTGAACACAAGTTTATACACTAATAACCTACCTTTAGTCCACTCTCTCTCTCTCTCCCCTCTCTCCACTCTCTCATCTCTCATCCTCGTCAACCCATCTCTCCCCTTCCCCCCCCCCCCCTCTCTCCCTCTCTCTCTCAGTCGTGGGCTTTAGTTCAATTCAGATTTAGATTGTCTACATTTATTTCTTTAGCAGAATTGAGGTGGAAAAAAACTATTTTTAAAGTCACAGGTTCTAGCATGGGTACACATAGCGGCTTTTGAGAAGGCAGGAGGTCAAATATTTTGCAAGCTCATGTGTGTCAATCACTCACAATCATTCTAGCTCTTCTCTCACAGCATTCATACAAGTCATATCAGTTTCATTTTGCTCACACCCCCAATTTAAGCCACTCTGGTTACAATCTTGTTTTACTATGTATTTTGTTTTTAACAAGTCAGGAGGCCCCCATACAACAAACCAAAAAATGAAAGACAGACTCAATAAAGCATCGGTAGAAATTTTTGTAAAACTTTAACAAATTTACTAAGACTCCCGTAGTTTTTTTGAAGGAACAAGATGCGTGAGTGGCATTTTCTACTTACAAGATCTGTATTAGCATCAAAAGTTTAGTTTATCATCAATAATATACCTAGATACTTGTATTGGTGTACACGCTCTACCTTTACACCTCAATGTAAAGTTGGTAATGGGCAGGAGGGTCCTCGAAAATCAATCCAACTAGCAATTAATCAATAATAATCTTTTAACATTAAAGTCGAACAGTTCTGTTTGCACCAGGAGGAGAACTCTCAACTTGTCAAATACATGAACATGAAATTAGACAGATCTTCCAGAAGCAAGTCATCAGAATATTTGTTCACGTATAAATATCAGATCCAGTGCAGTCATTTGTGTAAAGGTGAAAAGGATGGGGGACAGAACATTGCCTTGGTGAAACCAAGTGGATATGGCTTTTTGAAATCGAACAAACCAAGTGTCCGTGTGTCAAAAAGCTCATTATCCAGAGAATTAGGCCGAGGACAGACATCTATTGAGAGCATTTGAGAGCAATAGATGGGCTGAATGGTATTAAAGCAGAGAGAAGTCGAATGAAAAGTAACGAACAAAGGCTCGGGTTTTTCTAGTGGGAATAAACATTATGCAGCAAGGTAATAGTAGCATCAATTGTGCTTCTGTTGGCTTTGTATGCAAACTGAGAGGATCTAGATATGAAGAAGTAGAGAAAAGAAGCCGTTTGAGAATGATTCGTTCAAAACATTTCATCACTATTGGAGTGAGAGCTACTGGTCTATAGTCATTTAAAGATTTGGGGTGATTATTTTTTGGAACAGGACAAATTATTGATTTTTTCCAGAGACTTGGAACATGGCATGCTTTCAAAGACAGAGAAAACAAATCACTAAAACATGACACAGCTGCTCTGCACAAGATTTTAAAAGCCGACCACAAATATCATCCACACCCACAGCCTTCCTCACATGCAATGCTTTAAATACTGATTTAACATCTGTAGCATGAACAGTAAAATCTTCATCATTCGAATCATTATCACAGACATTTTGTTGCAGGTTAGACAGAACAGACTGAAGCTCATGTTTGTGATCTTCACGCTCAAAGCGGCAATAGAAATCATTCAATTCATCAGCAAAAGCTTTTTGTTCCTCTAGTGGCATTGACTGTGTTGACATTTTTGAGTTTGTTGCCCAAAAGTATCTTTAAAACCCTTCCACGCTTTAGCCAAATGCCCCCTCTAAAATTTGTTCTTCAACTTCCTTTAAAGACCTTTACATTCTCGAATTTTTTTTTGAAGTTTCTTTTGAATTGTTTTCGGGCCTTCTTCCCAAAATCGGGATAAAAGCTGGGTTTACCTGCCAGTGCAGCATAAAGTAACTTGTGGGGAAAAGTGGGGGAGCAATATTTTCCAGCATTGGACATAGAACCTGGATTAGTGACACACGGAAAGTGTTTCTCAGACTGGGAGGGAAACAGAGGGGTGGGGCCCCTGGCAGACAGCACAGTGCGGAGTTGGGCAAAAGACTGAAGGTTCTACCTTTCTGGGGCGCACGAGTAGCAAAAGGGGTTTTTATTTTTGGTTGATTTTGTTACGGGTTTGATTTTAATTTAAACAGTTTGAACATTCTGCATACTAATCTTACAATACTAACAATTAAACACTTATAATATACTTTGGCACCCGCTTTCCCCCAATCCTGATTTTCATACTTACATGTTACAAGGATTTCTTCAAAACTATTCAAGTGCTTTTCATAATTTTTGTTGGAATACTGAACCCAAAAGTGTTTTTTTAAAATCTTTATTAAATTTCTAAATCGCCCATTATAGTGGAAAAAAATCATAAAACCCCACTTTTAAAAACATGGTTTTAGAGGTTCAAGTCAGAAATGACCCTTCCAAGCAGTTCAGCAAAGTGTCAGAAAATGAGATGAAGAGGAGGAAATTTGCAATTAACCATACAGCCGTTTTCCGTATCTACATTTTAAAATAATTATTTTCTATAAATTGTCTTTACATCTTATCAATCGAAGTTTTTTAGTCTTACTTAATACGCCGAATTTGCCCACCTAAAATGGATGGCACTTTTGATATTAGGGCACACGACTTGGGCCACTTTTTCAGCTATCTCTGTACTCAATGGCTGACTTTTTTACCCTTCCCGCCCCGCCTTGATCCAGTCCCTTACGTTCGCCATTTTAAAACCCACAATGACGATAACATATGAGCATTAGAAAAGGACAGAAAATCAAGAAAACAGTTGTAAAAGGGAATATACCACAGGGGGGCGGGGGGGGGGGTAGCCTAGGGGTTAAACATTGCGCTGCAATCGCGCCCCGGGGTTCGATTCCCGTTCAAGGGGGGATTTTTTCCCCGGGAGTTCACACATTCCAACCCCAACCTCCCCAAAGCCCCAAGGGGGGACTAAAAACCCGATGCCATGGCGAACGCGCGCAGAGATCTTCGCAACTTTAAAATCCAATTTTCTTTTCGTATGGGACATCCTAGGGCTTGGGGAAGCGATGGACGGGCCCTTCGGAAAACAACCACGCAAGACGGCACAAGATAGGGTACAGGGAGAAGAGAAACTACATCAACACGGAAAAGGCTTCATTGTCAAAAAGAGATTGGTCAAGCTATCACTGCCACCATATCCAGCAGACTCATCTAAATCAGAGTTTCTGAAAAATCCCAGAATCTCCCCATCATCCAAGGTACTCCAACATCTGACACGATGATGACCAATGAAAAATTCTATAACAATTTAAAAGTCATCTCCAAAACCCCCCAAAAAGACATGCTTTTGTGGAAGGTAAAGGAATGTAAGGTGGGACCTGATGCCTATGACATGGCGGGAACCCAAAACCCCTTTGGAAAACGAAAGAGGACAGCGCTGCGGGAATTTCGACAGAACACAAACTAACTCTGGCAAACACACTCCACCCTCACAAGCCACAAAACCCAAAATTGGCACTCCCCAAAAGGGTCTGATTCAAAATCAGATTGACTACATTCTGTCACCCCAAAATTCAAATCCCACAAAAAAGGCAAACAAAAAACTTTCCCAGGACTGACATTGGTAGTGACCACGCCCTTTTGTACTTACCACCATCAACTGAAACTGAAAGCAAAACAACACCCAAAAAACCCACGCATAAGATTTGATCTGGAAAAACTCAAAAAACCCAACATGGTTGAATCTTCCAAGCCAACTTGGGGAAAAGTTCGCTGCACTCACAGCCACGAAAAATATGGGGAACACTACCCAACAACACCAAAGAAGTGCTATTGACGCAGCAGAAGAAACATTGGAAGAAGCAGAACAAAGAAAAACCCTGGGGACAAATGAGGTTTTTGACCCTGCGACAAAAGAAGAGAGCTTAAAAAAACAAAAGTTCCAACCAACAAAAAATTTACGGGAAAGCCACGAAAATGGGAAAAGATAAAGAACCCAAAAGAAGCGGGGATAAAAGAAAATCCACGCATCAAAGTTAATGGAAGGGAAAACAGCAAACGCTTAGACCTTGAAATCACTAACAAAAACCACACAGCCTAAAGCTTCTTTTATTGAAGACAAGAAGGAAATTTTTTAACGGAAAGAAACCCATCCCCAACGCTGGACGGAAACGTGAGGGTTGTATAACTACCTACTACGCCCAGAAAAACCAACATAGTTTCTGAAAAACCCCCTGAACACCAAGATAAAGACCCCCAATACTAAGGGTAAGTAGATAAGCATTAAAAATTGAAAAAGGGGAAAAGCCCCCTGGAAATCGAAAAACTCCCAGCTAACTCAAAAAAAATGGGGGGAAATGAAACAGAAAGGCGATTCACAGAACTTTGTCAGAAGATTCACGACATCAAAGAATGGCCAGAAAATGGAACAGTCTCTTGAAATACCCCTACCAAAGAAAGGAAACCTCAAGCAATGCCAGAACTACAGAACCATAGTCCTTTAACCCACCCTGCAAGATCATGTTGCGGGTATCCTCAACAACTAAAAAAAACCAAGCGAAAAACTCCTGGCAGAAAACAACGGCTTTAGACCAAACGCAGCACAATGGAACAAATCTGAAAACTGAGTTTCTGATAGAAAACATCTCCAACACCAAAAAGACTTGTATCACAATTTTTAGACTTAAAAAAGGGCCCTTTGACGGTAGGCATGAGGGCCCTTGGCAAGACTCGGGCCGCAACTTGACAACTCCCTCATTGAAGTCATCAAGGCATGTACAGAACCCAAAGAAGTGCGCTTCATGAACAACACATGGGGTTCTTAAAACCAGGGTTGGGGTCCCGGGCTGCCTTCTTCACCTGTACTTTTCAACCTTTTCCCTCGAAAACTCATAAAGAGACACTGAAAAACTATCCCCACTCCATTGGGGGAAGACCCCTTTGCAGCCTCAATTTGCAGAACATGGACCTCAGGGGGGCGGCAGCAAACAAGAATGCAAAACCCCCAGATAGTCTATCAATCGAGCGAGCGCAACCATGGAGGTCATACAGAAAATCAAGATCATGGCAACGGGAAAAAGTAATGACAGCCGGAAATAAAGATGAAGGGGAAAATACTGAAGGGGTGACCAATTCAAATACTTAGGCCCCCCCTAACAAAAGAGGCCCAAACAATAAAGTGAAAGCTCGCATTGCAACAGCAACATCTGCTCTGCCAACTCGAGAGGATCATAAACAACAACATCACTTTGCCCCAAATATCCCTTTACAAACCCCGTGATACTACCTCCATATGGCGTGAATCAGGGCCTGTCCCAAAGCAGAGGGGAAACCAAGCATTCGAAAAAAGTGCCACGAAGCTCCTCAAAATATAACAAAAAAACCAAGCCCAACAACTAGTAAAGAAGAAATAAAAAAGCGTGTGGGCCCCCCCAAAACCCTGCTCTCCACCAAAAGAAGAGAAAACTGAGTGGTTTGGGGTCACACCAAAGACAAACCCTTAGCAAAAAACCATCCTGCAGGAACTTTTGAAGGGCAAGAAAAGAGGGGGCCCCCAAAAGAAATCAGGGGTTGACATCAAAGAATGGACCGCCCAACCCCCTGAAACCTTTTACTAGCCCACAGGATGTGAAGCTGGAAAAAATTCTTGTCGGTCTTCCTCTGTCCCCCTACGCCTTTGAGACATGGACTGATGATGTTTGGGATGGGGCCATTGTGTGCGGGGAACAGAGCAAAATTTAAAAAACCCTTATCACACGGGACTACTGAAAAAAGCACACGAGTACTCATCAAAAAATAAATGAATATTTATATAAACCCAACCACAAAACACACACACACCACACACACAAACACGCACGCACGACGCCCACACACCACAACACACACACACAACACTTTCTTCACCCCCGGGGAACCCCCCCAGTGACCTCTTCCAAAAATAAGGCAGAAAAAGTTCACGGGGAGTTTTCCCAAGTGCTGGGGTTCCACATAGTTTCCCAAAAATTTAATGGGGGTGTTGTTTGTTTGGGGTTTCTTTCTTGTCTACCATCCCCCAAGATAAACGCTGTGAAGGAAACACGTGGTCACTGGCATCAAAACCTTGTTGTCCAGATTTGATCAGCAGCTGCCCTTAGCTGGAATGCTTTTGCAGAAAAATAGGATGGTAAATCTATAATTGAAGGTAGATTTTTTTTATATATACATATATAAACATTTATCTGTCGTTGTCTGTCTATCTATCTATCATCTATTTCTATCTATCTATCATCTATCTATCTACAAATTTTCTTTCTCTCTGTCTGTCTGTCTACCCTTCTACGTCTGCCCGTCCTCTGCCCCTTCTATCATCATCTGTCTTCGTCTATTTTTCTGTCTGCTATCTATCTATAGCGGGCTGTCTCTCTGTCTGTCTTCAACATCTATTTTGTCTTCTATCTTCGTTTCATCTATCTATCTATCTATCACTGCTGTCTGTTATCTATCTGTCTGTTGTCTTCTATCTGTATGTCTTCTGTGTCTGTCTATCTTCTTCTTATGTCTGTATTTGTTTTTGTCGCCTTCTATCTGTTTTCTCTATCTTCTGTCTGTCTGTCTGTCATCTTTTGTATATCTTCTGTCTGTCTATCTATCTGTTGTCTGTCTGTCTTCTGTTGTCTATCTACTTCTGTTTTTGTTTGATTTTTTTATCTACAAAATCTGCCCTGTCTGTCTGTTTTTCTATCTGTCTTTTTTGTTGCTGTCTATCTATCTATCTTCTGTTGTCTTTTTCTGTCTGTCTGTCTATTTTTTCTGTCTGTCTCTCTTCTATCTGTCTTCTGCCTATCTATCTATTGTTGTTTGCTATCTACCATCTGTCTGTTTGTCTATCTATCTGCTGTTATCTGTTATCTTCTTCATCTTCTGTCTGTTTATCTATCTTTTGTCTATCTACTGTCTGCTTGTCTATCTTCTTTTTATGTATCTATATTGTCTTCTGTTTACTATCTTCTGTCGCTGTCTTTCCCACCTTCGCTGTCTATCTATCTATTCTTTTTATTTATCTTGATCTATCTGTTGTCGTTTATCTACTGCCCCTATCTATCTGTCGTTTGTCTACATTATCTATCTATCTATCAATCTATATCTTCTGTCTTTAAAATAATAAAAAATAAAATGTAGGAATTTATTAGCGCTGATTTTGTAAACAACAAATCAAAGCGCCAGATTTTTTTTCTCCACTTTTAAGTCACGGCAGATTTCCTCTGTGAAATTCGGGCTGCCCCCCCCCCGGGGGGAGAGGGGGAGAACGCGTCGCCACTTAGGTGCGCCACCCTTTCACCCTTTTTTTTTTTCTTTTTTTCGCGCTTATTTTTTTCCCCTATCATTTTGTCTTTCTACTTCTGTCTTTTTTGTCTATCGTCGTCTATCTATCTGTCTTTTGCTGTCTATCTAGCATTGTCTGTCTTTCTGTCTGTTATTTTCCCTGTCTGTGTTTTGCTATCAATCATCAATCTATTACTACTATCTACTATCTATCTATCTTCTGTCTTTTTCTGTCTGTCTGCTATCATCATCTATCGTCGTTACATGTCATCTGTCTGTCTGCTGTCGTCGTCTGCTGATCGCATGTGTGTTTGTTTTAAGTAAATACTCTTTAAAAAATTGTTTCATATCTTGGTGTGGTTGTAGGTTTGGTGCACGTTTGAGCGGTGTGGTGGCGTGTGCGTGCACGCGTAAATAATAGTTTTTTATGTTTTTTCCAATCAATGTTTTTACAACTTTGTATTCCACATTGGTGTGTGGGGGGGATTATGTGTGAAACGCCGTGCGAGTGGTGCGGCGCAGGGGGTTTGTTGTGAATTTTTTAACCCTACTTAATTTTTCATCCCAAATTTCAAATGTATTTTTTTAAAAGGGATTTTTTTTTGTGTCTTTTCAACTTTTAAGTAAACACCCCAATTTAAAAAATCCCTTTTTTTAAATTTTTTTTATTAATGTTTTATTTCTTTCTCTTCTATCTATCTTTTTACTGCAAAAACACACACACAAACAAAACCAAAAACAAAAACCAAACAAAACAAAAACAAAAAAAAATAATATTTAAAAATTTTTTAAAAATAAAAATTTTTTAAAATTTAAAATTTTTTCCCTAAACATCAACACTTTTAAATCTGCCCTTTTCGGAAATGATTTTTTTTTTTTTAAACATAAAAAAAAACCAAAATACAAAAAAACAACAACATTTAAAAAACATCATACCCATCTCATAATAAAATACATAATAAAATAATCCTTCATAACTAAAACCCGGGGTGTGGTGGTTTGGGTTTTGTTGTTTTGGGGTGGTTTGTGTGGGTTTGGGGATGAAAAAATTTCCCGTAAAGGGGAGATAAAAAAAAAGCAGAGGCTTTTTTATTGATAGATAAAAAATAAATTTTTTTTTAAAATAAACTCTACAACAAAACGGGGTGGGGTGGTTTTTTTTGGGTTGTTGTTTGGGGGGGTGGGGTATAAGGGGAAAAATACAAGCACATTTTTTTTGGGGTTGTTTCCATCAGAAAAAACCCCCCCAAAGCTTTAGACATACACGCACGAAAGAAAAACCCAAAGTAAAAACTTTAACCCCAAACGGTCCCACGCCAACCCCACTTTAAGTTAAAACACAAAATAAAACCCACTTTTACCTAAACCCTGAGAGACCTGCTGGAAAGGGTACAGCCTTTTCTTTCCCCGGGTGTATATGTAAAACACACCACCCCCAAAACAAACACACCCCCACACACCACCCCACTCAACCACACATTTAAAAACACAACCCCCCACACACACCCCACACACCCTCCAAAAACAACCACACACACACCTCCACACACACCCCAAA
This sequence comes from Rapana venosa, assembly GCA_028751875.1. Lineage (NCBI taxonomy): Eukaryota > Metazoa > Mollusca > Gastropoda > Neogastropoda > Muricidae > Rapana > Rapana venosa. The sequence goes on along the minus strand of CM054160.1, from coordinate 24,325,896 downwards.
AACCAAAACCACACACCACCAAAAACCAAACCACCAACATTCACACAACACACCCCACAACACACAACACAACTCACACACACACCCCACAACACTCACACATCACACACACTCACACACCCAACACTACACACTCCACCACACACCACACCACACAACACCACAACCCCAAAAAAAAAACACCCCAAAAAACCCTCACACACACTCACTCACAACCAACACACACACACCGCGCGCGCACGCGCCGCGCGCACACACTACGTTATCTTCTCTTCTCTGTATGGTTGTGGGGAATGCCTGTGCCGGGAAAAACGCACAAGGTTGTCTGCGGGCTGGCCTCACCCACACTTTGACCATTCATTTTTGACTGAAAATCGAGGGGGTAGTTGTTTTTTTCGTAAACCTCTGAACACTGAAACGAATTAGGGGATCGTTAAGGACATACTAAAGGGGAAAATAAGGCACGGCATGCCTGCACTTTAAACTGACCTGGGAGATGAAAAACCGCACTCTTAATGCAAAAGGTTTTTGCTACCGGATTAGAAAGTCCGACTTTAGGGACCCGACAGGAATCCAAACAGATTAACCAAACCCCTTTTTGTGCCATTCTTTTTTTTTTTCATAAAATGGGGAAAAACATAAAATTAAATCCCAAAAAATCTAAATGGGATCCAAAAAAAATGATACACCTGTATTTGAAAACAGACAAAACCAAAGTTTTAGCAGCGTGGCATCGACCCAAGGGCATGCGCGGCTCCAGGATCACTTCCATTTCTGACCTTTCCCCGTGGTTATTAAGGCTTTCTAGCCCTGGTTCTGTTATGAAGACAAAACCCGTGTCCCATGGAAACCTACTGCCCCTTGTGGGGGGGCTTTTCCCTTTTTTGCGGTTTGGGTTTTATTGATGGAAAATGCAAATTCCCATTTGGGGACAAAAAAAGGATGCGAAAAATCGGGCATTTTGCGGGGGCCTTGCAAAAAAGGCACGAAATTTGGGCCCGCATGCGCACAAGCAACGAAAACAGATTGGCATTTTCTGAAAAAGATGGAAACGCCCTTTTGGGAAATGAAAAAAAAAATTTTTGTTTCATTTAAAGTTCTTCACATTTGTTGAAATTTGACTAAAACATTACTTTCATTAATGAAAAAAAATGAAAAACAACCCAAAAAGAAGGATGTCATCGTACGAATTACAAACAAACAAAAGCATTTCATTTCACCGCGCCTGTCAGATGTGCAGTGGAAAAAAAATGTTTTGAGGCATTTTTCCTAAAGTTCTTAAACTGAATCGAGCAAGATTCTCTATGCCATTTTTTGTGTTACGAGTAACTACTTTTTTTTGAAAAACACTTTAAAGGAAAGACCAGTTATACTTTTCTGATTCTTCTATACAAACAGCATCCCCTTTTTTTAGGAGGGTATCTTTGTCTTTAAATTCCAACAAAAAAACCTTGCTCAAAAACCAAATCCCTGGCACATCCCACAATACCAAATCCTGGGGTTTTTAGTAATTGCTTAACAAAAAATGTCCAGTTTGTTTCCCGTTTCTATTGGACAACAGATTCATACGCTTGTCTGCACAATCTTGCATAGGGAAATTTAGTTAATTTAACCCAATTTCTTAAAACACTTCCCTTGTGACTTTTGAGGTACGCTCAGCTTCACCCTACAACATTTTGTCGACGAGTGTAATGGCACCTAAAAGAAACGTTTCATTGCATAGGGGTGCACTTTTTTTTTTATTTTTTAAAAAAATAATTCCCAAAAATCTGCTCCATACATTGTAAAGCTTGCTTTGAGAATCAAAGCTTTCCCGAAAATTGAAAAATTTTGAGAATCAAAAAATTCCGAAAATTAAAAAATCAGTCAGTTTATTTTTTTAAAGACCGTAGAATTTTTTATTACCCCTTTTTTTTTTGGGGAATTTCACTCCATGCTTTTTTTAAAATTAGGTTTTGTTGTGAGGTAAGGCCTAAATATGTGAAAGGTTTGTTACTTTAATTTTGTATTGCCATAAAACTTCTCTCCCCCTGAAAAATACCTCCCTTTTTGAAAAAACATTACATTTGTCTTTTTTAAATTTTCAGACAGATTCAACCTATCAGCTTCATATTCTAAAGAATTTAATGGTTTTGAGCCCTAAAGTAGTATTTGACAACAGTTAATGTCTCTGCGAATAAAAACAGCAATACTTTTTCACTTCCTGGGGTTAATTGTATCCAGTCTTCCTTTTTTTATAATTTTACTAGCTAATCATTAATAAAGAACGGAAACAGCAGGGAGTGAAGACATTCCTTTCTTAACTCCCCTGGACAATTCCAAAAACATCTGAAAAAATCTTGTCACGACCCCAGCTATCACAGACTCTACCACCTTTCAGGGCCAACACATTTTGCCATTTCTCCATTATAGCGTAATAATTCCACGGACTTTCTATCAATTGAGTCAAACACTTTTCAAAGTAGACAAAGAACATATAGTTTTGAATTTTTTGAAAATATTTTTTGGGCCCAAAAAATATAATGTAAAAAAGTGATATATTGTACTAAAACCCCATCGAAAACCTGCTTTTTCTTTTATTATCTTTTTTTTCCCCTTTTCTGCCCTTTTTTTAAACCTTATTCGTAGTGTATAAACTTTACCAAAATACTTGTTTTTGCATGCTTTATTAAAAAAATTTTTTGGGTTTTTAACATTTTCCCCTTTTTAGTTACAGATTTGGTAGTTAAGGAAAGTACCACTTTGAAACAAATGATTAAACAAAACAAAAAAAAAAAACCACTAGTTAGTTAGAATGTTTTAAAATTTTTACCTGATTTTTGTGGGCCCAGCACTTTCCCCTTTCTAAGCCTCTAATCGGCATTACTTCCTTTCATTAATTGGGTTTATTGAATAAAACCCTTTTCCTTTGAGTTGGTTTTAAGTAGAATTGGGTTACTTTTTTGCCCTTACCAAAGCTTTTAAAGACAGCTGGAAATGATCAAACCATTATTTAAATGATTTTATTGTAAATAGATTCTGTTTACTTCCTGATCAACATCTTGAGTCTTTATAGAATCCTTAAGCATTTTTTTAATTTTAAATTTAGTCGTTCCTTTAAATATAGGGCTTTCAGAATTCTCTTTTCCTATTTTTGTTTTAGTTCTTTGACAATGTTTCAACAGCTTTTCAAATTTTTTTTTTGTTTCCTTCACAGCAAACCATCATCAACAGTTTCTTTCTCTTCCGAGCACTCTAAACCTACAACAGCGCACTATCATTGCTTTTAACAAAGGGACAAACATTTTATTAAAAATCCCAGTTAAAATTTATAAGCTTTATGGGGCTGTCTCTAAAAACTTTTGGTTTTTTTTCATCTCAACTCTTGTCATTTTCTTCTTCTACCACACTCTCTTTCTCATCTAGATCCCACTTTCTGTGGTTTAGAGCTTCCTTTTTGCCCCTGTATTTCCAAGTAAATGTCAAGAAAATAACAACCTTTCAAACCTTTCACATTCTGTGAAAAACCTTGGAAAAAAAATAACTATTAACCCTGCATCCTGCGGTGACACAAAAATATATCTCCCTCCCTGTTCTCCATTGCAAAAAAAACCCTTTAAAATATCAAATCAAAAAAAAAAACAAAAATCCAGCTAGATTTCCAAAAATTTTTCACTGTATTATTTTGGAGTTTCTGGGGAAACACCGTTTAAAACCACATGATCAAAAAATACAGTTTGGGTTTAAAATTTTCCATACTTCACATTTGGGTTGATTATCCTGTTTTTGCATTCAAACCGCCCCACACCCTCACATACACTCATCAGTCCCTTAGGCTGCAGTATCTTTCTTCTAAAATTAATATACCTCTTTTAGGTTAGTGTTTCAACAAGACCCCCCCCCTTCAGTACGACTTTGAACCGATTAAACAAAATCTTTTTTTATGTTCAGTACATTCTATCCAATTTTTACGCTACGCATGTTAAGTCTATTTGATTTCTTTAACAAAAGTTTAAAACATTTTTTTTAAAAGATAATACAACCCCACCCAAATTCCCCAAAATATACCTCTTTTTGGTCAGTTTTCATACAAACCCCCACCCCCCACCCCCTTTTGATACACATAGCAACGGACTAAACATCTTTGTCAGTATTTTGGGGACATTTTTATCCCAAATTCCGGTCCCTCCCCCCCCTTCCGCCCCCTGACCGATGGGGATAGGAGAGGTCCACGTCACCAGGACCCCCTCGCCTCCCGTCTCCCTGTTCGCCAAGTGGGTTTACGAACCAACCTTTAAAGCCCCGTTCGTCACGGGTGCTCCTCGCACCCCCAGGCACTTCCCTCTCGCACGGGGCCCGTGGCGGTGTGAAGAGGAAAGTTTTCCCGCAAACCCGCCGGCCTTGACCCGTCATACCTCTCGTGATGACACACATCTGTCTTCAGGCTGGTTGCTGCCAGGCCTTTTTTCTTTGCTGTCTGTTCTGTCCCTGGGCCCATGTGCTGGATCTGGAAAGCCCGGGCCCCCCCATCACCCCCGTTTCGAAAAAACGCTCCTTTTTTCCCCTCTCCTTGCCCAGCAACATTTGCCCGTCAATCGTTGCCCGTTGACACCGATTTTTTTTTAGCTTGTCTCTTTTGGGTTTTTTTTTTTTAATACATGCATTTTTTTCTTTTTCCCCCTGGGAACCCCACTACATAGGTCTTTTGGCTGTCCCCCTCCCCCACTGTCCCACTTGTGCAAAAACCCCTGCAAGGGCCCCTTATCCCTGTGGGGGTCTTCAGCCTTGGTCAGTGCCTACTAGGTTTCCACACAGGTGTCCGGGGTGTCGTTGGCACTGGTTTTGGGGGATTTAAAAAAATCGGAGATTTCCCCCCGGAAAACCCCCCCAAGTCGGGCTATTTCCCGCTCTTTAGAGAGAGAATCAATGGGTTTATTCAAAAGGCCTGGCCACCTGATGGGGAAAAAACAAACCACACTATAAACAAGAAAAATTTAAAACTACATAAAAAATCAATTTACAAAAAAATTTCAAACAAGATAATTAAAACAAGAGTTTTTAAAAAAGGGTATAAGCGTTCAAATGCTTATATAGAAAAAGAGCTAACTTTTGTTAATTCATTTCCGACTATGACAAGATTACCTATAGAGACATGGGTTTAGTAAAACTTTTTGAGGATAAATGCTTCTTTAAATTTCCTAAATAATAAATAGAAAATGTATTTTCGTCTTTAGTAGAACTACACAAAAGGGGGCAAACAATCCCCTCATTACATGCCTTAAGGAAAAAGATGCGTATTCAATTTTGATACCAATCACTTTTTTTAATATTTTTTCAAATGCCTATCCATTTTCTTTGTTTGATATAAAGGGGGCGATGGAAGAGAGGAAAAAGAGAGAGAGAAAGAAGAGAGGGGGGGGGGGGGGGGGAGAAGAGAGAGGAGGGGAAGAGAGAGAGAGAAGAGAGAGAGAGAGAAGAGGAAGGGGAAAAGGGGAGAGAGTAACATACGTATTGCGTTTTAGCAGAAGCCATTAGGAAAAATTTGCGAAAAAAGACATTTTTAACACGTGGTGCAATACATAGAAGCCCCGGCAAGGTTTTTTTTAGAAGACAATAATTCTGAAGATATTTTTTTGAAAACACGGAAAAGTCCAACTTCACTGAGTGGTTTGAGCAAGCTGAAAACCCACATGTTTATTACTCAGGCGTCAACAGGTTTTTTTTTTTGCTTTTTACAGTGTTTGTTGTGTTTGTCTCCGCTCCTTCCAAACTGAAAAGCCCGGGTTTCTGGCTACAGGGGCGTTATGAGGCACTGCACAGAGCTGTGAGTTGATCACTGACATTGGCTGGTTCACACACTAACCGTCCGTGGTTTGCTTGTCTGTATCCAGGGAGAGAGAGGGGAGAGAGAGAGAAGAGAGAGAAGAGAGAAGAAGAGAAGAAGAGAGAGAGAGAAGCTTTTTGTCTCTGCCCGTCTGCGCATCTCAGCCCTCTACCCTTTTTTTCCCCCCCTCCCCCCCCCCTTCCCTTTCCCCTCTTTCCTGTTTGGGTGTCGGCCTCGGAATCGTATGACATTCCTGCTGTCGCTCCAATAGGAGACCTGGGTTTTTTGACTGAGGGGAAGGGGGACCTGCGCCAGTCAGCTTTTCCCCCTTCTACGTGTTGACACCAGTTGGGCATTCCCCAAGTAGGAAGCGGCTGGGTCGGGGGGGGCACAAACAGTCGCATACCCCCAAAAATCCCTCAATCGTGAACCTCGGGAAATTCACCAAGGGCCCCCCCCCGCCTCTTGTTTAATGGGTTTAGGTCTGTCATTACGCAGGTTCAGCATGCTTTAAATTTTTTGTTATTGTTTTTTTATATTTTTGAAAAAATTTAAGAAATAGGATAAGTTAGCATTTCTTGATCGAGGGTGAAAATTTTTTAAAAACATTGCAAAATTTTCTCCCTTTTTGGACAGCAGAAAAAAAAACGTGCTAAATTTTATATACCTTTTTAAATTAAAACATTTTAAATTTTCCATATTTGTGGAATGCGAACTCCCTTGGCTAAATTTCCTTTTTTGAATGTGAGGGTCGGGGGGTCGCTTTGTTCTACATGTTGTGTTTTTAGGGAACGCGACATTGGGGTTGTGTTTGGTGGGGTGTTTGTGTGTTGTGTGTGTGTGTGTTGTGGGTGTGGTGTGTGTGTGTGTGTGGGTTTTTGTTGGTGTGTTGTGTGGTGTGTGTGATAACAATTAAAGATTTGGTTGAATGTAGTTATTGGGGAAGCCTTTTCACTTTCGTTTTCTTTTTTCCTTGTTGTAAAAAGCATATTGTTGAAATTGTGTTCATACTGTGCTCCTTGCTTAAAGGACTGTATTGTTAATGGCAACAAAATACTTTCAGTGTTCGTGTCCTCTCCCTCCCTCCCTTCCAGTCAAAAGAAAGAATCCAGAAAAAGAGGGCGCTCACAGCTGCAGAACCACTACACCACAGCGTGCACGCAGTTGGGCATGGCCCTGAAATACAGAAAGAGAGAGGGGAGAGAGAGAGAGGAGAGAACGGGGAGAACGACAGCGCCTTCACTGTTATACGCATTGGCAATCACCGGGCCCCCACTCTTTGCATATCAAATGTCACAACAGATTTCCCGCTCTGTCCAAAAGACAACACAATCTAGCAACTACGAACAAGGGTTGGGTTTGAGGGTCAAGCAGTAAATTTATTTATTCCAGTGTTGTTTTTGTGAGTTCCCAAACGAGTGATTGTCTTTGCTTTTGTTCCATGTTTACGGGAGCGACAACACCCTGTAAAAACAAGGCCCCCTCAAAAAATCAAACATAAGATGAAAAAAAAAGAAGAAAAAAAACCCGCAATACAATAACACCCCCTCCCCCCCCCCCCCCCCCCCCCCCCCCCCCCCCCCCCCAAAAAAACCCAAACCAGAACCAAACCCAAACAAAAACAGCAAAAAAAAACAAACCCCGTCTGGTTGGCTGCTCTTTGGGTTCCCCCGTTCTTTCCCAGGGGCGCCTTTGGGTATCCCCAAGAGAGAGAGAGAGATAACATAACGAAACGACATTTTATTTTCTAGGGTAAGAGAAGAGAGAGGAGAGAGAAGAGAGGAGAGAGGAGAAGAAGAGAGAGAGAGGGGACGAAATGAGAAAAATGAAAAAAAGGATTCGAAAATATTTGATTGGAATAAAGGGTTAAAAAAAAAAACCCCCAAAGGTTATTAAGGGTTTTGGCCCAGGGAAAAAAAAGTGGGTTATTTTTGAGAAAGTATCGAACAAAAATATTAAATTTTTAAAAAATTCGTTAAACTTTTTAATGGGCCAAAAAAACTACAATTTTTTGGGCAATAAGGGTCTAAAAACTTTAAAGAGCAAAAATTTAAAAAAAATGCCGCCCCCTTTTAAGAAAAAATTTCCTCGCATTAGCCAAATACTGGTTTTTAAAAAACAGTAACTTTTGTTTTACCCTTTTTTGGGTTGGGTTGTTTCTGCTTTTGGCCCTATTCTTTGTCTCCCTCAATAAAGGCCGACCCCGCAACCCCAAAGGCCGGGACGTACCTCTTTTTGTTGGGGTCCCGGCCTTGCAAAACCTTTTTTACATAACCGCCACCCCACACAAAAACCCACACACACACACACACAAAAAACACAAAAACACACCATACACACATATATGCGTTACATAGGGGAAAAGCCCCTGGGGAACTCTTTCCCTGACAAAACTCACCACCATTGGAAAAGTAAGAGATCATTCCCCAAAAAACTAAACTCTACAAAGCCCCAATTCAGACGATCCTGCGTAGGAAGTGAAACCTGGAAAATTGACTGCTGAAACACAAAGCGAATCCGTATTTGAAACAAAATGCTAGAAAACTACTGGGCATTCCTGGAGAGAACGAAAGACCAATGAATTTTTCAAGAGTCAAAAAACACGGGTGGGGGTCCCCAGGAACCCTTCCACCCTCGCAAGAAGAAAAAGCTGACATGGTTCGCCACGTCACCCGCCACAACACTCGCCAAAAACAGTCGAGGGAACACTCGAAGGTGGAAAGGGGGGGAAGACAAAAAGTCAGGGTGGCAACATCAAGAAGGGACCAGGATAATGACTCGGCACTACTGCGCAGAGCCAGGACCGAGATGGGTGGAGGGGGCTTACCACGGGATCGTTTTCGTGTCTCCCCCCGCCGCCAAGGTCACGGGTCTGATGTGATGATGATGGGTTCATCGTATGCAAGAACCTACACACCACACACACACACACACACACACACAACCCCAAAACACACACACACCCAAAAAAACACCACACACACAGAGGAGACTGGTGCCTGGGGGGTTAGAGTGATGTTTCGTATCTGCTGACCCGGTTCGAATCTGCTTCACTCTCCCCCAAAAGTCCCCCGGCGAGACTTAAACCAAAGTCCCGTGTTCGAACGCCCAGAACACCGCGCACACTTAATACCCGTTCCGCTTTTTGGGAAAAGTAAGCCAAAGTGTGCCCTTTTGGGGAAAGGGGTGAGTAATTGACAAAATCATACACACGGGGGCTAATGAAAAATGCACATCAGCTCTTTGCATTATCTAGCATGTCACAACAGATTCACGACTGCTCTGTCTCAAAAGACAACACATATCCATAGCTAACTACGAACAAGGTTGGGTTTGAGGATTCAAGCAGTAATTCTATTTCATTCCATGTGTTGTTTAGTGAGTTTCCCACAACGCAGTGATTGTCTTTGCTTTTGTTCCATGTTGTACGAGGAGCGACAACACTCTGTAAAAACAAGGCCACTCTCATAAGATACAAACATAAAGACTGAAAGAAAAAAGAAGAAAAAACCAGCACATACAATAACACCCCCTCCTCCCCCCCCCCCCCCCCCCCCCCCCCCCCCCGAAAAAAACCCAAACCAGAACCAACCGAAACAACACAGCAAAAAACAACAAACCACGTCTGGTTGGCTGCTCTTGGGTCGCCGCGTTCTTTCCGAGGAGCGCCTTGGATATCCAGAGAGAGAGAGAGAGATAACGATAACGATAACGACATTTTATTTTCTGAGGGTAAGAGAGAGAGAGAGAGGGGAGAGAGAGAGAGAAGAGAGAGAGAGAGAGAGAGAGAGAGAGAGAGAGAGAGAGAGAGAGAGAGAGAGAGAGAGCTGTGTGGTGACTGAAACTGATGTACGATAATTATGAACACTAATTTAAGAGACGCTACGACAACATATTTGCATCCTGACATTACAGCCCGTACATAAAATCCGTTAATGCAGTCTCATTCACCAGTGTCCTCGTGCCCAGTTTGGTATAATAAAAAAGTGTTCACTTTTTTCTGCAGTAAGCTATCGTAACAATATTCTATAGTTCATTTTTAAAAAAATTCGTTAAACTTGTTGTTAATGGGGCAAAAAGTGACACCTCCACAATTTGGACAGATATGGAGTTCGTGAATTCTTGCTAAAGAGCAAATATAAAACTATTGATCACGCTACTACAGATACAAGAATGCTCGAACATTAGTCACTTCACTGAGTTTTTATATCCACAGTCAACTTTCTGTTACCCTCTTGTGTGTGTGTGTGTGTGTGTGTGTGTCTCTCTGTCTTTCTGTGTCTCTATCTCTCTCTCTGTCTCTCTCTCACATACACGCGCGCGCACGCACGCACACGCACAGGCGCGTACGCATACCTCTTTTCATGTATGCAGGTACACACAGGCACTTATGCTAATGCACATAATTATGTATACATAGGTACTCATTGCACACACACACACACACACACACACACACACACACACACAACACACACATACACACATATATGCGTATACATAGGAATAGCCATGGCAACATCTTCCATGACAAAACTCACCACCATATGGAAAAGTAAAGAGATCAGTTTCCCAATCAAACTAAAGCTCTACAAAGCCCTAATTCAGACGATCCTGCTGTACGGAAGTGAAACCTGGACATTGACTGCTGAAACAGCAAAGCGAATCCAGTCATTCGAAACAAAATGCCATAGAAAACTACTGGGCATATCCTGGAGAGAACGAAAGACCAATGAATTTGTCAAGAGTCAAATAACACGGCTGGCAGGTCCACAGGAACCCCTTCTCACCATCGTCAAGAAGAAAAAGCTGACATGGTTCAGCCACGTCACCCGCCACAACACTCTGCCAAAAACAGTACTGCAGGGAACACTCGAAGGTGGCAGAAGGAGGGGAAGACAGAACAAGTCATGGATGGACAACATCAGAGAATGGACCAGGATGAATGACTCGGCACTACTGCGCAGAGCCGAGGACCGAGATGGATGGAGGAGGCTTACCACGGCATCGTCTTTCGTGTCTCCCCCACGACCGCCAAGGTCACGGGTCTGATGATGATGATGATAGGGATTCATCGTATGCAAGAACCTACACACACACACACACACACACACACACACACACACACACACACACACACACACACACACACACACAGAGGAGACTGGATAGCCTGGTGGTTAGAGTGATGTGTTCGTGATCTGCTGACCCGGGTTCGAATCTCGCTTCACTCTCCCCAAAAGTCCTTCGGACGAGACTATAAACCAAAGTCCCGTGTTCGAACGCACGCAGAACATCCTGCGCACACGTTAATACCCGTTCCGCTTTTCGGAAGAGTAAGCCAAAGTGTGCCTTTGGGAAGGGATGAGTAATTGACAAAACTGCATACACACGGGGACTAGATGAAAAATGCACATAAGTGCTTATTCCATTATCCTCGAAATAAAAGAAAAAGAAAGAAAACACACACACACAAACACGCACACACACACGCGCGCCCGCAAACACAAACACACAAACACACACATCCCCCGCGTGCACGCGCGCGCGCACCCACACACATATACATGTACATATGCATGCATACATACATACGTACGTACGTACATACGGACATACATACATCATGCTTTTCCCGTCTGATATGAGTGGAGGTGTCATCGTTACTGGGGACAAAGTTCCTTTTAGAAACCTGGTTTGGGTTTTATCTCATTTTACGCGTAGTTGATGTGGCTTCTCCCACAACGTAGTGACCGTTCTGGGCTGACTGACCCTTAGGGTTGGCCAGGGCATTGCTACAAGGAAGGACAGTAGAGTTGGTTTTATATCCGGTTTTATTCTGTATATAGTTGCACAGTTTTATTCTGAGGTTTATCATTGGACCAGGTGACAGCTCCGATATGGCCTCTGTGCTCAGCCGAGCTATAAACAACAAGATTGGATTGGATTGGACGTACATAACATACATACATACATACATACATACACAAACACAAAAACACGCATATACACATACATACACACACATACACACATACTCACATATATACACGTACACACATACACACACACATACATACATACATACATACATACATACATACATACATACACACACATACACACATACACACATATACACATACATACATACATACATACATACATACATACATACATACATACATACATACATACATACATACATACATGCAGTACTGAAGCAATATCGTCCTATGAAATAAATTCTGAAATGATAAACTGTATGCATTCTAAAATTACGAAAAAGCACTTTGAAAATATTTCTTGCTCAAGAAAAATATACATTTTAATACATAAAATGAGACTTAATGCCTGGAATACTAAATATTCTAATAATATAACATGCTGTTGTTCTAGACCCCTTTCAATCCACCATGTATTGTTTGATTGCCCAATTCCTCTTGACAAGTATATACGGAGAGATCTAGATATTCATAAAAATTATTCAACTGTTCATAAAGTTTTGTATGACTCCCAGCAAGTAATAATGTCAGTTGCTGAAGTTATGTACTCTTCTCCTATACTGTATTAAGTTGTGGGATATATGCATGTATGTATGATGTATGCATGCATGTATGTATGTTTGCGTGTATGTGTTTATATATATATATATATATATATATTTTTTATATTCACAGAGAGAGATAAGGTGTGTATAGGTGTTGTGGTGTGACTGCGGGTGTGTCTAAATCACCAAGTAATGAATAGACATTAAACAAAACAAAACAAAACAAATATATAATATATATGATAGGGAAATGGGTAGCATCTTCATTGAGCTGTGAGTTGGAGATTGGGTCAACGTATAGAGGTACTCTTTGAAAAAAACGAAGGCTTGTTTGTCTCCTCCCCTCTGCCTTCAATACTGAAAGAGCTATAACTGTCAGAACAGACTAAGACTAGAAACTTTGTCAGTGTTGGAAGCAAATGACAAGACATCTATTAAAGTGATGCAGCACTGTGCTCTACAACGGTATATGGCGACTGTCCTCATCCATGATAAGCTCATACATAATAACCTATATCAAGCAGGAACAAACACCTGAGGCCTTGCTGGCGAAGTATCTTTAAACAAGCAAACGCACAAGCTTCTCTTCCAGTGTGTACTCTCACACTTGATTCCTGCGTGTGCTGAGTGAAACAGAGTGCATATTCTGGGTGACCCTCCGGGTGCCAGTAGTGTTATTCCACAAAGGTGATAACTATTTACCCCTAATAATAAACCTTGGGTTACAAAGGACCTAAACGTGTATTAAACAAAAAGAAAGTAGTATTTCACACAGGCACAGAAGAACAAAAGAAACAAGTGAATAAAGAAGTTAAAGCTGCTGTTGCACAGGCTAGATGTGACTATAAAATAAGATAGAAGACAAGCTTGCAGGAAACAATTTTCGTGCTGCCTGGCAGGGAATAAAAACTATGTCAGCAGTAAACATGGTAGCTTCCCCACATAGGTCGAAGATTGGTCTCCAGGGGTCTGTGACAACAACTTACCAGACCATTTAAATGCATTTCTACTCGCTTCGAAAAGCATGATTTTTCGGATGAAATAAATGGCCTGAAGCAATCTTTACCCTTTGAGAATGGTGCCATTGTTGATGAAACAGTTATTTTAAAAACTTCAAGGCAATAAATATCAACAAATCTCCCGGACCAGATGGTATATGCGGTAGAACCCTTAAGTTCTGCGCTACTGAGCTTACCAGCGTCTTTCAGCACCTGTTCCAAGCCTCGCTGGTCACTAGTCAGATACCAGTTATTTAGAAGACTTCCAATGTAATACCTCTTCCAAAGAAACCAAATCCTTCTCGGCCCATCGATTTCAGGCCTGTAGCCCTCACATCACTTGCGATGAAAACATTAGAAAAGATTATAAAATCTCTCATTCTTTCTGCTACAGAGAAAGTCCTTGACCCGTTTGCCTACAGGACAGGACGAGGTGTCGAAGATGCCAAACTGTTCATTCTGAACAAGTTGTACAACCACTTAGAAACACCTGACTCTCATGCCAGAATATTGTTTTGCTGACTTTAGTTCAGCTTTCAATACAATGCAGCCTCATGTTCTTGTTCACAAAATACTTTGAAGATTTGACGTATACTATCAACTTGTTCGTTGGCTGATTGAATTTTTAACTAACAGACCGCAGCGCGTCTTTGCCAATAAAATATCTTTATCGGTTAGATTTACCTGTACGGGTTCTCCACAGGGATGCGTTCTCTCGCCACTTCTGTACATTCTATACACAGATGATTGCAGAAGCAGCTATGAAAATTCCTTTCTTGTAAAATTTGCCGATGACAGTGCTCTTTTATCCTTATTATCTGGATCTGTCCAAAACCATGGTCCAGCCCTCACTGATATCGTCAATTGGTGTGATGAGGCGTATCTGGAGCTAAATGTTTCTAAAACTAAAGATCTTTCTATCGATTTCAGAAGATCGGGTCACATTTCTGAACATATTACCATCCATAGTCAAGAAGTTGAAAATGTTTCGAAGTACAAGTATCTGGGAACTATTTTTGATCACAAATTAAACTGGGATGCTAACACTGACGCCATTGCCAAAAAGGGACAACGTATGTAATTTCTAAGGAAGTTTAACTCATTTTTGCTGACAAAAAGATTCTTTCTTTGTTCGACAAGTCCTACATAGAGAGTGTTCTAAGTTTTGCTTTCATCTGTTGGTACAAAAACCTTAGTTTTAAAAACAAGAATAGTCTTCGGAGAATTGTTAGAAACTGCTCAAAAATAATTGGAGAAGAACAAAGAGATCTCAAGTCGTATTGCGATCAGCATCTTGTGCGCAAAGTGACTGCCATCTTGGCTGTTCCTTCCCATGCTATGTCTTCGGAATGTCAGTTGTTGCCTTCAGGACGCCGTTTTCGGTGCTCCAACAGTAAAACAAATAGAAAAATAAATTCCCTTGTTCCAGTAGTCATTCGAATTCTAAATTCAAAACAGCACTGACCAAACAGTTTTACATTCTCTGATATACCTCCCTGATTGTCAAGTGTGTGTGTGTGTGTGTGTGTGTGTGTGTGTGTGTGTGTGTGTGTGTGTGTGTGTGTGTGTGTGTGTGTGTGTGTGTGTGTGTGTGTGTGTGTGGTCATGAAAATAAGTACTCCTGTATCTTACTTTTAGCTTAAATGATTTTTAGATTGTGTGTGTGTGTAAGTTTATGTCTTTACTAGCCGCGCCCTTGTGTATTTTCTAGTCAATAGTCTTAATAAAACTGTGTTCATATATTGGTGTATGGGTGTGCGCACATGTGCGTGCGTGTGTGAGTGCGCGCGTGCGTGCACGCATAAATAATTTATGTCTTTTCCAATCGATGGTTTTTACAACATTGTATTCTTTCATTGGTGTGTGTGTGTGTGTGCGCGCGAGCGCGCGCGTGCGTGCGTACGCCGTGCGTATGTATGCGCGCGCCTGGGTTTGTGTGTGATATAATTTTTAAGCTTTCTTGGAATGTTTCTAACAATTTGAAATGTATTTTTCTTGTGTCTTTTGAGATAATTATAGGTATCAATGTGCCTGTCAGTATTGTGATTGCCCTTCGTGGGATGATTAAAGTGTTTTGGACATGACTTTGACTTGACTTGACTTGAAACACATTTCAGGAAAGCCCTGTGGGATGCCTGAAAGGTAACAATATAAGATACAGTAGATGTAGGGGTGTGAAAGTTCCAACAGAAACCGTAACCCATTTTAGCCCACCTCATTCTACAATGTAGTCATATTTCACATAGTGCTCCAGTAAAGGAAATAGTTTTTGCAAAGCAAATGATACGCAATGCAAGCCAGGGTTCCCATTTTGCAGAGTGTACCTATGAGGCTGTGCGTTGTGGAAGGATTGCGATATGTATTGGTTCCAGTGTCAGTGCTGGTTTGGATTGGGAAGGATTGGGATATGTGTTGGTTCCAGTGTCAGTGCTGGTTTGGATTGGGAAGGATTGGGATATGTGTTGGTTCCAGTGTTTAAATATACTCCTACGTGGCGAATGGGGGAGGAGGGGGTAGTGCCAGCAACTGTGGTATACATCCAGTCAGGGAGGGAACCTTTGATAATACAAGACTGCTGACTCCACTGGATTGGCAGAAACAGTTTGAGCAGCAGAGAGACTAAAGCCACAGTTGTATAGCAAGTAAGTATAGCATCAATTTCCTCTTGGCATGAGGACAGGGTCTTTTGTATTCTTGGAGACATTTTTTTTTAGGGGGTGGGGGTGTCCAAGAAAGATAGCTTCGTCGTCTGCAGAGGCGGTGATGGTAGTGATGGAGTGAAGCTGTTGGCTAGGTCAGCCAATGTGGAAGAAAAGAGCCGTGGGGTGGGGGGTGGGGGGATGCAAGACACATTTTAAAATGAGTCCTTCCCATCTGTTTCCGCTAAATCAATTTTGGAGAACGGATTGAAAAAGTGGAAATATATTTAAGGATATGCCTCAGGATTTTAGTTTATGGAGAAGTTAAGCCTACCAGATAGTATCAAAGGCTTTTCAGATGAAGAAAAGGTTAAAAACTTCTATCTTGTGATTTTCTTATAATGTTCACTGCGTGGTCAGTTATACTATGGCCTTCAGGACAACTGTCTTCATATAATTTACGCAGATGGCATGTGAGGGACATGGGCCGATAGGTGTTGATTAGTTTTCTGGATTTATTTGTTTAGGGGATGGGGGTAACTGTTGCTTCATTCCAAGCTGTGGGAACAGTGCCTGTTGCCCAGCTCTAATTAGAGAAGGAAAGAATAATGGCCTTTTTTGTTTATAGATGTTGAAAGAGGAGGTAGGAAAGAAGTGATTAGATGGGTGCTCCGTAATGCTTCATCTGATTCACAGATCAGATGTGGTGGTGAGGAGAGGTCCAAGTTCTTGTCTTCCTCTGTGCAGAATGTTTGCTGGTCCATGTTCTGAAGTGAAGTGATTTTGCGAAGTGATAAAGGAAACGATAGGCTTTTTCTGTTGGAGTTTTGAGAATGCCATTAAAAAAAAGTATATTTCATTTTATTTATCTTTTATTTCGAGGATAATGGAATAAGCACTCGTGTGCTTTTTTACATCCAGTATGCAGTGTATGCAGTGTATGCAGTTTTGTCAACATTGTCATATGTTCCACCGGCACACAATGGCCTACTCTTCCGAAAAGCGGAACGGGTTT
This sequence comes from Rapana venosa, assembly GCA_028751875.1. Lineage (NCBI taxonomy): Eukaryota > Metazoa > Mollusca > Gastropoda > Neogastropoda > Muricidae > Rapana > Rapana venosa. Next base: position 24,308,891 of record CM054160.1, on the reverse strand, counting down.
TAACGTGTGCGCAAGATGTTCTGCGTGCATTCGCACACGAGGCCTCGGTTTATAGTCTCATCCGAAGGACTTCTAGGGGGAGTGGAGTCGACACTGATGTTAACTCCAGAGGAAAAAATCCTCTTGAACGAGATTCGAACCAGGGTCAGCAGATCACGAGCGCTATGCAACGCAACGCGCTCCACTCTAACCACTAGGCTATCCCGCCCCATTGGTGGTGGAGATAAAGCCATTAGTGGTAGAGAAATGGCCATTAGTGAGAGAAGGTCATCAGTGGTGGAGAGAAAGTCATCAGTGGTGGAGAGAAAGTCATCAGTGGTGGAGAAAAAGTCATCAGTGGTGGAGAGAAGGCCATTACTGGTGGAGAGGATGGTATTAGGAGAATTGTATTTCCGTTTGATTAGACTTTTTTTCCAAAGCGTCAGACAGATCGTCCTTGAAATGAAATGTATAAGTGATGTTTGCCAATATCTTAATTTGGTCCAGGCAATGATCTTTTGGCAAGTTGTTTTTTGCCTTCTGTTTCTTCTTTCGTGAATTTAGTGTAAGCTTTCCTTTAATTTTTAACAGCTCTTCTACAATTCTTTGTACACCACAGGTGGCCTTTCCTGGCAGTAGGGTTGATAGACTTGAGGATGGAGACTGAGGTGGTCCTTAGGATGTGACTGGAGATTTTCTCTTTTTAGCCAGTCTACGGATCTGGTGATGTCCACTTCAAAAGATGGAGGACCAGGTGAGCTATGGGGTGGTTGGAATGAAATTGTGATCGGAAGGTTCTAATCCCAAATAGTTTATTATCTCATAACAGAAATTCATTTAGATTACCAGCAAAGGATCAGACATCTAAAGGATAAAGGATGAGAGTATCCTGTCCCTCGCTAATTCTGAGTCAGAATGCCATCTCCTTAGTGAATCAAAAGATGAAAAACAGGGCAGGGTTGTCTTTGGGTCTTTTCTATCTCCTGGAAGAGGGAACAGAAATGAAACCAGCATCCTCCTCTGTGCTGGAGATGTCAGAATAACACAAGGGGAGGGGCTGGGAAAGAAGGACAAGGGACCCATCAACAGAGAGGGATGAACCTAACTATGTTAGGGTGGGCATTTTAATTAGAGACTAAGAGGAGGTAAAGGAGTCCCATAACCTATAAGGTCGTAGGGGAGCGAGGCGTCAGAGACCTCACTTGTCTAGGGCCAGCATATTGAGGGCGGCGCCCATCTCCTCTCCCTCGCTGCTTTACCTTCCCTGACCCTAAAGAGGGCAGGTACCCATTTACAGCTGGGTGAACTGGGGGAACTGTACTGAAGCCAAGGCGCGCAAACGGTCACCCATCCAACTGGTAACCACACTCGACGCTGCTTAACTTGGCTGGGGGAAAGCGAGTGCTCCGACCACTGAGCTATCCCGTCCCCTAAGAGGAGACCCAGCGCAAAAAAGAGAGGAGGGAGAGGAGAAAACAAGTAAGATGAGGAAGGTACCTTAACCACACACAACAACAACAGGGTGAGGCTGGATGAGGTGATAACAGGAGGTCCATGGTGGAGGCAGCTCAAGCAGATGAAGAAAAACAGCAATATCTTATCACTTATTTTTTCTGCGTGAGGCTTATTGTGATTTCCGATTAACTATTTTATGTTTTATTTCAGAAAGGAACACCGAGGAGGGGAACAACAAATCGAAAATGATCATGATTATTTTCTCAATAAGAATCACACCATCATATTTCGTAAATGCGAGTGCATACACATGGTTAAACCCAAAATGCTAAAATGTACCCAAAATGTACTTTTCCCAAGGATGGAATTAAAAGATAGGACCTTATCTGGTACAGACAGCACTGGAAATGTATTAGACAGAATAGTTTGTGATGGATGTAATTGATTCAAGCCCACATGGAATAGGCTGTATTTGCAATCAGAACAACAGTCAAGAAGAATGTTTTCTGTATCTTACCAGCTGTACTCTGGGGATATCAAGATGGATGAAGAAGGAGACGAGCAAGACTGTAATGGAGTGAATTGGGGCAGGGTACCGATGTAGCAGGATATTGACAGAGGCCTCTTCCTCTGGAACAGCAATGTAATATCATTCAGAGGGATGGGTAAAAACAAAGACTATTCGAGGGTCTGTCTGTTTGCATGGCCCTCCATCTGTCTGTTTTTTTGTTTGAGCCTCCATCTGTCTGTTTGTTTGGCCCTCCATTTGTCTGTTTGTTTGTTTGACCCTCCATCTGTTTGTTTGTTTGTTTGTTTGACCCTCCATCTGTCTGTTTGTTTGTTGACCCTCCATCTGTCTGTTTGTTTGGCCCTCCATTTGTCTGTTTGTTTGTTTGACCCTCCATCTGTTTGTTTGTTTGTTTGTTTGACCCTCCATCTGTTTGTTTGTTTGTTGACCCTCCATCTGTCTGTTTGTTTGGCCCTCGATTTGTCTGTTTTTTGTTTGAGCCTCCATCTGTCTGTTTGTTTGGCCCTCCATCTGTCTGTTTTTTGTTTGAGCTTCCATCTGTCTGTTTGTTTGGCCCTCCATTGTCTGTTTGTTTGTTTGACCCTCCATCTGTCTGTTTGTTTGTTTGTTTGACCCTCCATCTGTCTGTTTGTTTGTTTGACCCTCCATCTGTCTGTTTGTTTGTTTGACCCTCCATCTGTCTGTTTGTTTGTTTGACCCTCCATCTGTCTGTGTGTTTGTTTGACCCTCCATCTGTCTGTTTGTTTGTTTGACCCTCCATCTGTCTTGTTGTTTGACCCTCCATCTGTTTGTTTGTTTGACCCTCCATCTGTCTGTTTGTTTGATCCTCCATCTGTCTGTTTGTTGGACCCTCCATCTGTCTGTTTGTTTGACCCTCCATCTGTCTGTTTGTTTGTTTGACCCTCCATCTGTCTGTTTGTTTGTTTGACCCTCCATCTGTCTGTTTGTTTGTTTGACCCTCCATCTGTCTTGTTGTTTGACCCTCCATCTGTTTGTTTGTTTGACCCTCCATCTGTCTGTTTGTTTGTTTGATCCTCCATCTGTCTGTTTGTTTGACCCTCCATCTGTCTGTTTGTTTGACCCTCCATCTGTCTTGTTTGACCCTCCATCTGTCTGTTTGTTTGACCCTCCATCTGTCTGTTTGTTTGACCCTCCATCTGTCTGTTTGTTTGGCCCTCCATTTGTCTGTTTGTTTGTTTGACCCTCCATCTGTCTGTTTGTTTGACCCTCCATCTGTCTGTTTGTTTGGCCCTCCATTTGTCTGTTTGTTTGTTTGACCCTCCATCTGTTTGTTTGTTTGACCCTCCATCTGTCTGTTGTTTGTTTGACCCTCCATCTGTCTGTTTGTTTGTTTGACCCTCCATCTGTCTGTTTGTTTGTTTGACCCTCCATCTGTTTGTTTGTTTGACCCTCCATCTGTCTGTTTGTTTGTTTGACCCTCCATCTGTCTGTTTGTTTGTTTGATCCTCCATCTGTTTTGTTTGTTTGACCCTCCATCTGTTTGTTTGTTGATTGATCCTCCATCTGTCTGTGTTTGTTGGACCCTCCATCTGTCTGTTTTGTTGGCCCTCCATCTGTCTTTTGTTGCCTCCATCTGTCTGTCTGTTTGTTTGGCCCTCCATTTGTCTGTTTCCTTGTTTGGCCCTCCATCTGTCTGTTTGTTGGACCCTCCATCTGTCTGTTTGTTTGTTTGACCCTCCATCTGTCTGTTTGTTTGGCCCTCCAATTGTCTGTTTGTTTGTTTGACCCTCCATCTGTCTGTTTGTTTTGCTCTCCATCTCTTTGTTTGTTTGACCCTCTTTTTTTTTGTTGACCCTCCATCTGTCTGTTTGTTTTGCTCTCCATCTGTTAGTTTGTTTGTTTGACCCTCCATCTGTCTGTTGGTTTGACCCTCCATCTGTCTGTTTGTTTGTTTGACCCTCCATCTGTTTGTTTGTTTGTTTGACCCTCCATCTGTCTGTTTGTTTGTTTGACCCTCCATCTGTCTGTTTGTTTGTTTGACCCTCCATCTGTCTGTTGGTTTGACCCTCCATCTGTTTGTTTGTTTCTTTGACCCTCCATCTGTCTGTTGGTTTGACCCTCCATCTGTTTGTTTGTTTGTTTGATCCTCCATCTGTCTGTTTGTTTGACCCTCCATCTGTCTGTTTGTTTGACCCTCCATCTGTCTGTTGGTTTGACACTCCATCTGTTTGTTTGTTTGACCCTCCATCTGTTTGTTTGTTTGACCCTCCATCTGTCTGTTTGTTTGATCCTCCATCTGTCTGTTTGTTTGTTTGACCCTCCATCTGTCTGTCTGTTTGTTGACCCTCCATCTGTCTGTTTGTTTGACCCTCCATCTGTCTGTTTGTTTGTTTGACCCTCCATCTGTTTGTTTGTTTGACCCTCCATCTGTTTGTTTGACCCTCCATCTGTTTGTTTGTTTGTTTGACCCTCCATCTGTTTGTTGGTTGGACCCTCCATCTGTCTGTTTGTTTGACCCTCCATCTGTTTGTTTGTTTGACCCTCCATCTGTTTGTTTGTTTGACCCTCCATCTGTTTGCTGGTTTGACCCTCCATCTGTCTGTTGGTTTGACCCTCCATCTGTTTGTTTGTTTGACCCTCCATCTGTTTGTTTGTTTGACCCTCTATCTGTCTGTTGGTTTGACCCTCCATCTGTCTGTCTGTTGGTTTGACCCTCCATCTGTCTTATCGTCAATCTTTTTTCTCTTTCTTCTCTCCTCTTTCTTATTGTCTCCTCTTCTTTCTTTTCTCTTTATCTTTCCTATTCGTGTTGTTGTTGTTGTTGGTGTTGTTGTTGTTGTTGTTGTGTGAAATCAAATCAAAATTCAAATCAAAATTATGTTATTTCGAGGATAATGAATTTTCTTTTACATCCTCTGCATGTGTGTGTGGTGTGCGCGTGCGTGCGAACGTGCGTATGTAGGTAGGTGTGTGTGTGTGTGTGTGTGTGTGTGTGTGTGTGTGTGTGTGTGTGTGTTGTGTGTGTGTGTGTGTGTGTGTTTACCGTGTACATATTGTTTTTAAAGAAGTTGTTTGCCATGTTTTGGGTACTTTTTCTTGTTTGAGGTTTTCAAGGAGAAGCTGTTTTCTGTGTTGATGGGTATTAGCATAATTTAGGTATGCTTGCTGTGTTGACTTCTATTGCAGACAGGGTCCTTAGTGTGCTGAAGAAAAAGGTAAATAAGGTGAGGGTAGAAAAAATATCGACCTGCTAGTGTCACTTCACAACTGGCCTTATAGCCTTTCTGCCTCAGCTGCTTTAAGAAAGTCATTCATCTTGACATGGCTATCTTCAAATATATTTTTAGAGTCCAAAATGAAGAGGAGGGAAGGGGAGACAAGTGCACTGAAATAATGCAAACATGCAGAAAATCATAGAATTATCCTTTCGAGATCTGTGTCCAAATAAATCTCCAAGAAAATACATTTTTGTTTTCATGCGTCAGACAACTCTTACCTCAGTCTGTTTTTTCAGAGGGAAAAATTTTCATTCTTGCTTCAGATCATAAGAGTGCACGTAGTTAATAGAAAATGACGAGGGTGGTGCAAATTACAGAACGAAGAAAAACGATACCAAACCTCCACTTTCCTCAATAAAACTTACTGACGTCACACTGGCGTCAGTGTAACAAGTACAACTTTTATGAAAGTCAAGCATGTGTGAAATACTTGACCCACTTCTGTTTTGCAAGTCTTATATGTTGAACCGAAATTTGGGTATACAAAATATCTTATGAAAGCGTGAAAATGAGAGGTTTTGGATTACTGCTTCAGACAGATCGAGACGTAGTCTCACCTGTCTCACCTATTGGCATCACCAAGTTTGGAGTTAGCCTCCGCATCCAGTGACACCGACATGATCCTCCGTCCTTCTCCATGTGCTCCGGTCTTCGCTGTACTGCCCTGCTGACTTCATGGATTCTCATGCCACATGGTTCGGCCTAGGTGATGCTGCCAATGAGAGAAGCTGGTAATCTGTTTATTTTCTTGTTCCCTCGGCCTTACCTTGAAGACAGATTTATGAGGTCCGTTTCTTGGTTTCGAAGCGCAGGCTACATATCACCGTTTCCCTTCATTTATTGAAGTAAGTTTTCTTGCTACCAGTTCGTGTAATATGCTTTCCTTTGTTCATTGATCTTTCCAGCATCTGAGCAGCCTCCTAAAACACCACATCTCAGCTGCTTCGATTCTTTTTCCATTGTCTTTTCTTTGTGTTTGGAATCCACGGCCATGATTGTTGCATAACGGGCCATACTAGGCATTGAATTTTTTTTTTCCATTTCAGCTGGAAAGGAATGCTGCAATCTTTCCAGATGTTATTTAGTTGGATCATTCTACTTTTAGCCATGCCTATTATTGTTTTTATGCCCTTGGTACTTGATAATAATAATAATAAAAACAATAGCAATCACGATGATGATGGTGATGATGATGATGATGATGATGATGATGATGATGATGATGATGATAATGTTTGGAATTTATATAGCGCTGGAGATTGTAAAACAACAAATAAAAGCGCTTACATTCAAGTCCTTTACACTGCTGCGATCGCACCTAAATAAGATAAACAGATCAAATCTATACACACATGCGCATGAGCACGTTCGCGCGCAGCACGCCTGGGCTGGGTTATGGAGACGAGCGTGACTGTTAAAAAGTATGGATAGACTATGAGGGTTTAAGATAAGAAAAATATGAAATAAGTGTGTTTTGAAACTGGATTTGAAAGTATCAGGTGTAGGTTTTTGGCGTAGGGATAGAGGAAGATCGTTGCAGGGAAAGAGTGACGGCCAACAGTAGATTGCTTGAATCTGGATGTTCCAAAGCACAGAGTATCCGCTCATGAGGGAAGGGAACGAGATGGAGTGTACAGGTGAAGGCATTTGCAGAGATAAGAGGGAGCAGATTTGTGGAGACATTTGAAGCAGAGGATACTAAACTGATATGTAACTCTGTGAAATGGTGTTGGACCAGCTGACAGGTAGTGACCTCCAGCCTGTGAAACTGTCCTTCCACCTCCACCCCCAGCCTGTGAAACTGTCCTTCCACCTCCACCCCCAGCCTGTGAAACTGTCCTTCCACCACCACCACCAGCCTGTGAAACTGTCCTTTCACCACCAGCCTGTGAAACTGTCCTTCCATCTCCACCCCCAGCCTGTGAAACTGTCCTCCCACCTCCACCCCCAGCCTGTGAAACTGTCCTTCCACCACCACCCCAGCCTGTGAAACTGTCCTTCCACCTCCACCCCCAGCCTGTGAAACTGTCCTTCAACCACCACCCCCAGCCTGTGAAACTGTCCTTCCACCTCCACCCCCAGCCTGTGAAACTGTCCTTCAACCACCACCCCCAGCCTGTGAAACTGTCCTTCCACCACCAGCCTGTGAAACTGTCCTTCCACCTCCACCCCCAGCCTGTGAAACTGTCCTTCCACCTCCACCCCCAGCCTGTGAAACTGTCCTTCCACCACCACCACCAGCCTTTGAAACTGTTCTTCCACCTCCACCCCCAGCCTGTGAAACTGTCCTTCCACCTCCACCCCCAGCCTGTGAAACTGTCCTTCCACCTCCACCCCCAGCCTGTGAAACTGTCCTTCCACCTCCACCCCCAGCCTGTGAAACTGTCCTTCCACCTCCACCCCCAGCCTGTGAAACTGTTCTTCCACCTCCACCCCCAGCCTGTGAAACTGTCCTTCCACCTCCACCCCCAGCCTGTGAAACTGTCCTTCCACCTCCACCACCAGCCTGTGAAACTATCCTTCCACCACCAGCCTGTGAAACTGTTCTTCCACCTCCACCCCCAGCCTGTGAAACTGTCCTTCCACCTCCACCACCAGCCTGTGAAACTGTCCTTCCACCTCACACCAGCCTGTGAAACTGTCCTTCCTCCACCCCTTTTCCACCCCCAGCCTGTGAAACTGTCCTTCCACCTCCACCACCAGCCTGTGAAACTGTCCTTCCACCCCAGCCTGTGAAACTGTCCTTCCACCTCCACCCCAGCCTGTGAAACTGTCCTTCCACCTCCACCACCAGCCTGTGAAACTGTCCTTCCACCTCCACCCCCAGCCTGTGAAACTGTCCTTCCACCTCCACCACCAGCCTGTGAAACTGTCCTTCCACCTCCACCACCAGCCTGTGAAACTGTCCTTCCACCACCACCAGCCTGTGAAACTGTCCTTCCACCACCAGCCTGTGAAACTGTCCTTCCACCTCCACCACCAGCCTGTGAAACTGTCCTTCCACCACCACCCCCAGCCTGTGAAACTGTCCTTCCACCTCCACCCCAGCCTGTGAAACTGTCCTTCCTAAACCTCCACCCCCCCAGCCTGTGAAACTGTCCTTCCACCTCCACCACCAGCCTGTGAAACTGTCCTTCCACCACCAGCCTGTGAAACTGTCCTTCCACCTCCACCCCCAGCCTGTGAAACTGTCCTTCCACCTCCACCACCAGCCTGTGAAACTGTCCTTCCACCACCAGCCTGTGAAACTGTCCTTCCACCTCCACCCCCAGCCTGTGAAACTGTCCTTCCACCTCCACCACCAGCCTGTGAAACTGTCCTTCCACCTCCACCACAAGCCTGTGAAACTGTCCTTCCACCTCCACCACCAGCCTGTGAAACTGTCCTTCCACCTCCACCCACCAGCCTGTGAAACTGTCCTTCCACCTCCACCCCCAGCCTGTGAAACTGTCCTTCCACCTCCACCACCAGCCTGTGAAACTGTCCTTCCACCTCCACCACCAGCCTGTGAAACTGTCCTTCCACCTCCACCACCAGCCTGTGAAACTGTCCTTCCACCTCCAGCCTGTGAAACTGTCCTTCCACCACCAGCCTGTGAAACTGTCCTTCCACCACCAGCCTGTGAAACTGTCCTTCCACCTCCACCACAAGCCTGTGAAACTGTCCTTCCACCACCAGCCTGTGAAACTGTCCTTCCACCTCCAGCCTGTGAAACTGTCCTTCCACCACCAGCCTGTGAAACTGTCCTTCCACCTCCAGCCTGTGAAACTGTCCTTCCACCTCCACCACAATCCTGTGAAACTGTCCTTCCACCTCCACCACAAGCCTGTGAAACTGTCCTTCCACCTCCAGCCTGTGAAACTGTCCTTCCACCACCAGCCTGTGAAACTGTCCTTCCACCTCCGCCACAAGCCTGTGAAACTGTCCTTCCACCACCAGCCTGTGAAACTGTCCTTCCACCTCCAGCCTGTGAAACTGTCCTTCCACCTCCAGCCTGTGAAACTGTCCTTCCACCTCCAGCCTGTGAAACTGTCCTTCCACCTCCACCACAAGCCTGTGAAACTGTCCTTCCACCTCCACCACAAGCCTGTGAAACTGTCCTTCCACCTCCAGCCTGTGAAACTGTCCTTCCACCTCCACCTCCACCCTGAGGGCTGTAAACCACTACCAAGGTGGAACTACAGAAAAGCCAAATGGCAATATTAAGCTGACTAACAAATACACCAAAAACGTCAACATCATCACCAGACTTCAACCAACTGACCAACTTGAAAACTGCTTACCAAAGCCAGCTGCAGAAACCATCCCACAAGGAGCAAGAAAAGAGACTAGACCATATTGGACTGAAGAACTCCAACACCTGGAAGACCAAGTCAACACAGCGAGACAAGGCTGAGAAGGAACCAAAGTAGAAAACACTATCAGCCTGAAGAAACAGACAGCTTCCTATAAGAAGGCCTTCATTCAAGCAGCAAGAAACAGTTGGAAGAGAACGACTGAACACCTGAAAATGGATAAGGAAGCAAACTATGGAAGCTTACAAAAGCAATGAACGACGGAAAACCTCCAACAGCTTCCATAGTCCTAGAAATTTAATGATGCGGTCCTCACTGGCAAGCAGGCTGATGACCACCTCATCAACACTTTCAAGGAGATTAATAAGAATAAGAATAATAAGTGGAATTTATTTATATAGCGCTATATCTTGCAAAAACAAATCAAAGCACTTAGAGATTCGGAATATCAACATCCCAAAGGACAGAGAGAAAGAAGTCCTGAAAGAACAGGAGTGATACAGGAATGCAGACACGGGGAAAGAAATCATAAACGAGCCTTTTACAAAGAAAACTTGAAAAAGGACTCAAACAACTACAGAAAGATGTATCACTGGAAAACGATGGCATCACCAATGAAATGCTGCAAATCCTGGGACCATCAGCAAAGAAATGCTTCTAAACATCTATAATGTCAGCTGGTCTAGGGCATCAGTACCAATTTACAAGAATGAAAATGACAAAACCAAAGCAGACATCTACAGGCCAATAAGTCTGACCAGCTGAAAAAAATGTCTGACCAGCTGTGTTTGGAAGCTTATGGAGAGATTCAAAAACAACAGACTGACCTGGTACCTGGAGAAGGAGGAGGTCACTTCTGACAACCAGGCTGATTCAGACAGCACAGATCCACCAAGGACCATATTGCTTATGTTGCCCAAGAAATTGAAGACGTACTCCAAGACAAGAAGCATACCAATGCAGTCTGGATTGACCTAGAAAAAGCATTTTACAAGGTTTGGAAAATGGCCTGAAATTCAAGATGCATCAGCATGGGATCACGTGCCACATGTATGATTGGATCAGCCAGTACCTTACTAGAACAGAAAAGTCCAGAGCAGGAAGAGGACCATAAAGGAAGGTGTTCCACAGGGCGGTATACTCTCCCCGACGTTTTCCCTCCTCTTCATGAACCACAGTTGTCAGTTTCCCCTACTTTTAGCTTCTCTCAGCTGCTATCCATTTCATCCCAGCCCAGCCCAGCTGTGCTAATTATAGCTGAAACTTACCACACTTGGGCTAGGTAAATGGTAGTGGTGCGCTTAATTTAGCATTCTTTACTGAATGATGTTGGATATGCGCGCTGTGGAACGAAATCTTGGGCAACATCCCAGCATGGATCCATGGTGCAATGTATGCAGATGAAATGGTCATCTGATGCTCTGAGCAATACGTAACTACAACCACAGTGAGAATGCAGGAAGCCCTGTGGAAGATTGACAAATGGACAAAGAAATGGTCGGTGGCCATCACCACCATACACCATCACAACATACACCATCTTCAGTCTGGCCACAAAGGAACAGCGTGCACATCTCCAGGTGAACGGACACACCCTACTCCAGGATAAAACACCAACCTACCTTTGACCCCAGGATGACCTGGAGGACCCAGATTTAAAAATGCACAGCAAGAGTCAGGCTGCAAACAGCACTGATAAAGAAGTCATTTTGTGCCATAGAAACGGTATCAACCGGAACCGTGTAAAATTATCTCTCTGTCATTTTTGTGTATCACCTGATAAGTATTTTTCTACACGAAACAACGCTTTTAAAAGAAGAAAACCTCATATAGTTATCATTAGTTTCCATGTCAGTATACCAGCTTTGCTTGTAACTGGAAATAAGTATGTCTTTAAGCTCTGTAGTAAATCACATTTGTAACCTATTCCGAGACAATATAAGTTTCCAAAGCCCATTGCAGATAATATCATCTGTACTGTTAGTGTCCAGTATTAAACGACCAGCTTCGTGTTATAACGAAAGCATTTCATGAGCCTTTCTGCACCATCCTGTTAAAGGCAAGTTTATTGGTTTTAATCAGTAGTACTTGAAGCACTTTTTTGCCGTTCTAATTCTCAATAGGTACCTTTCCGTTTTACCACATACTTATTTATTATACGTGTATAGTGGAACATTCAAAAATCTTTTAATGGCAAAGGTATGTATTTTTTTATATCTTTGTTCTGCTATTATCTCCATATCTCATATGCCTACGTTAGAAAAGGTTCATTTTGTGCGTCAAACAGTTTCCAATAGAGATTTATATCATTTGTCTTTAGCTTCTTAGAGACCTTTGAAATTCCATAACCAGAGCGAGCGAGCGAGCGACAGAGAGAGAGAGAGAGAGAGAGAGAGAGAGAGAGAGAGAGAGAGAGAGAGAGAGAGAGAGAGAGAGAGAGAGAGTGTGTTAACGTTTGCCACTTTTATCAAATCAGATAGGAGCAGGAGAGTTCAATCAGATTTTCCAAAGGTCATGTAATTCTCATAAGAATCCAGTAGCCTTTCTGGTTTTGGTAAAAAAATTTATAAAAATAAAAAGGACGACAAGACTAATGCTGTGTTTCCTAATTCCTGTGTTATGTGTTTGTAAATTATATGATTTTCTTGTTTTGCTTTGTACTGACGATTTGAAAATGAAAGTTATATTTAAAAAATAAAACTGAGCAAGAGATCGTTAAATTGCATCAGTCTTGACACGCTTTTCAGCATTTTGTTGTTGCACAGGTTGACAGACTGCCCATTTTGGTCATTTTATCAAAATAAAGCGTAAACTAGTTTTGATTACCAATGCTTTTGGTTTTGCGTGTATTCAATGTATTCAACACGTGCAGTCATATGTAAAAATGCATGAACGCTTACGTGAACATATTATGGGCATACATACCCTATAACCTGTATGTGCACTCCCGCGCGCGCGCGCGGGCACGCACGTACCACACACACACACACACACACACACAACAGCCAAACACGACGACACTGTGACCGATTGAAGAGAACTTGAGAGAAGCAGAATGGCATTGATGTGATGATTAAAGATTGCTCTTTAAAGCTTTTTTAGCCTCTGTGTTCAGCTATCAGTGTGAACTCAGCTCTGTGGTTTAGCTGCAGTGTTTGTTAGTCATCTGATACTCCGTTCTCTTCTTTTATTATGTGCGGGTTGTGCTCACCTCAAATCAAACTAATATTGTCACTGTCACTATCCAGCACTGTAAACACTTCTGTGTATACAAAAAAACAGACTTTATCTTATGTTTAGATGGAAAAAAGGAAGTGACGTTTGATTTAATAATAATAATAATGTATGGAATTTATATAGCGCTGAATCTTGTAAAGTAAACAAATCAAAGCGCTTAATCAAACCATCTAGGTTGATTTACAGAAGAAGAAAATAAACTGGCTGTTCTAGTGATTCGTCTATGATGGATCGTTGCCATCTTGTCTCTCTCCTTTCCTTCAAGTCTATCAGCCTTTTCACTCTCTGAAGTCAAGTGCTAAAAAGCTACACTGTGCTCCTAAACTTGTTTCAAACCTTTTGGGAAAAGATCTGTTTGTTGTCAAGGCCATGTAATCTGCAATTCTCTTTCGTCTTTTCTAAGAAATACTTGAACACTACATTTTCAAAACTGCAAACAGACAAGTCTCAAGAAACCTGCTATTCCAACCTACTATAAACCATCTAGGTTGTTTACGTATACAACTGGTTTGTGTGTGTGTGTGTGTGTGTGTGTGTGTGTGTGTGTGTGTGTGTGTGTGTGTGTGTGTGTGTGTGTGCACGCGCGCGCGTGCGCCCCCACATGCTCTTTGTGCACATTGACCCTATGTTTCTAAGGTAATGTGTGATAGCCATCTTTACCGGACTTCTGCAGCAGACTTTGGCAGGATTTGCCATCTTTACCGGAGTTCTGCAGCAGACTTTGGTAGGGATTTCCATCTTTACCGGACTTCTGCAGCAGACTTTGGTAGGGATCTATATTCCCATTTTACTAGACGTCTGCAGCAGACTTTTCTTTTTTAATTTATGTCAAATTTTAATTTTTTTAAAATTTTATACAACTTAAAGTCTGCGTGAAATTCGGGCTGCTCTCCCCGGGGAGAGCGCGTCGCCACAAGAGCAGCACCACCTTTTTTGTGTCTGCAACTATATTTGTTTCTCTATCAGAGTGGCTTTTTTTCTCAGAATTTTGCCAGGGACAACTCTCTTGCCGTAGGTTCTTTTACGTGCGCTGAGAATTTTGTGTAACACACGGGACCTCGGTTTATCGTCTCATCCGAAAGACTAGCGCCCAGACCACCACTCTTGGTCTAATGGATGGGGGAAAAGTTTCGGGCTCAAACGGGATTCGAACCACCGCACACTTCCGACCCGGACTTTTCGCATTGTAGACAGGCGCGTTACCTCTAGACCACCGATCAACACATCCACTTTGGCAGGGATCTGTATTCCCATCTTTACTGGGCGTCTCCAAGCAGACACAGACTGTTCCCAATATTCCATACTACATCGGTCCAAATATGCCACACCACAGTGGTCATATGCCATACATCAGTGGTCCAATATGCTACACCACAGTGGTCCAAATATCCACCCAGTGCATGAACCAATGTGACTGTGACACGTCGAATGATAGGAAGCTTATACTGACATTCTTGAGTAGTTGTAACATGTCAGACACGCACGCACACACGCACGCATACACGCACGAACACACGCACTCACGTACGTACACACCCACGCACGCACGCACGCACGCGCGCGCACGCACACACACACACACACACACACGCACTCACTCAGACACACAAACACACTCACTCAATCACACACACATTTACTCAAAGTAAAAACTAAAAGACTGTATTGCTGCTTTGTAGATTTTTAGAAAGCTTTTGATAATGTGTGATTCGAGGGTCTTCTTATAAAGTTAAACAAAATAGGGATTACAGGCCAAACTTTTGATATCATTAAAAACATGTATTACAATGCGACAATATTTACAAAAATACAAGGCAAACACACTGATGAAATCATAGTTTAAAAAAAGGGGTTACATCAGATCATTATTTAATGTATATGTCAATGATATAGTTCAATATATTGATGAAAAAGATTTACCATATATAACCGCAAGAGATAAAATTCCTTGTTTACTCTATGCTGATGATCTAGCATTATTATCAACAACCAAAGTAGGTCTTCAAACTAAACTGAATAAACTGGAAGAATACTGTTCGAATTGGGGTTTAAAGATAAACAAAACAAAAACAAAGATAATAGTCAATACGAGATCACCCCGTAATATCCCATTTCATTTCAACTGTGGAGAGCATATAACTGAAACAGTAGAAACTTATAAAGTACCTGTCCACAGATGAAACATCCAAACTAGTTACGTCTCTCATTCTTTCACGTCTGGACTATTGCAGTTCTCTTCTGGCTGGTCTGCCAGCATCATCAATCCAATCCCTTCAATGTATACAAAACTCTGCAGCTTGACTAGTCCTCAGAAAGAAAAAATCTGAGCACATTACCCCTCTCTTGCAATCTCTCCATTGGCTGCCTGTGCCACAGAGAGTAAACTATAATATCAGTACCCTCTGTTACAAATGTCTCCACAAAACAGCACCCATCTACCTCTGTGAATGTCTTCACTTGCACGCTCCTTCTCGTTCTCTCCGCTCTGCTGTAGATACCTTGCGCTTACGAATACCTAGATTCAACCAATCTACCATCGGCCGTCGCTCTTTCTCTATTTCTGGTCCATCGATCTGGAATGACCTCCCTCTCTCTCTCTCCGCCAAAAGCCTTGTTATGACACTTTTAAATCCAGTCTCAAGACATTTATTTCAAACCTAAGATTTTCCTCTCCTGCTTCATCTCATAGCTTTTTCCTGCCTTCAACAGCAAAGATTCTATTACCCTGCCAGGGTGTGTGACCTATGTGTGGGTGTGTGTGTGTGTGTGTGTTTGCGTGCGTGCGTGCGTGCACATTTGGTCTTGATGGAACTATTAATTGTTACTGGTTGTATGACTGTGTAAGAATGAGTTGAGTCCAAGCGCTCTGCAAGATATAGCGCTATATAAATTCCATTTATTATTATATTATTATTATTATTATTATTATTATCAATACTTAGGTGTCGTTTTTCATCAGAACGGTAAGTTTCAAGTAACACAAGAACATTTAGTAAAACAAAGTAACAAAGCAATGTACGCCTTTAAAAGAGCTATTCGTGGACAAAATTTAAAGACTACTATAACAATGCGTTTATTTGACTCACTGTTAACCCCTGTTTTAAACTATGGAGCAGAAGTTTGGTTTGCAATTTATTTTAATGGGGAGATAGAATTTCATAAACTTTTCAAGACATGCGTATCAAATCAGTTTTTATACGAAAATGTTCATGTGAAACTTTGTAAACAAATACTAGGAGTTCATAAAAAAGCATTAGTACTACCCACTTTGGGTGAATTAGGAAGATTTCTTCTGACCTTTAAAAGAATATGTCAGATAATATCTTTTTGGATTCATTTGATAGAATCAAAACCAAGTATTATATTAGAATAGTATACAATGTTTTGGTACCAAACGAATACATACGATAAATGAATCAACACAGTGAAAAATATTCTGTACACAATTGGATTCAAGCATGTTTGGAAGAACCAAAGTACTCTGGATGTTCATCGGTTGAGTTATATGCTGTTCAAAGAAAGCTCGAGGACATGTATAAACATTTTGGATCTACCAGAAGAGAGAGTTTGCAAAACTAAAATTTTATGATTTTGCTACCAAAGAATACAGAATGTAACCATATTTAACAAACTATGAAAACAAAACCCGTAGGAAGACGTTTTGTAAATTTCGCACTAACGGTCATGATTTCATGATAGATATAGGGAGGCACCAAAATACAGAGAGGACAGAAAATGTAGATACTGTAACAAAATAGAAGATGAATTTCATTTACTCGATGAATGTGTATTATATGATGAACTCAGGAACATTTTGTTAATAAAAATGAAAACCAAAAACTGTATATAATAATGAAAACCAAAAAACATAAAAATGAAAACCAAAAACTGTATATATAAATTAAGCGACATAATCACAGTTGATATCTATCAGGCACCTATCATCAAATATGTGTATGAATGTTTTGAGAAAAAGGATAAAGAGAAGTTAAATGCAACATGCCTTCAGTGTATATCATTTTGAGCCAAATAGATAATTATGACTGATATTGGCAATAAAATATTCTGAATCTGAATCTGAATCACACACGCGCACACACACACACACACACAACACACACTCTCTCTCTCTCTCTCTCTCTCTCTCTCTCTTTCCCTTGCTCTCTCTCTCTCTCTCTCTTTCCCTTGCTCTCTCTCTCTCTCTCTCTCTCTCTCTCTCTCTCTCTCTCTCTCTCTCTCTCTCTCTCTCTCTCTCTCTCTCTCTCTCTCTCTCTGGAAAGTGCAGATTAATGCTTTCATGACTGCGGAGATCATAAATTGCCATTTCATGTTATACACATTTTGTCCTAACATGTCGATGTGTTGTGGCCAAAGGCTAAAGTACATTAAAATCTTTGAGTTCTTGAGTTGAGTTCTCTCTCTCTCTCTCTCTCTCTCTCTCTCTCTCTCTCTCTCTCTCTCTCTCTCTCTCTCTCTCTCTCCTCTCTCTCTCTCTCTCTCTCTCTCTCTCTCTCTCTCTCCTCTTTCTCTCTCTAAATATGACACAATGTCTCAATGTCTTTGACCATTATTTCTTTTTTGTCTTATATCACTACAAGTGAAGAGACGTTCTATCAAGGCAGAAGACACGCTGCAAAACCATGGCACTTGTCAAAAAAGAA
>CM054160.1:24263996-24286496 GCA_028751875.1 Rapana venosa | reverse complement strand
TCCATAGTTTGCTACCAGAGTAAACGAGGGATGCCATAAATAGATCAATTCTTGGCCGAGGAGGAAAAAGGATAATTTTGTCACGAATGCTTTTGGCTGAAAATCTTTGATATAGATATACTGGGGAAAGATTGCTCATAATTTTATACATTAGTATACCTTTATTATAATGACATCTCATAACAAAAGGAAGAATACTGAGCTCTTTGTATATATTTCAAGGGAAGAAGATCTTAGAAGGATTGGCTTTAGTGAACGTCTGTATATACTTTCCAAGGGTTTCAAGCAATTCTTACTAGCCAAGTCCCAGCATGTTAAAGCATACTCTATGTCGGGTTGAATGTATGCATAGAAAAATAATTTTCTGGTATGCAGATCAAGGAAATGTTTAATTATATTGAGCTGAAACACTTTCTGGGCTATTTTCTTGGACAGAGTGTAGACATGACTTGACCATGACAAGTTATTGTCAATGTTAAGTCCCAGCAGTCTATGCGAATTTACTTCTTCTAGTACATTATTGCACATTTTTTAAATATTTAAGTTACTTGGGATAACTTTTATATTTTGACGTTTCTGGCGTGTTGTAACTAGCATAAATTTAGATTTGTGTGGATGTAGAGCCATGTGGTTATAATCAGTCCATGTTACAATTTTATTTATATCTTTTTGTAGATGTTCATATACTAGTTTCACATATTTACCTGCACTGTGCAAAGTTGTATCGCCAAATCATTAATGTAGATTGTAAATAGGATAGGGCCTAGAACAGAACCCTGGGGAACACCATATCTTATGGGCATGAGTGAAGATACTAATGAGTTTTGGAAAACTGCTTGTCTTCTGTTTGTTAGAAAAGGGGTTAGTAACTTAAAAGATTTAGCAGATAAGGCATAGATAGTAAGTTTCCTTAAAAGAAGATTGTGGTCAATTGTGTCAAAAGCTTTGGCAAAGTCCACAAAGACTGTGCCTGTTAAAAGGGTCATTGTTTATATTCAAGTGCCACTGTTCTATTAGGTTGCTGAGAGCTGTATGACAAGAGTGATTTTCTCTGAAACCGCTTTGATTTGGGCGGAACAGGTTGTGTAATGTAAAGTGTGATAGAAGATTGTTCTTGATTGTTCTTTCCAGAGGTTTAGACAAGGTAGACAGAATAGATATAGGCCTGTAGTTAGATGGGTCATTTGAATCCCCAGATTTAAATACTGGAATCACTTTAGCAATTTTAAACATTTGGGGATAAGAACATTTTTCAATACAGAGGTTGTAAATAATATATGTAAGATGTTCAGTAATTATGGGGGCAGATATTCTTAAGATTTTACTGTCTAAATCATCTACACCTTGGGAGTTGGACTGTTTCAATACACACAAATCTCTGTACACCTCGCTGACACTGAGAAACTTAAAGTCAAATCTAGAATGTATATCTTTTAAATCACAGTAGTTTTTAAGGGGAAGTAAGTCATAAGGGGACGGGATAGCTCAGTGGTCGGAGCACTCGCTTTCCCCCAGCCAAGTTAAGCAGCGTCGAGCGTGGTTACCACTTGGATGGGTGACCGTTTGCGCGCCTTGGCTTCAGTACAGTTCCCCCAGTTCACCCAGCTGTAAATGGGTACCTGCCCTCTTTAGGGTCAGGGAAGGTAAAGCAGCGAGGGAGAGGAGATGGGCGCCGCCCTCAATATGCTGGCCCCTAGAGAAGTGAGGTCTCTGACGCCTCGCTCCCCTACGACCTTATAGGTTATGGGACTCCTTTACCTTTACCTTTTAAAGTCATTATTTACTGAATTATCGGTATTGATTAGTCTTTCAGCTATAGTACAGAAATGCTTGTTCATACGTTCAACTGATAAATTCATAGCAGAATGGGGACAGGATGTGGATAATTTACCTGATAATTGATTTATAAGGGTGGCGGGGAGAAATTATTTCACCAACAGGAGAAGTAAGGTACCTCCTTCCCTCCGCTAGCCTGTGGGAGATCCTTGGGCAAGATCGGGTACCCACTTAGCCTCCCGATCAGGGTTACGTGAAGTCATGGAAGGCAGGTGACGGATGATGTGTTGAGCAGCCGAATAGTTTTTGGGAACTGGTCAGCACTTCAATGTGTTAGGCAGATGATACTATATGAGTACAATGGCTAAGACAATCCGCTCAGTACGAGCACTGCTCCTATAGAAAGTAATTGCAGCCTACTATAGGTATACTTCTGCAAAGAATGTCATGGTAATCAGAAAGAAACAGAATACAGATAACAGCGTGAAGGGGGCTTCCAGTTTATCTGGAAGTTCCTCGCTGGTGGGGGGATTATGTGGACAGGTAACCCCCGAGTCACCCACGATGTCCGCATCGAAAACCTCTCAGAATGGGTACATGGAACGTAGGGACTATCCCAAAAAAAGAAAATTGGAAAATCTCAACGGGAAATGGAAAAAAATGAACCTCAATATACTAGGACTTTCGAAGTGGAGGGGAAAGGAGCAGGCTGCATAGCATCCGACAACTACCCATTCTTTTACTCAGGGGAGATCAACCCCAGAAAGGGGAGTTGGGCAGATTCTAGATCAAGAAACCTCAAGCCATCAAAGGTTTTGGACTGAAAATGACAGAGTTCCTGATGTAAAATTAAGGGCAACCTTTCGACTTTGGGAAATGTAAAAGTATATCCCAACACTGAAAAGATGACGCAGAAATTAGGAGTCCTTCGGATGAGACTATAAAAACCGAGGCCCCGTGTGCGAACCACGCAGAAAAACTCGTGCACACTAAATCCTGTTCCCTTTTGTAGAGTGGGCCCTTTGTGGGCGGTGGGAACGATGACAGAATTTAAAAAAACTGCATACCTGGGGACTGGATGTAAAAAAGACATGATGCTTTTTCCCTTACCCTCGATATAAAATTAAAAAAAGATAAAAGAAAAGGAGTTTATGAAAAACAAAAAGGCAATGAAGAACGAAGTCTCAAATTCAGAATAATAATGGGTGACCTCAATCAAAAGGGGGGGAAAAGGGAAAGATGAAACCCATTTGGGCCCAATTGGAATGGGATGAGAAATGAAAGAGGAGAGCGGCCACGGAATGGTGAAAAGGAAACAAAGCTGGTTTCATGAAACATGGTTTGAAAAGCACCCAAGAAGATGCTGGACATGGAAAAGCCCTGGCGCAGAACCGGGAATAAAATAGATACATCCTGTTTTAAAGAACTTTTCCGAAACTCTATAACATCTTGAAAGTCCATGCCAGGTCAGACTGGGGAAAGTGTCTATCCCAGTTATGGGACAATGCGACAAAATTGAAAAAGTTTCAAAAGCAAAAGAACCCCAAAAAACTGAAAAGAACATGCTACAAACTGACGAAGAAATCAAAAAAAAAATACAGTCAAATTAAAAACAAATTCGATGGCCTAGATCAACTCCCCTACAGGGGAAAAAAATGGCAGTGATAAAAGATAGCATCAGCAAGGCAGCAAAAGAATAATACCAGTCTAAATAGAAAAGGGCATAAGAAAATGGTAGCTCCGAATTTTTTAAAACCCATGGAAAACAGGAGAAAGGCAAAAGTAGATGATAAAAGTATAAAAAACTTTACAAATGGTTAAGAAAAAATGTAAAGAAGCCAAGGAAGAATGGATCAAAATCAGTGCAAGGAAATTGAAATGAAAGCAAATTTTGATAGTAAACTTATGCATGAAAAAAAAAAAGAGTGACAGGAAAAAAGGTCATTGCAAAAAAAAAGGTTGTTAAAGTCGAGGAAAGGGATAACCATGGAAAAAAGATATTCTTAACAGGTGGTCAAATACATCGAGAGTTTACCACGACGAAGAGGGCCATCCCCCATTAGCAAAAGAAAATTTGGGCCCCTAATCATGGAAGACGAAGTGAGACATGCACTCCAAGATGAAAAGTGGTAAGGCGCCAGGACCCGAGATATCCCATCGAATTGATAAAGCCCGGAGAAGGGGAATTAAGGGAGTCACAAAACTCTAAACAATTTTATATACACAGGAGAGATTCCGAAATATGAAAAGTCCATTAATTGCATCCCTAAGAAACTTGGGGCAGCTGAATGTGACCAACACTACAATCGCCTGAAGAGTACCTCCCAAAATTCTTACAATACTCTGAAGAGAATGAGAAATAAAAACCCCAGAAATACAGAAAAAAGCAATTTGGGTTCATGGCAAAACAAGGGACCCAAAAGCAAACTTTCCCTTGAAAACTCTCATGGAAAAATCCTCGAGGTCCAGAAAGACCTGTACCTCTCTTCAATGACTACTCAAAAAACGTTCGACAAAGTACGACACTCCGACTTGTTTAAATTTTCTGGCAGGGCTTACATCGACGGGAAAGATCTTCGGTCCTCAGGAAAAATTATGGGAACAGGGCAGCCATTAGAGTCGACAATGACTCAGTCAAAAGACCAATCTGCAGGGGTGTGAGGGGAGGGGCGTGTTCCGCCGATTTATTTAATGTATATAGTGAAAAAATTTACGAAATATTAAATATGAGGAATTAGTGTAGGTGGCCACAACCAAAAAAACCGGATATCAGAGACACAGTCCTTTCGCCGCTCGCGGAAAACTGCAAAAGATTTTAAAACATAACGACGAAAGCGAAAAAAAAGGATTTCAGCTCAAGCAAAGAAGACAGAAAGCAGGGTGATTCGAAAAAAAATTGTTTTTACCCCAATGCAACATACCTGTAAAGGAGAGAGAATCAGACAAGTAAACACCTTTAAATACCTTGGTTGTCACACCCCGGAGGCAAGTGGACACAGAAATCAAAAAGAGAATCGGTCAAACTAAGGAACTTTTTAAAACATGAAAAAGCTTTTTACAACAGTAAGATAAGCCCCAAAACAAAGATCCATGTTTTTAGAGCCCACGTTTTGGTCATTCTTCTGTACGGATGTGAGTGTGGACCCCAGCCAAGGGGAACAGAACGCGACTAAAGCAGTGGAAATGTGGGTTTATCCCGGGGAATCGAAAATCCATGGACAAAAAAAAAACTAATGAGAAGTAATGGAAATGGTGGGTCAGAGATCCCTTCTCAAAACCCTCAGGAAAGACAGCTCAAATTTTTTTTGGCCATATAACAGGGGAGGCTAAGAAACGTTATGGAGTGGCAAAATCTGTGGAAACAAGAGCAAGTAAGACAAGCAAAAATTTACAGACAGCTTAAAAAAAAATTTGCACGAAAAAAGAGGGCACCAAAAGAGCTTGAGAGGGACCGAGAACAGGGAAGAAGGGAGAGCCCTGATGTAGATGTCTGCAGGACCAGGGCCGGAACTTAAGAAGAAGAATGTTATACCCTTTTTGGAATAAAATATGACACAAAATGAAATATAGGAAGAAATGATATCAGTTAACTCATTCAAATCAGAACACACGTTATAAAACATATCCCAGTTAATCAAAGCAGCCTTGCAGACTAGCTATACTATCAGCAGTCCACTTTTTTGTGGTTCTGACCATTGGCTGAAGGCGCTGAAACACTGACTGGTACATGGGTGCTAGAAGAATACAGTTAGGGTCAGATGAACCCAGGGGAGGCAACGGTAGTGATTTATATGCACGTGCTACAGTCCCATAGCACAAGTCGAGGGTCTTATTTCTGCATGTGGGGCAGGTCACATACTGTTCATAATTCTTCAGCGTTTTACTGAGTGAACAATTCTTAAAATCACCCAGGATGAATTTAGAAGCATCAGGGGATATGGAATCTAACACATGCATGTGATTTAAAGTATGTTCGGATGCTATGGTCACATTGGCTTTGGGATGAATGAAGACTAAGGTAGTAGGGTCGGAGTGATATAGACAACAGTTCTATATCCTCCTCACACAAAGAGGCCCGAATGGTCACATCCTTACACCATTTCTCCTTAACTAGAAGCAGACACCGCCACCCTGTTCTTTCCTCGTTACGCGTTGTCTCTGTCCAGGCAAATAGGCTGTCCAAAACTATTTATAGACACCTTTCTGCTGAGTACACTGTCTGTCAGCCAGGTTTCTATTTTATTTTATTTTTATTTATTCTTTTATATCGAGGAAAATGGAATAAGCACTCATGTGCATTTTTACATCTGTCAAAACGAGCAGGCCAGCATTCTTGAATTCATACATATAATTAATATTTGCCTGAATTACAACTGCGTTAGAGTTCTATCTCAGAATGGTTTGTTTCTCCTTGCTTTCATAAGGTGGATACATAAACCAGTTAGAATTGTTGACAAACAATAGGAAAAATGCCAAGCAATAGAGGTAAGATGATATCCAGAGACTGATGAATTGAGCCTAGCACCTAAGCATGGGCTGAGGATTTCTTTTTTTGCGTATTGATTGCTTTCATCTTCATCATTGTCATTATCCTATCATCGTCATTATCAGCAGCAGCAGCAGTGGCAGAACTGGTAAATGCAATAAAAGACATAATAGTTTTGTTGTCAGTGTTAGTTTTGTTGCGGTGTTAGTTTTTTTCAGAAGCAGAGGCATCAGCAGCAGCAGAAGCAGTAGTGGTAGTAGCAGTAGTATTCGGGGTCATTAAGGCTAATGGGATAGCTCAGTGGTTGGAGCACTCGCTTTCCCCCAGCCAAGTTAAGCAGCGTCGAACGTGGTTACCAGTTGGATGGGTGACCGTTTGCGCGCCTTGGCTCCAGTACAGTTTCCCCAGTTCACCCAGCTGTAAATGGGTACCTGCCCTCTTTAGGGTCAGGGAAGGTAAAGCAGCGAGGGAGAGGAGATGGGCGCCGCCCTCAATATGCTGGCCCTAGAGAAGTGAGGTCTCTGACGCCTCGCTCCCCTATGGGACTCCTTTACCTTTTTACCTTAAGGCTAAGACTGTACTGGTACCTGGGAGCAACAGCAGTCACTTGGTAGCTGAGGGCAGGTAGGCTACAGTTCCCATCTGGAAGTGGACAGACAGCTAGTCAGCCATGGGGCCAGGGAAGGATGGCAGCGCTGATGGGTCAGGGTCATAGAGCATGGTACGGCTCACGGCTAACTCTGTCAGCATACACGAGAAAAACATTGCAGTGTGCGACAGCACCTTCTTTTTTAGAGCCGAGTCACCCTTTCCAACTGCATTCTGATCCCTTCTACATCCCTTCCCTCTGTGTCTCTGTTGTAATAGGAACTCTATTCTTGGTTGTTAAGCGGGTTAGACTGAGCAGCGGTATGGAGGAAGGGATAATGGAGAATAAACAAGAGGCTAACTGAAGTGAGTGAATTGACCTTTTTTACCCACCCTCTCACCTCCATCAAGTTCCTTCCTCACTTTCCTCTCGCCCAGTGGTCAGAGGGGCCACGTGTCCGAGGTGCACGTGCTTGCCTGCAAGTAGGAATGTTACAGTTGCAGACAGGAAAAAGAAAGAAATAATGGGCGGCGCTGCTCTTGTGGCGAAGCATTCTCCCCGGGAAGCGCAGCCCGAATTTCACGCGGAGAAATCTGCTGCGACTTAAAGTGGTATAAATAAATACATGGATGAATGGATAAATGAATAAATAAATAAATAACAGGTTCGTCCAGCTAGCCCCTGGAGGGAAAAGGTGAGGGCAGCCTGGCACTGCCCAACCATCCATCAAACCTGGAGCCCCGACACGTGGTCAGCCGGTCACACCCCACAAACAGCTTAGGGGGCGGGACCCAGATAGGCAGCTGCACGCAGTCGGATGGGGAGAGGCAGACAGATGGAAAAACGTAGACAGACGTACAGATAGACAGAGACACAGAAAGGCAGCTACACGCAGACGGAGAGAGGGAGCCTAGATAGTATAGATAGTGATAAGAAAGAAAGCGGCAAGTAGTTAGAGCAGGAGTAGTGTGGAAGAGCAGCGGTTGTGAAGAAGAGAAAGATTTAGGAGTGAAGAGTAGCTAGCAGGGCAGTAGGGGGAGTCGAACCCACAGCAATTGTGTGTGAGGGGACGTGTAATGTAAAAAGCCAAGGCCTCGGGAAGCCCAGGTAAGAACCAACGTTTCACTGTTTTCCATGCTTCTTTTTTGTAACCTGTTATGCTGAATGAGGTAGAACAACACATAATCCTAGTCGTGATTGCGCTTCTACGATTCCGCTGTCTTCTCTGATCTCTGTCTTCCACTGTCTGCGGTGCAAATGAAAGCTACATCCCCAAAGTAACAAGGTCATAGGTCATAACATCAGGACCTAGAGTTCAGCGAGTTTGCTTACCACAGGGCAGACGAGAGATTCGAACCCAATGTCACCAGAGAAGCCCTCACACATGTCGTTCGGGCTGCCCGGCGATAGACTAATGTGTGTAAGTGTGTGTGTGTGTGTGTGTGTGTGTGTGTGTGCGTGCGTGCGTGCGTGCGTGCGTGCGTGCGTGCGTGTGTGTGTGTGTGTGTTTGTGCTTGTGTGTGTGTGTGTGTGTGTGTGATAATTTGCACGACAGCCGCCAAGCCCTTAATCAATCCTCAAATCCAGATCCTAACGAGCATTACAGAAAACCTGTCCGGCCCTACGTCAGCTTTGGGCCGTCTCTTTGGATGCCTGATAGTGCGTGCCTGTGGTAAAGAAAACCAGATTGGCCAGCACATCCTTCAAAGATGCACGCTATACAGCGACCTGAGGGAGATGGTGTGGCCGACAGATGCTACAAGCTAAACTGTAGGGCCCTTGAGAGGATCTGGAAATGACATGCCATTACTTTTCCCAGACACATCTGACGGTGTAAAGCAAACGAGAGAAGATGAGTCTACACGCGAGAGTGTGTTTGCAAGTATGTGTACTATGGCATGGTTTTGATGATGGTTGTGGCGGTGGTGGTAGGTGGATGTGTGCGTGAGCTCGTGCGTTATGTGTGCATGTGCACGTACGTGCTTGTATGTATTCAAATGCAAGTGCTTGCGCACGTGCGTGCAAGAGCGCGAGGGTTTATTGTGTGCTTGTAAGGGCGCGTGTACGTGCTTTAAATCCATGCATACATGCATTTGCAGCTTAAAAAGAAAAAAATGGTGAAGGACAAAAGCAAAACAGAAGTCAAGATTTTGACAATTGTACACATGGGATTGTTATTATGTGTGTCATCCCGCGGGTATAAAAATCACAGAGCAAAGACAGGATCAAGCAGGGTTACAGAAAGAAACGATGTCTGTGTTGAAGAAAATCCTCTTGAACAAATTAACTCCGCCAGCCATATGCATTTTGACCGCCTTCTTGAGTAATGCTTCAAGCTACTGCGGGTGATTGATGAGCTGGTTTGCATGATGAACGAAGAAGAAAGAAGGGAGGAGAGAAAGATAAAGGTCAGGTCAAAGTGCCATGGGGCAAAATCCTGCTTGTACTGTCCAAGAGTTACGACAACACTGATCATTTTTGCTCATACTTTTGGTGGATTGGTGGTCTAGCGGTAACGCAATGCATTTCGTCTGCCTAGAGAACAAGTCGCAGGTTCGATACCCTTTAAACCTGAACATTTCTTCCATGTTCTTCATCTGGAATGGTGGTCTGGATGCTAGCAAATGAGCCAATAAGCAGTCTCTATATGCAACACACATTAGCTTGTAAAAGACCCCACGGCAACAAGAGAGTTCTCTTAAGCAAAAATCAAGTCTAAAAAGTCACTTTCAGGTATCACTTTCAAAAAGGAAAATAAAAATGGCTGGTGCTGTTTTTGTGGCGATATATTTTCCCCAGGGAGAGCAGCTCAAATCTTACGTAGAGAAATCTGGCGCCATCAAAAGTGGTAGACACTATATTTTACAGTGCCAGGCATTATGCTTTGTTCCCAAGGCACAAATTGCCTCAAATTTGACGGGCAGACAGACCAGGAAGATCGTGGCATACACAGGGGGGAAAGGTTTTCCCATCACCAGTCACATGCATGTACGTGATGTCAGCCTAAACCACAGTCAAAACGCTGTTAGTTGTTTCAGATCACCTTTAATTATTTATGTCATCTTTTAACAAATCATTTATAGTTGTGAAAGTGAGGAGGAGGAGGAGGAGGATGGTATCTGATGATGATCATGATAGTCGTTGCCTGAGCAGCCGTATTCATGTCATCACCAGTAGTAATATTAGTAGCAGCAGCAGTACTAGGTGTAGCCTAGTGGACAAATACTTTAAGCAGTTCATTTTGAAAGATGACGCGGGTCTGAGAGCTGGAACATTTTGAGGTTTACATGTTTGTGCTTTGCTTAAAAAGAAAATTCGTGACATGTTTGTCTCGCCTATCTTAAAACAATTCTGGCGTGGTTGGGGCTGAGAAAGCGAAGCAGCAACAGTGCATGTAAAATAGTATTTTGAAATAGAGAAAAAAAACTGTAGTAATGACAATAATAGTAATTGCGGGGGTAAATTTTGTGGTGGTGGTTTTTTTTTTTTTTTTTTTCTAAAAAATCAACTTCGTAATTGATATTTAAAATGAGAATGAAATACCTTTTGGAAATAAACAAATCAAAAAGTATTTTGTTTATTTCTTAAAACCTAATCAAAGTTAGGTAATTTTGTCGTGCACCCATATTTTTTGGGTACGTTGTTTAGTTTTATCTGATGGTGAATCAGTTGAAATTCCGGGGGGATGCGTTCTAAAAATACTCAGAAGAAAGATGAAAAATCATCTTTTTGTCTTGAATATTGACCCCTTCTCTTGCTGCGCGATCCTTTGCTAATCCCTTCTAACCGTTTGTAATGCGCTTCCAGCCATCCATCAGTTTTAGGTCACTTTGTGAGGAAAAATAGAAAGGAGTGTGGAACGGGAACCCAAAGATAAAGATAAGAAGGAGAATATGAGCCCATGATGATTTACGGACGTGTCCCTAAAAAAAGATCCACGTGCACTGTGTCTGAAGGCTGGTTTTCTGCAAATCCAGAAGTATTTTGGCCTGCTGATGGGTGAGCTTTCCCCTTCCCTCCCTCCCAAAGCCAAATATCGAAGTCGTGTGTTCAAATCTCGACAACGGCGCCTGGTGAATGTAGATTTTTCCAGTTTTTTTTTTCTTTTGTTGATTTCCTAATCGTGGAGTGCAGCAGACAAAAAAGAGACAAGGAATAAATTGTATTGATGGAGGGGGGGAAATCTTCATCATCATTTTTATCATCATTATCATCATCTATTATTTTGTTATTATTATTATTATATTATCATTATATCACCCCCTCAATTTTTAAAATCTTTTATTGTTATTATGTTGTGGGGTTTTTTTATATAGTGGAAATTTGTTGATCTTGACAACCAAAACTTTAAAGACCCATCGGGAAGGGAGGGAAAAGGATACAAAAAAAAATTTTTTTTATAAAAAAAACTCACATAACTGGCAAAGAAAACGCTCGAAATAACAGCCATGCAAAAAAATTTCATACTCACAGCCAATGTATAAAAATATCGCATACATATCAGATATTGTGTTGATTTCAAGTCTGTTCTTCAGTTTTGACAAATTTTAAAACTAAAACAGCCTTAAAGCAAAGTATTTAAACACCCTCGGGCAACTAAAGCCTCAAGTGAGGGGGTCATCAAAGAAGAGCAGGCAGGCTTTAGGGGCGGATGGTGCAGAATAGGACAAATGTTCAACCTTAGTTAAATTGAGCACCCAAAAAGCTCTTTACCACGTTGTTGCCCACTTTAAAAGCCGTCTGGCTTAAAACTCTGTGGGCAAACCCTGACAGAACCATGGAAAGCTCTATCATAAGGCAACCAGCGCAGTCTACTGTGCATCTATGTAGGAATTTTTTCCGAACCAAATTGGAACGCCAAAAGGTGTCTGCTCTCTCCCACCCTCTTAAAAATCTTTTTAGAGAGAAAATGGTGACGCATTAAAAATGAGAATTGCTAGAATTAGTACTGAAAGTATTTGAAATTATGTTAGAAATCTGCTTAAGGGGGCTTAACTACGGTCGGTCGTGTTTCGGCGCTCCCGCCAAAAGGTTGAATTCGACTTTCAGTGTCGTGGGTTTATAGGACAGAAAAAGATGTGCATTGAAGGGGCGTGGGTTTTATAGAGACAGCAACTATGGCGAGTAGTAAGGTTTTATTTGGCTGGAAAAAAAACGGATGAAAAAAAACGGATGATGGTGTTTGACCCCTATTTTCTTCCTTTCCTTTTGTGACGGAAAGAACGGGTGTAAATTTATTTTTAGTGTCAATTTTTTTTTTTTCTTTCACGAATCAACTGAAGTGGCTGATAAGAGGAGCAGTGTAGGGGTTTGAGTTATAAGCGTTGCTTTCTTGCTTACAGTTTGAAATGCCACCAAAAAAGACACCCCCCCCCCCAAAACAACAAACGCCCCACAGGCCAGCAGCGGTTCCATTGGCAGTGAGAAAATCACCGACAGCTCACTTTGATCCCCTGAAGGGTCAACAGTGGAGGAAAAAAAACAAGGGGGGGGAAAGACTTTAACAAGAAAAGGAAGTCACAGACTAACAACACAAAAATTACTTGCTTAAAAAACACAAAAATACAGCAACATTGATCGGGGGGGGGGGGTGGACATATGGTGGCAACGAATCGAAAACAAGTGTCTTCAATTCTGGTAAGATGGAGAGATTTATGGAGGATAGCAGAAAACAAAATATTAATGTTACTTTTAAAGCTTGAAAAAATTTTTTATCGGGAAATATTCGAATAAGAAAAGAAAACGAGTTTCTGAGAAGAAAATAGAACGCTTGAAAACAGAAACAGGGATTTAGGTGATGATATAAGTGGGGAAACTAAGGAACTCTTTCGAAAGTCCCCAGAAAAGATAATGTAAAAATCCTAAAATTTACCTGGGATTCGGACAGAGAAAAGTTCAGCAGATATTACAACTCGAGTCTTTTCAACATCAAGACATCAGTTTTCCCCCACCGAAATGGAAGTTCTCTGCTGGAAGAAGCAGACCCGTCGTTGTGCGTCATGAAAGGGAAGAAAAACAAAACCTCAGATTTTTCAGAGAAAAAAGTTTTTAAGACAGGGGGAAATTGAGATTTTCATCAGTGAAGACCTCACCAAACTCAATGCGCAAAGACTTTTGGAAATAAAACGTCACCCTGCTGTCATGTCTGCATGGTCCTTTTGGGGAAAACCCTGTTCTGTCGATTGGTGGACCTCAGAGTGATTACCATTGAAGATGGGACATGGACAAAATTGACAGAATGCTGATGGAATTTCCCTACGGTGGCTATTCCAAGCCAAGAATTCCCTCATGGCCCCAAGCAGCGAGGGCAGATAGGCAGGCAGATGGAGGAACACCCAGACGACGGGAGTCTACAGCGGGGGCCAGGGTTGATGCAGACGGGAGGTACCGGCGGCCAGGGCAGGCAGCCTGTCAACAGTCAGAAGGGCCAGGCCGCAACAGCAGGGACAGCAGCCAGCAACAGCAGTGGGACAGCAGCCAGCAACAGCCAAGTGGGACAGCAACCAGCAACAGCAGTGGGACAGCAGCCAGCAGCAGCAGTGGGACAGCAGCCAGCAGCGCAGTGGGACAGCAGCCAGCAGCAGCAGTGGGACAGCAGCCAGCAACAGCCAGCAAAAAACAGTGGGCAGCAGCCAGCAACAGCCAGCAACAGCAGTGGGACAGCAGCCAAAAAACCCGCAGTGGGACAGCAGCCAGCAACAGCCAGCAAAAGCAGTGGGACAGCAGCCAGCAAAAGCCAGCAACAGCAGTGGGACAAACAGCCAAAAAACGCAGTGGGACAGCAGCCAGCAACAGCCAGCAACAGCAGTGGGACAGCAGCCAAAACAGCAGTGGACAGCAGCACGCAACAGCCAGCACTAGCAGTGGGACAGCAGCCAAAACAGCAGTGGGACAGCAGCCAGCAACAGCCGAACAGCAGGGGCAGCAACCAGAACACGTGGGAAGAACCGGGGGGGGCCAAACAAAGCCACGAGTGGGAAGCACCACACAGAGGGGGGACGCAGCAAAACCCAGCCAGCAAAAGATGGGGAGAAAAACAGCAGGGGGGACAGAGTGGGACGACCAGAAAGAGGGGACAAGCCCAAACAGAGCGGGCCCCCAGCCCGTGGGCCGCCGCACGGTGGGAACTCTCATTATTGCCCAAACCCCTTGGGGTCTAACACTCAAGTTTTCACACTTTCCCATTTCCGGTTGTTCTTTGGGGTTTTGGGAAACTTTTGCCCATCGTGTGTTTCTCCCCATTTTTTCCTCTTTTGGTTTTTCTCCATGGTCCTAGTTGGTTTTGGACGCCCCTCGACTAGCACAATTTTTGCCCCATCTGGCTTCCTTTTCTTTATTGGCACAGTTTTCGTAGGCTTTTTGTTGGGATGGGGTGGAAATTTCTTGGGTAGTTGGCCATATAAAGCCAAAGCTCGAAGCTTATCTCTGAGTGGACCCTCCTTTGGTTTTCACATGCAAATGTCCGGTTTCGCACGTTTTAAGTTTGAAGGGGGTTTAATGGGCTGAGTGCTTGATTTTCCTGAGAGAGGGGTTTTTAGTCTTCCGTGTTTTTGACCTGCCTTTGCTCCTATTTTTGTTGCCTTGCGAAAATTCTTTTTACCTTCTTATAAAAAAAGCCCAAGGTACTTGAAGTGATTAAAACCTAAGTTCTTTTTCCCGCTTTTGATTTGGTTTATTTGGGGGGCACTGTTTGCATTGTTTGTTTTTTTGTGAAGGATTCGGGGTATTTTTCCCCCCCCAAACCCTCCCCCCCCCCAAAAAACCCCCCCCCCCCAAACCCCCCCCCCCCCCCCCCCCCCCCCCCCCCCCCCCCCCCCCCCCCCCCCCCCCCCCCCACCCCCCCCCCCCCCCCCCCCCCCCCCCCCCCCCCCCCCCCCCCCCCCCCCCCCCCCCCCCCCCCCCCCCCCCCCCTCAAAACCCCCCCCCCCCCCCCCCCCCCCCCCGTATTTGATCAGCTCGCGGGGATTTTGAAATTTCCCTCGCTTTCCAATTTTTCAGTGATTTGATTGCTGCCTAAACCTCTTCACGAAGGGATGGAAAGTCATCATCTTCTGACGAGTCCAGACTTGTAAGTACACTGGGGTACTTGTGTTGATGGTTGTAGAGCTTTGAACGTACTTGCCCATTGTTAATGATTCTTTTTCCTCTGGAGGCTTTGCCGTCTTTGTCTTCGATGGGGATCTTGTCTGTTTCTGCTGTGTGAGCTTTTTCACTTTGATAGGCTTTTTGCTGTTGTTCTTGGTCAAAGTTTTTCATTTTGAACATTGTTTTCAATCCTTTTCTTTTTGGCCTTTTTCATGTTTTTCGATTTTTTTGTGATCTTCTGTATTCCCCTGCTCTTTTTGTGTACTTGACACTCTTAAATTACTTTTTTAACAATACCAGGTTTTTTTATCTGTGATCCAGGGTTGTTTTTTTGGCGGTGTTCCCAAGTAGCTCCTTTGCTGTTTCCTATACTGCATTGGAACTGTTGGTTATTGTCTCTGCATCTTTATCAATGTAATCGTGCAGAAAAATTTTCCCACCTTTTCCCCGGGAAGGCTTTTGCGAGGGTGGGCCCTTCAATTTTTCTGGTTGAATTTTACCCTGATGTTCTTAGGCTTGTTATCTTTTTCAGTGGATTTTAAAGTTCAAAACCGGGGCGGGTCACGCCCATTCTGCACCAGAAAAGTCCTCGTTTTGGGGCTCGTTGATGCCAGATCTGAACCGGGTTTTGTCCAGTTGTAATAATCGGTTGTGAGGGTTTCATTAGGTACAATACCACTCCAGCGTCGGGACCCTTGGTTCCCAAGGGTTTTTGCAAGCCCCATGTCGTTTTAGCGGAAAATTCCCCAAGTCTGATTTCCCTTTCGTTGGTAGCTGTATTACGGGAGGGCCCACAAATTTGCCCCAGTCTTTCGTGATCGCCCCCACAAAAGCATTCCGTCCCCTTGAATAAAAGGAGTCTTTTTTGTTAGCTTGTCGATGACCCCTGGGCGCATGAAAAAATTTCCTTATATTCATATCATGTTTGATGTTGGCGCAAAGCTTTTACCACCGTGGTTGAAAGGGGCTGTTTGGGGGGATGGTTATAATTCTAGGTTATGGGCAGCCCGGCATGATTTTGATGTTCTTGTTGAAAGGAAGCCTCCCCATTGGTGGTTGTTAATTCACCACTATAGTAGGTACATGTCCATCATCAAAAGATATTCGCCAAAAATTTTTTCCACTGACATACAAGGCCTACTATTTGCCAGGTGCATTTCTTCTTTGGGGGAAGCCTTTAGCTTCCTGTTTAGGGAAAGTTTTTAAACTTTCCATTTTGCCAGGGTAAATAATCTTTCACGGTTTTGGGGGTTCCCCCAAAACATACTTTCCCTCTGCCCGATGGAGCAGAAGGGCGTCCTTTTTGACCCGGCGACGACCGACCCGGGTTTGGGGCCATTGGTTTTTCTTCATCATGCGCGGGACAGAACCAGCAAATCAACGCCTTCAAAAAAAGACAGAGAACAGCTGTGGGGTTTGCGGAACAGACATTTCCCAGCATGCCGCAACGTCTCCAGAGCGGGGGTTTCTTTTCCCCTTCCCGTGACCATGTCCCCAGCCCTGTCTTAGAGGGGGGATGAAGCGTGCAGTCCCGGACTGAGAAGGCGCCATGGATTTTTTTAAGAAAGCTCTCATCTCTGATGTTACTTTGGCGGAGGTGCAATGCAAGAGAAAAGAGAGTTGGGAAAGAAAAGCAATTTGGTGGTTTGAAGAGACTGAAACCAAGATGTCAGATTTCCACCACACACCTTCCCCCTGCATCCTCAGGATCGGACTGCTGCTCTGTGGTGTGGTTGTGTGTGTGTGTTGTTTTTGTAAAGGGGGGGCGCGTGCGCCCGCGGATTGTTTGTTTGGTTGTTTTATGTCTGTTTTGTGGGGCGTGTGCGCGCGAGGGTGTGTTTTTTTGTATGTGTACTGTTTTGGGGTGGTGTTTGGTGTGTGTTTTTAGTGTGTGTGTGTGTGTGTGTTGGTGGTGTGTGGTGTGTGTGTGGATTGTGCGTGGCGGGGGAATTACTAGCCAATCCCCCCGCGAATGCTGATTTTGTACTCATCGTATGGACGCGTTTCTCGGTTTAGAAATTTTGGGTCACTTACTTTTCCTAACTTTTAACACCAATCATAATGCTAGAGGAGGAAGAGACAGGGCCTGTGAATGTAGTGTTTGGGTCGCGGCATGGTGTCAGGGTTGGTCGCTGTTGATTTCCCCCATTCAAGGTTTTGTTTTGTTTTTGGGGGGGTTGTGTGTGGTTGTGGGGTTGTGTTGTGCGTGTTTATGGTTTTTGTGTGTTTTGGGCCCCCGGAGGGGCGAACTTTGGGTCCCGCCCCCGTCCCCCCGGGGGGGGGGGGGGGGGGGGGGGTTTTCGGGGGGGACGGGGCCGGGGTCCTTGGTGGGGAATGCTGGTTGGTATAGGCAAAAAGCAAAGGACGGGTCTTTTCCCGCTTCCGGGTGATGGCTGTTGCGTGCGGCAGGCAGAGGGGGGAAATGTGATGAAAGCGCTCTCACTGAGGTCGTTTTTTTTAAATTCAATCCCGGGGTCGAAGGCGGCCCCTTTGGGTGGTGGCAGTCAGTTGGCGTGGGACGGAGGGCCTTGCAGCTCTAGTCCAAAGTAAAGACCCCGGGAAAGAAAGAGTGCATGAAAAAAGGCGACATCTGTCGCGGGGTTACCCCATGAGACTTTTAATAACGTATTGCGAGAGAGGACCTTTGCGGGAGGTGTTTGATGTGTGCGTAGTTGGTGAAGTGTGGCTAGATAGAGCAAGCGAGCAAGCAAGCCAGTAGTGAGCGAGAGGAGGGAAAAGGGGAAGAGAGAGAGAAGAGAGGGAGTGAGTGTGTTTGCGGGGAGGGGGGATACTAGTGTAAATTAGTAATCGATGTGCAAGTATTTTGTTTGCGCATTTATAAAATTTGTTTTTAAACTTTTCCAACCACCACCCCACCCCTTATGTACTTATTTGGGAAGACGGTTTCCATATAGAAATTTTTGAAGTGTGTGGGGGGAGAGAGAGAGAGAGGGGGGGAAGGAGAGGGAAAGGGGGGAAAGGGGAAAAGGGGAGAGCGAGAGAGGATTCCTTTTAATCGGTTAGACAAGGATATGTGTGAAGGGAGTAAGTGGACAAATTTAGAATGCTCTCATTGAGGTTAGGTATCGGGGGGGTGGAGTTTTTCTTTTTTGCCAGGAGAAAAAAGAAGGTTTCGTTCTTCCTTCCCCCCCTTGTCGATCTCCCAGTACAAAATGTTTTTTGTAGGTACTTGAGGTGGCTGTTGTTATCATTAGCATCATCAAAATTGGTTGTAGTGGTGGTTTTGAAAGTTAGGGGTGGGGAGTGGTATTGGTAATGCATAGTTGAGTGGCGGGTTGGGCGGTCAGGGTAGTTGTGAGGTAGGGAGTAGTATAGTAGTGCAACTGAGGACAGGAGGAGGAGTTTAGTAGTAGTAGTAGTGTAGTAGTAGTAGTGGTTGTGTTGTAGATAGTAGAGTGAGTATTTGTAGTAGTAGAAGAGGTAGAAAAGTGGAGTAGTAGGGGGTGGGGTGGTGGTGTAGTAGTAGTAGTAGTAGTAGGGGTACTGGTATATATTGTAGTTAAATTTGAATATATGTATATAGTTTTAGTTTTAAGTATTTAATAAATTCAAAGGGGTAATTTTGGGGTGGGGTTTTATAGTTTTTTGTTTAGGGAATTATGTGAAAAAAAGAAAGGGGGGATTATGTTTTGAACTAACCAGACCATTGTATAAGGCGTTCAAGTGTGTTTTTCCTTGCTCTTAGCACGAACTTTTGGAAAAATTGTTTTGTATACGTTTTTTTGGTTTTTTTCGGTACTAGTGCCAGTTTGATGCTAAAAGGGCAAAACATGACAAAACCCCCCCAAATTTTTTTTAAAAACCTATTGGAAGACAATGTCTGGTTTTCAGTATTGCAAATGTAATAAATAAAAGATGTATTTCGTTTTTTTGAATAAGGTTAGGGTGCAAAAAGAACGTGATTATTAAATATGAACAAAGTCCCTTAGTTTTTGTTTTTAAGAAACCCATTTTATAAAAATTAGAAACTTTGCCGCAAGTGGGGTTTAAGTGTTTTTTTTTTCTTCCCAAAAAAACAAACTCCAGAGGGGTGCAATATGTTTTAAAAAATCTTTGAATTTAAGATAAAAAGGGGCCCAAAAACCAGAAAGGAAAAACCGAATAGTTTTTTTTTTTCTGAGCCCTTATTTTTTGGAAAGAGGCCCCCGAATTCTATTCACACTTAAAAGTGAGTTAAAATTTAAGACACGCATTATTTTCTGTTTGGGATTAACTTGTCTTAGACCCTCCCTTGATTCGATAATAAAAAAATCAACAAAACCCCAAACCCAGAAAGTGTTTAAAATGTTAAGATTCTTGTAGACAGGAGGGAATACAATTCCCAAAAGAAAACAAGGAGAAACAAGCCAAAAAAAAGCAGATTAGATTTTTTTTTTTTTTTGACCCTTACTTTGTTAAATGATTCTTTTTGGAACGTGATTTATGATTGCTATTTTAAATTTTTTGGGGGGAGAGGAAAATTTTAAAAATTTTTGGTAATTTAAAAAAAATTATAAATAAAAAATGTTAAAGTTTTGGGGTTCAATAAAGAAAAAATCAGAAAAAAATTTTGAAATAAGAAAGTTAACATTTAAACGGAATTTTGTATGAGATTAAAGGACAAAACTAGCAACAAAAGAAAAAAAGGAAGGAAAGGGAAAAAACGGGGAAAAAAAAAGTAAAAAAAATAAAAAAAATAAGAAAAAAAGGGAATTAGCCATTAAAGATTTCTAGGAAATCACCCAAAAGGTTTTTTTTTTTTAAAAAATTGGTTCCCTTTTTTTTTTTTTTTGTTTTGTTAAATAAAAAAACCTTTTTTTTTTTTTAAGAAAAAAAAACGGAAAAAAGGGGTTAAAACAAACCAAAAACAAGGAGAAAAAAAAGGTTTTAATAAAAACATTGGGGGGGGATCCCTTAAAAATAAAAAAAAAACCCCAAAAAAGAACTTATTTTTTTTTAAAAAAAAAATTTTTTTGGGAGGCCCCAAAAAGATTTTTTTAAAAAAAAAAGGGTTTATTTTTAAAAATTTTAAAGGTCATCCCGTATAGCTTCGAATAAAAAAAGTTCTTCACAAACTCTTAATGAAGATCAGACAGGATTTTTGTTAACGATAGATAGGAGATATAATTTAAGATTGTTGTAGATTGATTAATTACCTGAAGAAAATGTTTCCCGGTATGTTAATTTTCCCTTGATTTTGAAAAAGGGTTTTGATTCATTAAGTTTGGGAGTTTATTTCAAAAGGGATTTAAATCATTTTGGGAATTTGGGAAAAAATACTCGTGGACAACCTTCAAGAAATTTTAAGTCCAGTTTTAGTCAATGGAAAAGTGCTCCCCCTGGGTTTTTTATCCACAGAGGATGCGCAAGGGGGACCCCAAATCTCCAATTATTTTCTCTCTCGGCAGAAATTTTTGCAATTTATAAGAGAAAACGGAAACATCAAAGGGATTATATTTAAAGTGCAGAATACAAGTTGTCACGTTCCTGATGACCACACTAATAATAAAAGTGGGCGCATATCATTTGAACGGTCCGAAAAAATTTAGATTTTTGTGGAAAATGACTGAAAAGTTTTTGAATATAGAGAAAACAAGAATATGGCTTGGAAGCAAAAATTTTTTGAGAAGGTTATGACCCCTTTAGAGACTGGAAAACCCAAAAAAGGTTAAGATACTTTGGGAAAATGGTTTACCCAGACTTTCCAATGTGAAAAAAATTTAAATTTTTTTTATTTGTAGCAAAATTTAAAAAATAAAATCTGTATTCAATATCTGGAGAAAAAGGGATATTACACCCATTGGTGAGTTGCGTGCAAATCTTTAATTCTTTCTAAACTGATATCTCTGGATCCTGTTACCTAACCCCCAAAAAGATTATTAAAAAATTTCTTTAGAAGTATGGTTTGTTTGGTGGAAAAAAAAAACAAAAACAAATTTCGAAAAAAAAAAACCCCCAATCAAACATATAAAGATGGAGGATGGGGTATCATTAAAAAATTATATGGATAAGAAAAACTTAAACTAAGAATTCATAAATGGAGTTTATCATTGAAGAGTTTGCCCCGTTGCAAAGACTGGGAAAAAAAAATATGTATACAATTTGGGGAAAGAAATTTAAATGCACTCGGGTTTATACATCCCCTGCTACAAAATGTTTAGCAGGAAAGTTCAACTTGTTGATTCCGAAAATTTTTTGAACGGAAAAAAATATTTTTCAACGGAAAAGTTTTAAGTTGGAGGAAACTTCTTTCAAGTAAAAGAAAAGGATAGACAAAGATTGTATCGCATTGCAGATCTAGTTGACGAAAGTGGAAAAAAATTTTTTTTCATATGACATTTTAAGAAGAAAATAATATCAAACAAAATTTTTTTACATATTTAGGCGTGTTAAGCGATTAAAACGTATATCACCAAAGGATATTTTCATAAATAATAATAGAGCAAAACCTTCAAAAGGGTTTGGGGGTTTTATTTTGACAATTAAAAAGGGGAAAAGCCCTTTTTAGACATTTTGGGTTTCAGATAACAAACAGCCAAAGTGGTTTCGATAAATGAAACAATGCAAAACCTGATCTCAATGGGGAATTTTTTGAAAAAGTGATAAAAAAAAGAAATTTAAAATGAAAAAGGCCCAGAAAGACTGAACCACAAAAATTTTAGCAAAAAATGGTATTCTGAAAAAAAGAAAA
This sequence comes from Rapana venosa, assembly GCA_028751875.1. Classification (NCBI taxonomy): domain Eukaryota; kingdom Metazoa; phylum Mollusca; class Gastropoda; order Neogastropoda; family Muricidae; genus Rapana; species Rapana venosa. The sequence continues at coordinate 24,264,869 of CM054160.1, read as the reverse complement.
TTGTTGAAAGAACAAATGCACATTCTTAATTTTGAGAAAGAAACTGTTGATCATCTATTATGCTTTTCAGCAAAAAATTTCATTTTTTGAATGAAAAACAAAGCTTTCTTCAGGAAAAAAGTACCCAAAAAAATGATCTAGTCCTGTCAAAGGAACAGATTTTGTTTGGGTTTGATTCTCGATCAAAAAGTACTGATGAAAATATTAATCATGCAAAAAATTTTTTTTTACGATCTAGAATACAAAAAACCCGGAAAATTCTTTGAGGTTTTTAGAAAATTCTGACAAAACTATATCAAAAAAGAGGTATGCAAAACAAACATGTTATAGGTTTTTTTTTAGCAATGCAATATAAAGCAACTAATTGGGGGTTGATACTTTTTGAAGAAAATGTTTTTGAAAGCATTTATTTTTTGATATTTTCCAAAAATGTTATCTTGACGAAACCATTTCCATGTTCTTTTTCTGAAAAGTTTGTTTGGTTATATTTTACGTGATTGAAATGTCGTATCCATAAATTTAAAAATTTTGCAAAATTTTTCCCTTCCCCCGGGGCCCCAGCACTCACAAAATCATTCAAGTTCCCTCACTATAAATTACTTTATCACGTCTGAGTCTGGGGGAGGGAATGTTGGGGGTTTTTGTGACAACTTTTCATCCAAATTTTGGTGCAGTTACTATCATTATGGTGGCAGGATTAAAATGAAAAAGAAGGTTTCTTGCTATTACTTTTGCACCCACTGTGCAACAGGCATTGTAATCCGTAGACAAAACCTAAATTCCCGTTGGCACCGTGACAGCTTTTTTGTTCTTTTTTTGAGGAGGGGCGGTTTTTTTCCGTTTCAAAACTTCGCAACAAAAGCTAAAACCTTG
>CM054160.1:24216219-24263496 GCA_028751875.1 Rapana venosa | reverse complement strand
TTCTTTCCCTTTGGGTGCTGGCCCAGAGAGTAAACTATAATATCGTCCCCCTTTGTTCAAATGTCTCCAAAAACAGCACCATCTACCTCTGTAAAAGGTCTTCACTTCACGCCCCTTCTCGTTTCCCCGCTCGCTGTAGATACCTTGCGCTTACAAAACCCTAGATTCAACCAATTCCCATCGGCCGTGTCTTTCTCTTTTTCTGGCCCATCGATCGGGAAATGACCCCCCTCTCTTCTCCCCGCCAAAAGCTTGTTATGACATTTTTTAAATCCAGTCTAAAAGACTTTTTATTCAAACCTAAGATTTTCCCCCCTTGTTCATCTCTAGTTTTTTCCTGCCTTCAAAGCAAAATTCTATTACCCTCCAGGGTGTGTGCCCTTGTGTGGGTGGGTTGTGTGTTGTGTGGTTTGCGTGCTGCGTGCGTGCACATTTGGTCGATGGAACTATTAATTGTTACGGGTTGTATGACGTGTAAAATGGTTAGTCCAAGCGCTCTGCAAGATTAGCGCTTTAAAAAACCCCATTTTTTTATTATTAATTATTTATTTTTATTATTATCAATACTTAGGTGTCGTTTTCATCGAACGGTAATTTTCAAAAAACACAAGAACATTTATAAAAAAAAGTAAAAAGCAATGTACCCTTTAAAAAGGCTATTGTGGACAAAATTTAAAGAACTATAACAATGCGTTTATTTTACTCAGTTAACCCCGTTTTAAACTATGGGGGCAGAAGTTTGGTTTTGCAAAATTTTTTTTAATGGGGGGATAGAATTTAAAATTTTCAAGACAGGTATCAAATCTTTTTTTACAAAATGTCGTGAACTTTTTAAACAAATACTGGAGTTCATTTAAAAACTTAGTACTACCCACTTTTGGGGGGGAAATTTGGGGTTTCTTTGACCTTTAAAAAAATTTTAATAATATCTTTTTGGATTCATTTGAAGAAACAAAACCAAGTTTTATTAGAATATATACAATGTTTTTGGTACCAAACGAAAATCGTAAATAATCAACACAGTGAAAAAATTTGTACACAATTGGTTCAAGATGTTTGGAAGAACCCAAAGTATCTGGGTGTTCATGGTTGGTTAATGCTGTTAAAAAAGCCGAGGACTGTATAAACATTTGGATCTACCCAAGAGAAGTTTGCAAAACTAAAATTTTTATTTTGCTACCAAAGAATACAAATGTAACCATATTTAACAAAATATAAAACAAAACCCCCTAGGAAGCGTTTTTTAAAATTTGCCCCCTAACGGGCTATTTCATGTAGATAAGGGAGGCACCCAAAAAAGAGAGGACAAAAATGTGATACGTAACAAAATAAAAATGAAATTTTATTACTCGATGAATGTGTATTTTAAAATTGAACTCAGGAAATTTTTTTAAAAAAAAATGAAAACCAAAAAAAGTTATAATTGAAAAACCAAAAAACATAAAAATGAAAACCCAAAAATGTTATATATAAATTAAACGAATAACACAGTTGAAACATCAGGCACCCCATCATCAAATTTGTGTAGAAAAGTTTTGAGAAAAAGGATAAAAAAGAAGTTAAAAGCAAATGCCTTTATGTATATCATTTGAGCCAAATAGATAATTATGACGTTTTTGCAATAAAATATTCTGAACTGAAACTAAAATCACACACGCGCACACACACACACCCCCCCCCACACACACACCTCTCTTTTCTCTCTCTCTCTCTCTCCTCCTCTTTCCCTTGCCTCTCTCTCCTCTTTTTTTCCCTTTTTTCCTCTCTCTCTCTTTTCTTCTCTCTTCTCTCCCCTCCCCTCTTTTTTCTCTCTCTCTCCCTCCCTTTCTCTCGGGAAAAGTGCAGATTAATGCTTATGATGCGGAGATCATAAATGCCATTTCATGTTTACACATTTTGCCCTAACATGTCGATGTGTTGGGGCCCCAAAGGCAAAATACTTTTAAAACTTTGGTTCTTGAGTTGAGTTCTTCCTTCTCTCTCTCTCTCCCCTCTCTCTCTCTCTCTCTCTCTTCTCTCTCTTCTCTCTTCCCCCCCTCTCTCCCCTCCATCTCCTCTTCTCTCTCTCTCTCTTCTTTTTCTCTTAAATATGACACAATGTCTCAATTTTGACCATTATTTCTTTTTTGTTTTATCATACAAGTAAAGAGCTTTCAAACAAGGAGAAACACGCTGAAAAACCCATGGCACTTGTAAAAAAAAGAAAGAATTTATGCTATCCCTTACTTAAACAATCCCGTTTAGGTCTGCGGGGCTGGTGTTTCACGTTAATAGATACATTAGGTGCTGATGTGCCCGTGACCCGCGGCGGGGGCCCCCTGTTTCTTTTGCTCTTTGGGGGTCGTCGTTACAGGGTTTAAAACAATCTGTTTTTCACCCCTCGGGCCCGCCAAAAAAGCATAAATCGTGCACAAGATAATAATTATTTATTCTGCTTTGGAAGAAAAGATTTTAGAAACTTTTTGGGTTTTCAATTTTGGTTTTTTTTCAAAATGTCAAAGAGTGCGAAAATTTTTTTTGTGTGTTTTAGTGTAGGGTTTTGGGGAGTGTGGGTTGTGTGGTGTGGTTGGTTCCCGGGGCGGGTGTGGTGTGTGATTTTGGTGCGGTGTGGTGTGTGGGTGCGGGGGTTGGTGGGTTGGTTTGTGGTCGGGGGGTGGTGTGGTGTGGTGCGTTTTTTGGGGGTGGGGTGGGTGGGGCGGTGGTGGTGGTGTTTTGGTGGGTGGGTGGGGGTTGTGGTGTGGGGGTGGGGGGGGTTTGGGTTTGGGTTGTGGTGTGGGGGGTGCGGTGCGGTGGGTTTTGGGGTGGGTTGTGGTGTGGTTTGTGTGGTGTGGTGGGTTGGGGGTCGGTTGGGCGGTGGGTGTGGGGTGTGGGTTTTGTGTGTTTTTGGGTGTGGTGGTTTGTGGTGTGGGGGTGGTGTTTGGTGTGGTACGGGGTGCGGGTTTTTTGGGGGTGGTGGGTGTGGTGTGGGTTGGGTTGGGGTTTTGGTGGGTTTTGGTTGGGGTGGTGTGTGGTTGGGTTGGGGGTTGGTGGGGTGTGGTGGGGGGGGGGTGTGGTGTGGTGGGGTGGTTTGGGGTGGTGGGGGTTGGGGTGGTGGGGGTTTGTGGTGTGGTTTCGGGTTTGGTGTGGTGTGGGTGTGGGGGGTGTGGTGTGGGGTTTTTGGGGTGGTTTGGTGTGTGGTGTTGGGTGGTTGGGGTCTTGGGGTGGTGTGGGGGGGGTGGGGGGGTGGGTTTTGTGGTGGGTGGGGTTTTTGGGGTTTTGTGGTGTGGGGGTTTGGTTGGGGGTTGGGTTGTGGTGTGGGGGGTGGGTGTTTTGGGGGGTTGGGTTTGGGGTGGGTTGGGGTTTTGTGTGGTGCGGGTGTTTGTGGTGTGGTTTTGGTTTTGGTGTGGGGGGGTGTTGGTGTGGGTGGGTGGGTCGGGTTGTGTGGGTGTGGTGGGTGTGGGGGTGTGGTGTGGGGCGGGTTTTTGTGAGGGGTTTGGGGTTGGTGTGGGGTGTGGGTGTGGGGTGTGGTGTGGGGTGGGTGTGGTGTGGGGGTGGGTGTGGGGGGTGCGGTGTGGGGTGTTGGGGGGAGGGGTGTGGTGTGGTGTGTGTTTTGGTGTGGTGGGGTGGTGTGGGGCGGGGGTTGGTGTGGTGTGGTGGGGTGGGTGGGGGGGGTGGGGGGTGGGTGGGGGGTTGTGTGTGGGGGTTTGGGGGGTGCTGTGGTTTTTGTGGTTGTTGGGGGGGGTTTTGGTTGGGGGTCGGGTTGTGATTTGTGTGGTGTGTTTTGTGGTGGTTTGTGGGTGTGTTTTGTTACGGTTGGTGGGGGTGGGGTGGGGGGTGGTGGGGGGTTTATGATGATGAGGGAAAAATTTGGATGATATATGATGATGTTTGAGATGATGATGAGATGGGCTGAGTACTTTCAACCAAAAGGGCGGGTGCATCCCAACATTTTAAATTATCAAAGTATTAAAAATAAAACAAGTACGCAACGTTAATATTTTTTAAAAAAATAAAATTTGATTTTTTTTAAATAAGGAAAAGACAACAAGGGAAAATGTATGGGAGAGGAGGGGAGTCGTCGTCTCTCGTCGTCGCGATGATTTATGAAAATGATGATGTGATAGATGATGATGACGATGATGATCTTTGGTGGGGGTGGTGGTGGTGGTGGTGGTGTGGGTGGTGTGAGAATGGGATGGGGATTAAGCATTGCTACTAACGTTATTGCGCTGCTGCTGCTCTGCGCGAGCATAAAAGGCCCTCGTTCCCGGGGGGTCTTTTTCTTTTTCTTGTCTATACTCCCTTTGCTCATCAAAAAGGGATGGCCAAAACTGTTGCTTTTTTTTTCTGCAATCTTCGCTAGCGGTGCCGAAAGGCACTGTAGTAACATTTTTAACGGCAGACAGCAACCCGATCCTCTTAGCGCTTTGATTTCCCCCTAACCGTTTCTTTTTTTTTTTTTTTCGTTTTGTTTTACTTTGTACTTTCCAATTGTAAGGCCGGTCAGGGCGGGCCCAATGTCTTGGGAAAAAGCTCGACTGGAAATGTTGTTGTCTGTCATATCGGAAATGCGTTGCACTGTGTTAAGCGCCGACTTTCAGGGCCCACGCATCCCCCTTTGCGTGGGAGAGATTGCTACTTTTAAATCTTTCTGGGGGGGGGAAAAAGGGGAAAAAAGTCGAGAAAGGGGGGTGACGGGGGAAAAAAAGGAAAAAGGCAGAAAAAAAGAGAGGAAAAGAAAAAAGGAGTTCTTAGCAAGAACTTCCGAAGGGGGGAAACATTTCTATTAAGGAACCCCCGGACCCCCCGGGGGAGAAGGCTAAATTTGGAAATAAATGAGCATTCCCTAAAGCTAGAATTGGCCATTTCCCATTGCAAGGCAAAAGCCCCGGGGAAAATGCTTTTTTTTCAGGGGACACGGGCTCCAATTTTTGTATTTTCCCTCTTTAAATGCTGTTATTTTTCCTTTGAATTTATTCCACGGTCTGGACACCCACAGTGAAAAATAAGTTGAGATATTTTGTACTAAAGGAGGGGAGAGAAAGCGAGGGGAGAGAGAGGGGGGGGGAGAGAGAGGAGAGAGAGAGGAGAGAGGAGAGAGAGGGGTTCTATTTTTGCATTTATGAATCTGTTTCTATCTCTTCTTTTCAGAACACCCCCGATGACCTCAATTTCTTGTTGTTTGTACCTCTCTTTTCCCTGATTTGCTTTTACCCCAAACATTGCCACAACAGAAAAAGAACTGTACGAAAATTGGATGGAAACTTTCAAGGGACATCCCCTCGACCCAAATTTTGGGGTGGACAAGGAAAACCTTAAATAATCGGGGAAAAGGCCAGAGTGGACATGGAATTTAAAAAAGATTGCTCTGAAAGTGGAGCAACCTACTGCAAAAGGAACCCCAAAATAAAAACAAGAATGAGGCTGGGAAAGGTTTATTTGGGGAAAAAACTTTTTTCTGTTTTTTCCAGTCCCCCCAAAATCTGGAATGAAACGCAAGTGTGTTGGCATACCCCCCCCCCACAACCCCCACACGCAGAAGCCCCATGTGGATGCACTCACCCCCGGGATGCACACACCACACAACACAGATAAAGGTTGATGATAGATAGATAATAGAAGACAGTCAGACAGACAACGCAGACGACAACAGAAGATAGATAGATGTAGTTTGATAGATGATAATAGATAGATAGATAAAGATAATAGATAGATAGATAGATAAAAGGGGAATCGAACTCAAATTTTTAAGAGGGTATATGGTAAGCCAGTGGCTTCTTTAAAACGGGCCCCGTCAAAAGAGGAAAAAAAAAAAATAAAAAATAAGAAAAACATTCAATAAAATAAAATAGTGTAACCCCAATAACTAAATAAATGTAATAATATTCAAAAAAAAATTTTGCTCATATTGCAAGCACATTTTATTTTTATTTCTAAGCTACGACACCTTTGACATTTACATACAGACACAAACCCCCTTAGTCAGTGAACCACTTCGCAACAATCATCAAATTTCGAATCAAGGCCCAAAAAAGAAAAAAAAGAAAAGTGGCCCAAAACCCAAACCCCAATCACAGATGGCAAACCACAAACATACCCCCCAAAATAAACCCCAAGATTTCTACCCCATAAAAACCACAAAAATGTGTGAATGTAAAGGAGAGACCCAAAAAATCTTAAAATGCTCCTGCAAGCTGCACTCAGCATAACGCACACTACAACTTTCGTCAGGCCATACACACGCCGCGCACGCACGCACGCACGCAACACACACTTTCCCCTCGCAAACTCTCCACATATCACACACACAAACTTTATGAAGTATACATCCCCAAACACCACACCCCACAACACACAACAAACACACACACAAACACACACACACACACCACAACAACTTATGAAACAAAAACCCCGAAAATTATGACGACATACTCAAAGTGGAAAACTTTCATGGGGGCACACACACACACGCCCACGCACCACACATGAAAAGTGCGGCACATATAACACCGCAAAGAAATGCAAAACCCAAAAAAACCCCGCAAACTTAACGGGACAAAAAAGAGCTCATTTATAATCATTCAATTGATGTTATATTTGCAAAAAAAGGGATTTAAAACATTTCAAATAATTTTATACCCCTTTTTAAAAGTGTTAAGAAACTTTTTTTCTTGATATTATAGGGATTTCTTTTCCATAGTTTGCTCCCAAGTAAACGGGGGTCCAAAATAGATCATTTTTTGGGCCGAGGGGAAAAAGGATAATTTTGCCGAATGCTTTTGGCTGAAAAATCTTTGATATAGATTCGGGGGAAAGTTTTCTCATAATTTTATACATTATATACTTTTTTAATGACATCTCTAAAAAAAAGGAAAATATGAGCTTTTTGTATATATTTCGGGGGAGAGATTTAAAAGGGTTTGGCTTTAGTAAACGTCTGTAATATTTTCCCAAAGGTTTAAAGAAAATTCTTACTACCCAAGCCCCCAGTTTTTTAAAGCTCTTTGTGGTTGAATTATGCATAGAAAAAAAATTTTCTGTATGCGATAAAGGGAAATTTTAATTAAATTAGCTAAAAACACTTTTGGGCTATTTTTTTGGACAAGTGTAGAAGATTTTGACCATGAAAGTTATTGTCAATTTAACCCCCAGCGTCTTGCGAATTTTTCTTCTAGTACATTATTGCACTTTTTTTAAATTTTTAAAGTTACTTGGGATAATTTTTAATATTTTGACGTTTCTGGGTTTGTACTAGTAAATTTGATTTGTGTGGATGTAAGCCCTGTGGTTTAATCATCCTGTTACAATTTTATTTATATCTTTTTGTAGATTTTATATACTAGTTTTACATATTTTCCTGCACTGTGCAAAGTGTATGCCAAATCATTTTGTGTTTTTAAATAGGTTGGGCCTAGAACAAACCTGGGGAACACCATATCTTTGGGCGAGGAAAATACTAAGAGTTTTTTTGGGAAAAAAACTTGTCTTTGTTTGTTAGAAAAGGGTTTGTAATTTAAAGATTTGCAGTAGGCATAGAAGTAAGTTTCCTTAAAAAAAGTTGTGGTCAAATTTTGTCAAAAAATTTTGGGAAAGTCCACAAAGACTGTGGTTAAAAGGGGCATTGTTTTTTATTCAATGCCATGTTCTATTAGGTTGCTGAGAGTTATGACGAGTGAAATTTTTTTTTGAAACCCCTTTTATTTTGGGGGGAAAAGGTTTTGTAATTTAAAGTGGATAGAAATTTTTTTGATTTTTCTTTCCAGAGGTTAGACAAGGGAGACAAAAATATGGCTGTGTTAGTGGGTCATTAATCCCCCCAAATTTTAAAACTGGAATCACTTTTGCAATTTTTTAAAAATTTGGGGGTAAGAAAAATTTTTCAATACAGAGGTTTTTAAATATAATGTAAATTTGTTTAAAGTTTATGGGGGCAGTATTTTTAAGATTTTACTGTCTAAATCATCTCACCTTGGGAGTTGGATGTTTCAAACACACAAAACTCGTACACCTCGCTGAATGAAAATTAAAGTCAAATCTGAATGTATATCTTTTAAAAACACAGTAGTTTTTAAAAGGGGGGAAATAAGTATAAGGGGCGGGAAGCTATGGTCGGGCACTCGCTTTCCCCCCCAAGTTACAGCGTCCAGCGTGGTTACCACTTGGATGGGTGACCGTTTGCGCGCCTTGGTTCGTACATTTTCCCCCAGTTTCCCCCACTGAAAATGGGTCCGCCCTCTTTGGGGTCAGGGAAGGTGCGCGAGGGAGAGGGGGGGGCCCCGCCCTAAATAGCGGGCCCCTAGAAAGTGAGGTCTTGACGCCTCCCCCCCTACGCCTTTTAGGTTAGGGGCCCCTTTACCTTTCCCTTTTAAAGTCATTTTTTACTAAATTTATCGGTATTGATTAGTCTTTCAGCTTAGTACGAAAATGCTTTTTCATACGTTCAACTGATAAATTATAGCAAATGGGACAGGATGTGGTAAATTTACCTGATAATTGTTTTTAAAAGGGGTGGGGGGGAAAATTATTTCACCAACAGGAGAAAAAAAAGGTACCTCCTTCCCCCCGCTAGCCTGTGGGAGATCCTTGGGCAAGACGGGTACCCACTTAGCCTCCGATCAGGGTTTGAAGTCAGGGAAAGGGCGGTGACGGAGATGTTTGAGCACGAATATTTTTTTGGGAAACGGGTCACATTTCAATGTGTTGGGGGCAGTGATACATATGAGTACAATGGCTAAGACAATCGCCCAGACGAGCATGCCCCTTTAAAAAAAGTAATTGCACCCTACTATGGGTATATTTTCTGAAAAGAATGTCATGGTAATCAGAAAAAACCGAATACGTAACCGTGGGGGGTTTCCCATTTTTATCGGGAAAGTTCCTCGCTCGGTAGGGTGGATTAGTGCGACAGGTCCCCCTCGATCGTCTCCGACTGTCCGCATCAAAAAACCTTCAGAAGGGACAGGGAAAACTACGGACTATGCTAAAAAAAGGAAAATTTGGAAAATCTCAAACGGAAAAATGGAAAGAATGAACCTCAATATACTAGGTTTTTCAAAATTGAGATGGAAAGGGAGCGGGCTGCATACATCGACAACTAACCATTCTTTACTCGGGGAAAATCAACCCCAGAAAGGAGTTGGATGATTCTAGATCAAAAAAACCTAAAAGCCATCAAGGTTTTGGACTGAAAAATGACAGAGTCCTGATAGTAAAATTTAAAGGGGACCCCTTTCGACAGGGAAATTATAAATATATGCACCAACAGCTGATAAAGAGACGCCAAAAAATTGGGGAATCCTTCGGATGAGCTTTTTCCCGGGGCCCCGGGGTGCAAACGCACGCAAAAATCTCGTGCACACGTTTTAATCCTGTTCCATTTTTGAAAGAGTAGGCCATGTGTCCCGGTGGGAACAGATGACGAATTTAAAAAAACTGCTACACATGGGGGAGGGATGTAAAAAAAGCCATGAGTGCTTATTCCATTACCCGATATAAAATAAAAATAGATAAATAAAAATAGATTTTTATGAAAATATCAAAAAGGGCAATGAAGCAACGAAGTCTCAAGATATCAAAAATAATAATGGGTGACCTCAATTCAAAGGGTGGGAAAAGGGAAAGATAAAACCACATTGGCCCTTTTTGGAATAGGATGAAAAATTGAAAGAGGAGGCGGCTCAGGAATGGGCAAGGAACAAAAGGGGCTGTCATGAAACGGGTTTGAAAAGACCCAAGAAGATGCTGGAATGGAAAACCCCTGGCGACAAAAAACCAGGAACAAATAATTAATCCGATTCAAGAACTTTTCCCCCGAAAATCTATAACATCTTGTAAGCCACCCGGGTGCAGAGTGGAATGATCAACCCCAGTTAGGGGACAATGCGATAAAATTGAAAAGTTGTCAAAAGCAAAAAGAACACCAAAACTGAAATGAACATGTACAAAACGAAGAAATCAAAAAAAATCAAGATAAAATTTGGAAAAAATTCGATGGCCTAGATAAACTCACATACGAGGAAAAATGGCAGATGATGAAAGATAGATCACAAGGCAGCAAAAGAATATACCAGTCATAATAAAAAGGACTAAGAATGGACAGTCCGAGATTTTAAACCCTAAGGAAAACGGGAAAGGCAAATAGATGATAAAAAAGTATAAAGAATTGACAAACGGTAAAAAAAAAATGAAATGAAGCCAAGGGAAAGAATGGATCAATAGCATAAAAAGGAAATGAATTAATGCAAATTTTGATAGAAACTTTGCATGAAAAATAAAAGATTGACGGGAAAGAGGTCATCTGCAAAACAGGTTGTATAAATCGAGAGATGGAGATTACCATGGAAAAAAAAGATATTCTTAACAGTGGTCAAATACATCAAAGAGTTATCCACGACGACGAGGTCCATCCCCCCTATTAGCACAAGATGGCCCACATAATCATGGAAGAAAAGTGGACATGCATCAGCAAGATGAAAGTGGTAAGGCGCCAGGACCTGATGATATCCCATCTGTTTGAAAACACCCCGGATGAAGTGGGAATTTAAAGGCGTCAAAAACTACTAAAAAATAATAGGACAAGGAGAGATTCCACAATAGAAGAAGCCCTTTTACATTGCGACCCTAAGAAATGGTACACTGATGTGACCAAATCGTCAATCACCTATGATCCCTCCCCAAAGTTTTGTACAAATACCATAAAGAAAAGAAAAAAAAATACTCCCAGAAATTCAAAACGCTTTTGGATTCTGGCAGACAAAGGCACCAGAAATGAAATTTCCATTAAAAACTCTCAGGAAAAGACCATCGAGGTCCAGAAAGACCTGTCCCCTCTGCTTCATTGACTACTCAAAAAACGTTCGACAAAGTCGCACTCCGACTTGTTTAATATTCTGGGGAGGTTACATCGCGGAAAGATCTTCGAGTCCCAGAAAAAAATTTTGGGGAAAAGGAGGCAGCCATTGATCGCAATGACATCAGTCAATATAACCAATCGCAGGGGTGTGAGGCGGGTCGGTTTTTCGCCTGATTTATTTTAAAGATATATGAAATAATTCTACGAAAAATTTTTAAAACATAGGGAAATTGTGTAGGTGGCCACAACTAAAAACCGAATATGCAGGGGGGTGACACAGCCTTTTCCGACTCTGACGGAAAACTGCAAAGATTTTAACAACAGTAAAAAGCGAAGCGAAAAGAAAAGGGTTACAGCTCATGCAAAGAAGACAGAAGCATTTGGGGCTCGAAAAAAGTGTTTTCCACAATGAAAAATAGCCCGTAAAGGAGAGAGAATCAGACAAGTAAACACCTTTTAAAAACCTTGGTTGCTATCACCCCGGGCGGCAAATGTGACACAGAAATCAAAAAGAGAACGGTCAATTAAGGCAACTTTTAACAAAATGAAATGCATTTTTACCCAAAAGAAAATAAGCCTCAAAAAAGATCCATGTTTTGAAGCTATAGGTCCCTTCTTTTGTACGGATGGATGCTGGACCCTAGCCAGGACACGAACAGCGACTAAAGCATGGGAAAGTGGTTCTCCGGAGAATCGAAAATCTCATGGAAAAAAAAAAAACCCAATGCAGAAGTAAGGAAATGGGGTGGGTAAAAGATCCCTTCCAAAACCATCAGAGAAAACAGCTCAAAATTTTTCGGATATAATCAGGGCTGAGGCTAGGAAATGTTATGGGGTGGCAAAATCTGTGGAAAAAAAGAGAGAGTAAGAAACGCACAAAAATTTACAGACCCTTAAAAAATTGCAACGAATAAAAAGGGCACCAACAATGAGCTCATGAGAGGGACCGAGAAAAGGGAAAAAGGGGACCATGATGTAGATTTCTGCAGGCCAGACCGGGCACTTGAAGAAGAAGAAAAGTTATACCTTTGTTTTGGGGAAAAACATACTGACCAAAATGAAATTAGGAAAAAATGTATCGTTAACTCATTCAAATCAGAACACACGTTTTTAAAATCCCTTTTTTTCAAAGCAGCCTTGCAGATAGCTATACAGCGTCCCCTTTTTTGTGGGTTTGACCTTGGCTGAAAGGGCGAAAAAATGATGGTACATGGGTGCTAGAAGAATACAGTTAGGGTCGATGAACCCAGGGGGGGCAAAGGTTTTGATTTATATGCACGGCTACAGTCCCAAAACACAAATCGAGGGTCTTATTTCTGCATGTGGGGCAGGTCACATACTGTTCATAATTTCCCTTCAGCGTTTTACTGAGTGAACAATTCTTAAAATCACCCAGGATGAATTAGAAGCATCAGGGGATATGGAATCTAACACATCCCTGTGATTTAAAGTATGTTCGGATGCTATGGTCACATTGGTTTTGGGGATGAATGAAGACAAAGGTAGTAGGGTCGGAGTGATATAGACAACAGTTCTATATCCTCCTCACACAAAGAGGCCCGAATGGTCACATCCTTACACCATTTCTCCTTAACTAGAAGCAGACACCGCCACCCTGTTCTTTCCTCGTTACGCGTTGTCTCTGTCCAGGAAAAATAGGCTGTCCAAAACTATTTATAGACACCTTTCTGCTGAGTACACTGTCTGTCAGCCAGGTTTCTATTTTATTTTATTTTTTTTATTCTTTTATATCGAGAAAAATGGAATAAAGCACTCATGTGCATTTTTACATCTGTAAAAAACGAGCAGGCCAGCATTCTTGAATTCATACATATAATTAATATTTGCCTAAAATTACAACTGCGTTAGAGTTCTATTCAGAATGGTTTGTTTCTCCTTGCTTTCATAAGGTGGATACTTTAAACCAGTTAGAATTGTTGACAAACAATAGGAAAAATGCCAAGCAATAGAGGTAAGATGATATCCAGAGACTGAGAATTGAGCCTAGCACCTAAGCATGGGCTGAGGATTTCTTTTTTTGCGTATTGATTGCTTTCATCTTCATCATTGTCATTACCCTATCATCGTCATTATCAGAGCAGCAGCAGGGGCAGAACTGGTAAATGCAATAAAAGACATAATAGTTTTGTTGTCAGTGTTAGTTTTGTTGCGTGTTAGTTTTTTTCAGAAGCAGAGGCATCAGCAGCAGCAGAAGCAGTATGGTAGTAGCAGTAGTATTCGGGGTCATTAAGGCTAAGGGGTTTAGCTCAGTGGTTGGAGCACTCGTTTTCCCCCCAGCCAATTTAAAGCAGCGTCGAACGTGGTTACCAGTTGGATGGGTGACCGTTTGCGCCCTTGGCTCCAGTACAGTTTCCCCAGTTCACCCAGCTGTAAATGGGTACCTGCCCTCTTTAGGGTCAGGGAAGGTAAGCACGAGGGAGAGGAGATGGGCGCCGCCCTAAATATGCTGGCCCTAGAGAAGTGAGGTCTCTGACGCCTCGCTCCCCAAATTTGGAGGACTCCTTTACCTTTTTACCTTAAGGCTAACTGTACTGGTACCTGGGAGCAACAGCATCACTTGGTAGCTGGGGGCAGGTAGGCTACAGTTCCCATCTGGAAGTGGACAGACAGCTAGTCAGCCATGGGGCCAGGGAAGGATGGCAGCGCGATGGGTCAGGGTCATAGAGCATGGTACGGCTCACGGCTAACTCTGCCCAGCATACACGAGAAAAACATTGCAGTGTGCGACAGCACCTTCTTTTTTAGAGCCGAGTCACCCTTTCCAACTGCATTCTGATCCCTTCTACACCCCTTTCCCCTCGTGTCTCTGTTGTAATAGGAACTCTATTCTTGGTTGTTAAGCGGGTTAGACTGAGCAGCGGTATGGAGGAAGGGATAATGGAGAATAAACAAGAGGCTAACTGAAGTGAGTGAATTGACCTTTTTTACCACCCTCTCACCTCCATCAAGTTCCTTCCTCACTTTCCTCTCGCCCAGTGGTCAGAGGGGCCACGTGTCCGAGGTGCACGTGCTTGCTGCAAGTGGGAATGTTACAGTTCCAGAAGGAAAAAGAAAGAAATAATGGGCGGCGCTGCTCTTGTGGCGAAGCATTTCTCCCCGGAAGCGCAGCCCAAATTTTTCACGCGGAGAAATCTGCTGCGACTTAAAGTGGTAAAAAATAAATACATGGATGAATGGTTTAAATGAATAAAAAAATAAAAAACCCGGGTTCGTCCAGCTAGCCCTGGAGGGAAAAGGTGAGGGCAGCCTGGCACTGCCCAACCATCCATCAAACCTGGAGCCCCGACACGTGGTCAGCCGTCACACCCCACAAACAGCTTAGGGGGCGGGACCCAGATGGGCAGCTGCACGCGTCGGATGGGGAGAGGCAGAAGATGGAAAAACGTAGACAGACGTACAAAATAGACAGAGACCCAGAAAGGCAGCTACAGGCAGACGGAGAGAGGGGAGCCTAGATATATAGATAGTGATAAGAAAGAAAGCGGCAAGTAGTTAGAGCAGGATAGTGTGGAAGAGCAGCGGTTGTGAAGAAGAGAAAGATTTAGGAGTGAAAAGTACTAGCAGGGCAGTAGGGGTGTCGAACCCACAGCAATGGTGTGGGGGGGGACTGTAATGTAAAACCAAGGCCTCGGAGCCCCGGTAGACCAAGTTTCACTGTTTTCCTGCTTCTTTTTTGTAACCTGTTTGCCCCCCGAATGAGGTAACAACACATAATCCTAGTCGTGATTGCGCTTCTACGATCCGCTGTCTTCTCTGATCTCTGTCTTCCACTGTTTTTCTGCGGTGCAAATGAAACTACATCCCAAAGTAACAAGGTCATAGGTCAACATCAGGACCTAGAGTTCAGCGAGTTTGCTTACCACAGGCAGGGCAGAGATTCAACCAAGTCACCAAGAAGCCCTACACATGTCGTTCGGGCTGCCCCCGGCGATAGACTAATGTGTAAGTGTGTGTGTGTGTGTGTGTGTGTGTGTGTGCGTGCGTGCGTGCGTGCGTGCGTGCGTGCGTGTGTGTGAGTGTGTGTGTGTTGGTGTGTTTGTTCTTGTGTGTGTGGTGTGTGTGTGATAATTGCACGACAGCCGCCAAGCCCCTTAATCCCAATCCCTCAAAATCAAAGAATCCCCCTAACGGAAACATTACAGAAAAAACCCGTCCGGCCCTACGTCAGCTTTGGGCCGTCTCTTTGGATGCCCGATAGTGGCCCTGCCTGTGGTAAAGAAAACCCGATTGGCCAGCACATCCTTCAAAGATGCACGCTATACAGCGACCTGAGGGAATGGTGTGGCCGACGGGTGCTACAAGCTAAACTGTAGGGCCCTTGAGAGGATCTGGAAATGACATGCATTACTTTTCCCAGACACATCTGACGGTGTAAAGCAAACGAGAGAAGATGAGTCTACACGCGAGAGTGTGTTTGCAAGTATGTGTACTATGGCATGGTTTTGATGATGGTTGTGGCGGTGGTGGTAGGTGGATGTGTGCGTGAGCTCGTGCGTTATGTGTGCATGTGCACGTACGTGCTTGTATGTATTCAAATGCAAGTGCTTGCGCACGTGCGTGCAGAGCGCGATGGTTATGTTGTGTGCTTGTAAGGGCGCGTGTACGTGCTTTAAATCCATGCATACATGCATTTGCAGCTTAAAAGAAAAAAATGGTGAAGGACAAAAGCAAAACAGAAGTCAAGATTTTGACAATTGTACACATGGGATTGTTATTATGTGTGTCATCCCGCGGGTATAAAAATCACAGAGCAAAGACAGGATCAAGCAGGGTTACAGAAAGAAACGATGTCTGTGTTGAAGAAAATCCTCTTGAACAAATTAACTCCGCCAGCCATATGCATTTTGACCGCCTTCTTGAGTAATGCTTCAAGCTACTGCGGGTGATTGATGAGCTGGTTTGCATGATGAACGAAGAAGAAAGAAGGGAGGAGAGAAAGATAAAGGTCAGGTCAAAGTGCCATGGGGCAAAATCCTGCTTGTACTGTCCAAGAGTTACGACAACACTGATCATTTTTGCTCATACTTTTGGTGGATTGGTGGTCTAGCGGTAACGCAATGCATTTCGTCTGCCTAGAGAACAAGTCGCAGGTTCGATACCCTTTAAACCTGAACATTTCTTCCATGTTCTTCATCTGGAATGGTGGTCTGGATGCTAGCAAATGAGCCAATAAAGCAGTCTCTATATGCAACACACATTAGCATATGTAAAAGACCCCACGGCAACAAGAGAGTTCTCTTAAGCAAAAATCAAGTCTAAAAAGTCACTTTCAGGTATCACTTTCAAAAAGGAAAATAAAAATGGCTGGTGCTGTTTTTGTGGCGATATATTTTCCCCAGGGAGAGCAGCTCAAATCTTACGTAGAGAAATCTGGCGCCATCAAAAGTGGTAGACACTATATTTTACAGTGCCAGGCATTATGCTTTGTTCCCAAGGCACAAATTGCCTCAAATTTGACGGGCAGACAGACCAGGAAGATCGTGGCATACACAGGGGGGAAAGGTTTTCCCATCACCAGTCACATGCATGTACGTGATGTCAGCCTAAACCACAGTCAAAAACGCTGTTAGTTGTTTCAGATCACCTTTAATTATTTATGTCATCTTTTAACAAATCATTTTATAGTTGTGAAAGTGAGGGGAGGAGGAGGAGGATGGTATCATGATGATGATCATGATAGTCGTTGCCTGAGCAGCCGTATATTCATTGTCATCACCAGTAGTAATAGTAGTAGCAGCAGCAGTACTAGGTGTAGCCTAGTGGACAAATACTTTAAGCAGTTCAGTTTCGTAAAGACTGACGACGGTGTCTGAGAGCTGGAACATTTGAGAGTATTACATGATTGTGTCTTTGCTTAATCAAGCTAAATTCGTGACATGTTTTGTCTCTGCCTATCTATAAAAACAACTTCTGGCGTGGATAGTGGCTGAGTAAGCAGAAGCAGCAACAGTAGCAGTAGTAAAATAGTAGTTGTAATAGCAGAAGTAACTGTAGTAATGACAATAATAGTAATTGCAGGGGTAATACTTGTGGTGGTGGTTTTGTTTTTTGTTTACTAAAAAATCAACTTCGTAATTGATATTTAAAATGAGAATGACAATACCTTTTCGGAAATACAACAAATCTGAAAGCTACTTTGTTTATTTCTTAAAACCATAATCTAAGCTTAGGTAATTTTGTCGTGCATCCATGATGTTTGGGTACGTTAGTTTGAGTTTTATCTGATGATGCTGAATCAGATATGAAATCCTGGGGGATGCGTTCTAAAAATACATCAGAAGAAAGATGCAACATCATTCATTATCTGTCTTGAATATTGACGCCTTCTCTTGCTGCGCGATCCTTGCTACATCCCTTCTAACCGTTTGTAATGCTGCTTCCAGCCATCCATCAGTTTTCAGGTCACTTTGTGAGGAGGAAATAGAAAGGAGTAGTGTGAACAGGAACCAAAGATAAAGATAAGAACGGAGAATATGAGCCCATGATGATTTACGAGACGTGTGCCTAAGAAAAGATGCCACAGATGCACTGTGTCTGCCAGAGGCTGGCTTTTCTGCTAATCCAAGAAGTATCTTGGCCATAGCTGAGTGGAGTGAGCTTTACCTTCCATCCCTCCCATATAGACCAATATCGAAGTCGTGTGTTCAAATCTCGACAACGGCGCCTGGTGAATGTAGATTTTTCCATGTTTTTTTTTTCTCTTCTGTATGATTTCTCTAATCAGCTGAGAGTGCAGACATGACAAAAAAGAGACAAGGAATCAATAGTATTGATGGAGGGGAGGAATCTCTCATCATCATTATTATCATCATTATCATCATCATCATTACTGTTGTTATTATTATTATTATATTATCATTATCATCACCACCATCAACCTTCTTAAATCTTTTATTGTTATTATGTTGCTGGTGTTTTTATATAGTGGAAATGTTGTTGATCTTGACAACCTGAAACGTTTAAAGATGCCATCAGGACAGGGATGGGGTATACGGATAGCAAAATAATGTTATAAAATACTCACATAACATGGCTAAGAAAACGCTACGAAATACACAGCCAATGCTATAAAATACATACATCACAGCCAATGCTATGAAATACTCGCATACATACTCAAGCATTATTGTGTTGATTTCAAGTCTGTTCTTCAGTCTTGACAATATTTTAAAACTAATATCAGCCATTCAAGCAAAGTCATATTAAACATCCTCCTGGACAGACTAAAGCCTCAAGCTGAGGGGATCATCAAAGAAGAGCAGGCAGGCTTCAGAGCTGGATGGTGCAGAATAGGACAAATGTTCAACCTTAGAATACTTGCAGCACCAACAAGCTCTTTACCACGTTGTTGCCGACTTTAAGAGCCTGTCTGGCATATAGCTCTGTGGGCAACCATGATCAGAACCATGGAATGCCTCTATCATAAGGCAACCAGCGCAGTCTACTGTGACATCTATGTAGGAGATTGGTTCCGAACCACAATTGGAGTACGCCAAGGATGTCTGCTCTCTCCCACCCTCTTCAACATCTTTTTAGAGAGAATAATGGCTGACGCACTTAAAAATGAGAATGTGCTAGAATTAGTACTGAAATGTATTAGAAATTATGTTAGAAATACTGCTTAAGGGGACTTAACTCACGGTCGGTCGTGTTTCGCAGCGCTCCAGCCAAATGGTCTGAATTCGACTTTCAGTGTCGTTGGTTCATAGGACAGAAAGAAGATGTGCATTGAAGGGGCGTGGCTTTCATAGAGACAGCAACTACTGGCTAGAGTAGCTAAGGTTGTATTTGGCTGGAAAAGAAACTGGATGAAAAGAAACTGGATGATGGTGTTTGACCTCTATTTTCTTCCTTTCCTTTTGTGACGGAAAGACACGGTGTGTAAATTGTATTTTCAGTGTCAATTTTGTTTTTTTTCTTTCACGATATACAACTGAAGTGGCTGATAAGAGGAGCAGTGTAGGAGTCTTGAGTTATAAGCTGTTGCTTACTTGCTTACAGTTAGAAATGCCACCAAAAAAGACACCACCCACCAGAAACAACAAGCGCCACCACAGGCCAAGCAGCGGTTCCATTGGCAGTGAGAAAATCACCGACACTGCTCACTTTGATCCTCTGAAGGGTCAAACAGTGGAGGAAAAAAAACAAGGGGAGGGAAAGATCTTTAAGCAAGAAAAGGAAGATCACAGACTAACAACAGCAAAAAAATTACTTGCTTTACGAACACTAAAGATAGCAGCAACATTCAGATCGAGGGGGAGGGGGTGGACATCATGGATGGCAACGACGATCAGAAATCAAGTGTCATTACAATTCTGAGTAAGATGGAGAGATTTATGGAGGATAGCAGAAATCAAAATATTAATGTTACTTTTCAGCTTGACAAAATTTTATCAGAAATATTCGACATAAGAAAAGAAAACGAGTTTCTGAGAAAGAAAATAGAAACGCTTGAAAACAGAAACAGGGATTTAGGTGATGATATAAGTCGGGAACTAAGGAACTCTTTCGAACAGTACACCAGAAAAGATAATGTAAAAATCCTAAATTTACCCTGGGATTCGGACAGAGAAAGTTCAGCAGATATTACAACTCGAGTCTTTTCAACATCAAGACATCAGTGTTCCCCACCGAATATGGAAGTTCTCTGCTGGAAGAAGCAGACCCGTCGTTGTGCGTCATGTAAGAAGAAAAACAAAACCTCAGATTTTTCAGAGAAGAAAGTTTTTAAGACAGGGGAAATCTGAGATTTTCATCAGTGAAGACCTCACCAAACTCAATGCGCAAAGACTTTTGGAAATAAAACGTCACCCTGCTGTCATGTCTGCATGGTCCTTTTAGGGAAACCTGTTCTGTCGATTGGTGGACCTCAGAGTGATTACCATTGAAGATGGGACATGGACAAAATTGACAGAATGCTGATGGAATTTCCTACGGTGGCTATTCCAAGCCAAGAATTCCCTCATGGCACAGCAGCGAGGGCAGATAGGCAGGCAGATGGAGGAACAGCCAGACGACGGGAGTCTACAGACGGGGGCCAGGGTTGATGCAGACGGGAGGTACCGGCGGCCAGGGCAGGCAGCCTGTCAACAGTCAGAAGGGCCAGGCCAGCAACAGCAGTGGGACAGCAGCCAGCAACAGCAGTGGGACAGCAGCCAGCAACAGCAGTGGGACAGCAGCCAGCAACAGCAGTGGGACAGCAGCCAGCAGCAGCAGTGGGACAGCAGCCAGCAGCAGCAGTGGGACAGCAGCCAGCAGCAGCAGTGGGACAGCAGCCAGCAACAGCCAGCAAAAGCAGTGGGACAGCAGCCAGCAACAGCCAGCAACAGCAGTGGGACAGCAGCCAAAAACAGCAGTGGGACAGCAGCCAGCAACAGCCAGCAAAAGCAGTGGGACAGCAGCCAGCAATAGCCAGCAACAGCAGTGGGACAGCAGCCAAAAACAGCAGTGGGACAGCAGCCAGCAACAGCCAGCAACAGCAGTGGGACAGCAGCCAAAAACAGCAGTGGGACAGCAGCCAGCAACAGCCAGCACTAGCAGTGGGACAGCAGCCAAAAACAGCAGTGGGACAGCAGCCAGCAACAGCCAGCAACAGCAGTGGGACAGCAACCAGCAACAGCAGTGGGACAGCAGCCAGCAACAGCAGTGGGACAGCAGCCAGCAACAGCCAGCAACAGCAGTGGGACAGCAGCCAGCAACAGCAGTGGGACAGCAGCCAGAAACAGCCAGCAAAAGCAGTGGGACAGCAGCCAAAAACAGCAGTGGGACAGCAGTGGGACAGCAGCCAGCAACAGCAGCGGGACAGCAGCCAGCAACAGCAGCGGGACAGCAGCCAGCAACAGCAGTGGGACAACAGCCAGCAACAGCAGTGGGACATCATCTCATCTCATCTGCTCCCATAACCCCCTTCGGGGTCGTAGGAGCACTGCATTGACGAACGTTGCACCAGCTGGTTCCATTTGCGGCGGTTGTGTGCAAGTGCCTGGGTTGTGGAGAAGCTCTTCCATGTCCATTCAGTGATGTTGTCTGCCCATTTCTTCCTCTGTCTGCCACGCCTTCTGTTCTCCTGCACTGTTCCCTGCAGTATGGTTTTGGACAGCCCATCTGATCTAGTCACATGTCCGTACCATCTGAGCTTCCTTTTCTTGACTCTGGTCAGCAGATTTTCGTAGTGCTTTACTTGTTGGGTGATGGTTTGTAGGACTTCGTTGTTGGTAGTGTGGTCCATGTATGAAATGCCAAGGAGTCTTCTGAAGCATCTCATCTCTAGAGCCTGGATCCTCCTTTGTAGATCAGCATGCAATGTCCAGGATTCGCACGCATACAGATATGTAGAGATAACTAGTGCATGCAGTAGCTTGACCTTGATCCTGAGAGAGATGTTTCAGTCTTTCCAGATAGTCTTGAGCCTTGCCATTGCTCCTATTGTTTGTGTAGCTCTTGCGAGGATTTCGGTTTTTGAACCTTCTTCACTAATAATAGCTCCAAGGTACTTGAAGTGATCTACAACCTCAAGTTCTTTTCCACTGACTTTGATCTTGGTAGTTATTGGCTGGGCACTGTTTGTCATGTGTTTTGTTTTCTCGGCACTGAT
Organism: Rapana venosa; assembly: GCA_028751875.1. Classification (NCBI taxonomy): domain Eukaryota; kingdom Metazoa; phylum Mollusca; class Gastropoda; order Neogastropoda; family Muricidae; genus Rapana; species Rapana venosa. The sequence goes on along the minus strand of CM054160.1, from coordinate 24,242,047 downwards.
CTCCATGCCATATCTGGAGGATATTTTGTCCAGGTGGTACACTAGGTTGGCTAGTTCCTGTTCATTTCCTGCTGCCGTCGATGTCATCAGCAAACCTGAAGTTGGTGATTATCCGCCCTCCAATACTGACTGTGCCAGTGTGATCTTCTAAGGCATCAGTCATTATGCGCTCAAGGAAGACATTAAACAGTGTTGGCGATAGGAGACAGCCATGACGAACTCCCACTGAGGTATGGAACCACTCTCCAAGTATGCCTTGAAAAAGCACTGCGCTGGTAGCTTTTGTGTATAGCTCTTTGATGGTCCGAATGATCTTTTGTCCCATGTTGTATTTCTTCATCATGGCCCATAATGCGTCGTGCCATACACGGTCAAACGCCTTTTTGAAGTCTATGAAGACGTGGTATAGTTTCTGATGGTGCTGGCTGTATTTCTCGCAGAGAACTCGCAGGTTGAATATTTGTTCTTAGGTGCTTCTGTTTGGGCGGAAGCCTGCCTGTTCTTCAGCGATGATCTTTTCTGCCCGTGGCTTTAGTCTGTTCAAAATTACTTTTAACATCACTTTACTGGCATGGCTTATGAGGCTGATCGTTCGATAGTTTTGACATTGCTGTAGATTGCCTTTCTTGGGGAGTATGATGAGTGATTGGGTCCAAGCTGTTGGCCACTCTCCAGTCTGCCAGATCTTGTTGCAAATTCTTGTGAGGATGTCTGTCACTTCTCCCCCCCCCCCCTCCGTATTTGATCAGCTCTGCTGGGATGTTGTCAATTCCTGCAGCTTTCCCATTTTTCAGTGATTTGATTGCTGCCTCAACCTCTTCACGAAGGATAGGAAAGTCATCATCTTCTGACGAGTCCAGACTTGTAAGTACACTGGGGTCACCTTGTGTCTGATGGTTGTAGAGCTCTGAACAGTACTCTGTCCATCTGTTAATGATATCTTTTTCCTCTGTGAGGCAGTTGCCGTCTTTGTCTTCGATGCTGGTGACTCTTGTCTGTTTCTGCTGTGTGAGCTCTTTCACAATTTGATAGGCTCTTCTGCTGTTGTTCTTGGTCAAAGTTTCTTCAATATCTGAACATTGTTTCTCAATCCATTCTTCTTTGGCCTTTTTCATGTCTTTCTTGATCTTTTTGCTGATCTCTCTGTATTCCCCTGCTCTTGTTGTGTACTTGACACTCTTCAATTTACTTTGTTTATCACACATATCCAGGATTTTATCTGTGATCCATGGTTGTTTTTTCTGGCGGTGCTTGCCAAGTAGCTCCTTTGCTGTTTCCATCATCACTGCATTGGAACTGTTGGTTATTGTCTCTGCATCTTTATCAAGTGTAATCAGTGCAGTAAATTTTCCACCTATTTTTGCCTGGAAGGCTTTTGCGATGGTAGGGTCCTTCAATCTTTCTAGGTTGAATTTTAGCCTGATGTTCTTAGGCTTGTTGATCTTTTTCAGCTGGATTTTAAAGTTCAAGAACACCAGGTCGTGGTCACTGCCCATGTCTGCACCTAGAAATGTCCTCGTCTTGGCTCTGTTGATGCCAGATCTGAACCGGTTTTGTACCAGTATGTAATCAATCTGGTTGTGATGGGTTCCATTAGGTACATACCACGTCCAGCGTCGGGATGCCTTGTGTTCCCCAAGGGTGTTTGCAAGCACCATGTCGTTGTAGCTGGCAAATTCCAGTAGTCTGAGTCCTCTTTCGTTGGTAGCTGTATTACAGGAGGGTCCACAGAATTTGCTCCAGTCTTTCAGTGCATCAGCACCCACCTAAGCATTCCAGTCTCCTTGAATAATTAGGATGTCTTTTTTGTTAGCTTTGTCGAATGATGCCCTGGAGCTGCATGTAAAATTCTCTACTACTTCATCATCATGTTCTGATGTTGGCGCACAAGCTTGTACCACCGTGATGTTGAAAGGGGCTGCTTTTGAGGCGGATGGTTATAAGTCTACTGGTTACTGGGCAGCACCCGAGCACTGAGTTTTTGATGTTCTTGTTGACAAGGAAGCCTACGCCATTGGTGTGCTTGTCTAATTCACCACTATAGTAGAGAAACATGTCCCATCAGAAGATTGCCAAAATTCTTTCCATCTGACATCACAAAGGCTACAATATGCCGGGTGAAACTTTTTCAGTTGGGTAAGGCTCTTGTAGCTTTCCTGTTTGGCAAGTGTTCTGCCCATTCCAGTTGCCATGGAATAATCTTTTACAGGGATTGGGGTTTCCCAAACCAGTAGCAACTTACACCTCTGCCCTGATGGAAAAGAAGGCCGCGGTCCTTGTTGACCCGGCGAACGACCGACCCGGGTAGGGCCCATTGGTATTTTCTTCATCATGCAGCGGGACAGCAGCCAGCAAATCAACGCCTTCAAGAAAAGACAGAGAACAGCTGTGTGGTGACTGGAACAGACAGTCCAGCATGCCGCAACCCCTCCAAGCGAGGGGATCTCTCTCCTCCTCTCCGCTGCTGACCATGTCCCAGACCTGTCCTCTAGAGCGGAGGTGAAGCGTGCAGTCCCGACTGATAAAGGGCCCGCCAGGGTGTTTTTGAGAAAGCTCTCATCTCTGATGTCTGACTTTGGGGCAGGAGGTGCAATGCAAGAGAAAGAGAGTTTGTTGGAGTAGAAAGCAAGTGGGGATTGAAGACTGAAACCAAGTGTCAGACTTCCACCACACCCTTCTCTGCCCCTCTAGAGATCGGATTGCATGCTCTGTGGTGTGTGTGTGTGTGTGTGTGTGTGTGTTTTGTAGGGGGCGCGTGCGCCGCGTGCATATGTATGTTGGTTGTGGGTATGTCTTTTGTGTGGGGCGTGTGCCGCGCGAGGGTGTGTGTTTTGTTTTGTTGACTGTTTGTGGTGCGTGTGTTTTGTAGTGTGGGGTCTTAGTGGGGTGTGTGTGTGTGTGGTGTTGGTGGGTGTGTGTGTGGTGTGTGGATGGTCGCGGGCGTGGAATTTACTAGCCAATATCCCCGCAAATGTGACTTTACTCGTCGTATGGACGCGTTTCCCGTTTCTGAATTTTTTGCGTTCACTTTACTTTTCCTAACTTTAACACCAATCATAATGCGGGAGGAGAGAGAAGGGCACTGTGAATGTAGGCTTGGCGCGGTCATGGTGTCAAGGGTTCGGGTCGCTGTGAGTCGCCCATCAAGGGTTTGTTTTGGTGTGTTGTGTGTTGGTGTGTGGTTGTGGTTGTGGTGGTGTGTGATGTTGGTTAGGTGCTTTATGTGTGGTGTGCTTGTGCCCCCGGAGGCGAACTTGGTGCCGACCGTCACCCGGGGGGGGGGGGGGGGGGGGGGGGGTTGGGGGTGGGCGGGGGGCCTGGGTTCTCTGTAGGTTGGGAATGCTGAGCTTGGTATAGGCATATGAATTAGGCGGGGTCTGTTCCCCCTTCCGGTGAGTAGCTGTGCGTGCGGACAGGCAAGGGGGGAAATGTGATGAAAGCGCTCTCCTGAGGTCGTTTTTTTAAATGTCAATCCGGAGTCGAAGTGCGGCTGCTTGGTGGTGGCAGTCACGGGTTGGCGTGGATTTGGGGGGGCCCTTTGGGCAGCTCTAGTCCAGCAAGAAGACGCCGAAGAAAGATGCATTATAAAGAGCGACATCTGTCGCGATGAAATCATGAGACATGTAGATACGATTGCTGAAGAGAGGTAGCTTTTGCGAGAGAGTGTTGAGTGTGTGCGCTAGTTGGGTATGTGTGTGCTAGATAGAGAGCGAGCAAGACCAGCTAGTGACGAGAGAGAGAGAGAAGAGGGGGAAAAGAGAGAGAGGAGTGAGTGTTTTGGGGAGGAGGGGTGGATACTAGTGTATAATTATGTATATCGATGTGCAAGTATTAGTTTGCTGCATTTATAAACTTTGCTTATATCTTTCCCAACCACCACCCCACCCCTGTATGTACTTATTTAAGGGGAAGACGTGTTTCCACTATAGAATTTATGTAAGTGTGTGTGGGGGAGAGAGAGAGAGAGAGGAGGGGAAGTGAGAGGAAGGGGAGAGGGAAGAGAGGGAGAGCGAGAGAGAGATACCTTTCACATCGGTTAGACTGACAGGAATATGTGTGAAGGAGAGTAAGTGGACAAATTTTAGAATGCATCTCATTGAGGCTTAGGTATCGGGGAGCTGGAGTTTTTCTTTTCGCCAGGACGAAAAAAGAAGGTTTCGCTTCCTTCCTTCCCTCCCTATGTCGATCTCCTCTAGTACAATATGTATTATGTAGGTACATTGACGGTGGCTGTTGTTATCATTAGCATCATCAATATTGGTTGTAGTGGTGGTAGTTTGAATGTTAGTGGTGGTAGTGGTATTGGTAATAGCAGTAGTTGTAGTGGCGGTGTTGGCGGTCGTAGTGGTAGTTGTGATGGTAGGCTAGTAGTAGTAGTAGTAGCAACTGTAGCAGCAGGAGGAGGAGTAGTAGTAGTAGTAGTAGTAGTAGTAGTAGTAGTAGTGGTTGTGGTTGTAGTAGTAGTAGTAGTAGTAGTAGTAGTAGTAGTAGTAGAAAGTATTTGGTATTAGTATAGTAGTAGTAGTGGTGGTGGTGTGGGGGTGGTAGTAGTATAGTAGTAGTAGAAGTAGCTGTAGTAGTAGTAGTAGTAGTATAGTAGTAGTAGTAGTAGTAGTAGTAGTAAGTAGTAGTAGTAGTATTACAAGTAGTGGTAGTAGTAGTGGTGGTGGTGGTGGTGGTAGTAGTAGTGGTAGTTGTAGTGTGAATTATGCTGCACATAAAGATAAGGGAAGGATTATGTTAGGTGAACTAGACACAGACCATTGCTCATGAACGGCGTTCAAGTGTGTTTTTCCTGTGCTCTATGCACTTTGAACTTTTTGAAAATATTACTTGTTTTGTCACTACGTTTTGGTTTGGCTTTTTTCTGGTACATAGGTTGCATGTTTGATGCTTATAAAGACAATCATGACAATCAAAGTATCTTTTTTAAGACCATATTGGAAGAGCCACAGCTGTCTGGTTTTCAGCTATTTTCAAATGTAATAAATATATATAGATAGTATTTCTGTCGTATCTTTGAACTGCCAAGGGTTAGGTGATGCTAAAAAGAGACGTGATGTATTCCAATACCTGAAGCAAAAGTCCCATTCAGTTTTTTGTTTACAAGATACCCATTTTGATAAGAAATTAGAATCTTTTGCTACAGCAGAGTGGGGCTACAAGTGTGTTTTTTCTTCCAATAGATCAAACTCCAGAGGTGTGGCAATACTGTTTAATAATACGTTTGAATTTAAGATAAAAGAGGTGCACAGAGACCAGAATGGAAACTTCGTAATAGTTTTATTTAGATTTATGGAACATGATCTGCTTCTCGTTAATGTTTATGGACCTAACAGAGGCACTCCTGAATTCTATTCACACTTAAAAGATGTAGTTAAACGCTTTAAGACACGCATTATTATCTGTTGGTGATTGGAACCTTGTCTTAGATCCCTCCCTTGATTACGATAATTAAAAACATATCAACAACCCTAAAGCTCGAGAAAGTGTGCTAAATATGATTGAAGAATTACAATTGTCAGACATATGGAGGGAATACAATCCCAATTGTAAAAGATTCACATGGAGAAAGACAAGTCCTTTAAACCAAAGCAGATTAGATTTTTTTCTTCTTTCTGAGCACCTTATCTTTGCTGTGGAAGAGCCTGATATTCATTATGGATATCGATCAGATCATTCCATGATTAGACTGAGTTTTAAATTTGGTGCAGGACGTACTGGAAATTCAATAACTGTCTACTTAAGGATAACATGTGTACAAAAGAAATTAATGAAACTATTAACAGTGTTATTGAAGAGTATGCTGCTGATCACTATGGGAAAGAAAATCTAGAAGAAATATCTGAAACTAATGTAAAGTTAACAGTTCCTGAACACGTGTTTTTAGATTTTCTGCTGATGAAGATTAGGGCAAGGACAATAGCATATGCAACAAAGAAAACGAAAGAGAGAGAACAAGAGGAACAAAAACGAGAAAATAAAGTCAAAGAAGTAGAGAAAAAAGTAAGCAAAACAGAGTTTGACATTCAGCAATTAAATGATTTCAATAGTGAACTAACAGCCATTAGAGATGTTAAAATGAAAGGTGTTCTTCTTAGATCAAAAGCTAGATGGTAGAAGAGGGAGAAAAGATCACAAAGTATTTTTGTAATTTAGAAAAAAGAAATTATATAAGTAAATATATGTCAAAGTTAGCTTCAAATGAAAAGAAGCTATATAAATCTGAGGATATTCTTTTGGAAGCTAAAGAATTTTATGTAAACCTATATAAAGAACGAAAAGTAAAAGAATATGAGATTAAAGATCTAGTCTCCGAAGTTCCAAAGCTATCAAGCGAAGAAAAAAAATGGCTTGAAGGTGAAATAACACTTGGGGAGGCTGGATGCGCTCTTAGAAATATGAAACATGGGAAAAGCCCAGGTTCTGATGGATTTACTTAAGAATTCTTCAAGGTTTCTTTTTTAAACAACTTGGTTCTTTTGTAGTAAGATAATGCTCTTCTTTAGAGACGAGGAATTAACAAACACACAAAGAGAAGGAATAATTACATGTATCCCTAAACATGACAAACCAAAAGAATTTATAAAAAAAATTGGAGGCCAATATCATTTCTTAATGTTATTTATAAAATAGGCTCATCCTGTATAGCTAGTCGAATAAAAACAGTTCTTCACAAACTCATTAATGAAGATCAGACAGGATTTTTGTCTAACAGATAGATAGGAGATAATAATATAAGATTGTTGTATGATCTGATTAATTACCTGAATGAAAATGTTTCCAGGTATGTTAATTTCCATTGATTTTGAAAAGGCTTTTGATTCATTAAGTTGGCAGTTTATTTCAAAGGTATTTAAATCATTTGGAATTGGAAAAGATATACTTCGTTGGATTCAACCTTCTACAGAAATATTAAGTCTACAGTTGTAGTCAATGGACAGTGCTCCTCCCGGTTTTAATATCCACAGAGGATGCAGACAGGGTGACCAATATCTCCCCTACTTATTTACTCTCTCGCAGAAAAATTCAGCAATTTATAAGAGAAAACGGAAACATCAAAGGTATTATATTAAAAGATGCAGAATACAAGTTGTCACAGTTTTGCTGATGACAACACAGCTAATAAATAAACGTGACAGCATATCATTTGAACGGTCCATGAAAACTTTAGATTTATGTGGAAAAGTGACTGAACTGTTTATGAATATAGAGAAAACTAACGTAATATGGCTTGGAAGCAAAACATTTTCTGATGTAAGGTATATGACCCATTTAGCTAGACTGGAACCCAAAAAGGTTCAAGATACTTGGAATATGGTTTACACCAGACTTGTCACAATGTGAAAAACTATTTAAATTTTTTTTATTATGATAGCAAAATTACATAAATAAAATCTGTATTCAATATCTGGAGAAAAAGGGATATTACACCTATTGGTAGAGTGGCAGTGCTAAAATCTTTAATTCTTTCTAAACTGATATAGCTCTGGATCCTGTTACCTAATCCACCAAATGATTATATAAATATACTTCAGAAGTTATGTGTTAAGTTTGTGTGGAAAAATAAACAAGACAGAATTTCGAAAAAAACCCCCACAATCAAACATATAAAGCATGGAGGATTGGGATATCATTAAAACTTATATGGATAAGAAAACTTAAACTAAGAATTCATAAATGGAGTTCTATCATTGAAGAGATTTGCCCTGTTGTCAAAGATCTGGACAAATATACTACTGTATACACATTAGGGAAAGAAGTTTAAATGCACTCTGGATTGATACATCCCATGCATACAAAATGTTTAGCAGGAAAGTTCAACTTGTTGATTCAGAAATTTTTTGACGGAAAACATATTTTACAACGAGAATGTTTAAGTTGGAGGAAACTTCTTTCAAGTAAAAGAATGGATAGACAACGATATGTATCGCATTGCAGATCTAGTTGACGAAAGTGGAAAAAATTTTTTTACATATGAACATTTTAAGAAGAAATATAATATCAAGACAAATTTTATTACATATTTAGGCTGTGTTCAAGCGATTAAAACGTATATCAGCAAAACGGATATTATCATAAATAATAATAGAGCAAATAACCTTCAAAAGGCTTTGGGTTTTATTTTGACAATTAAAAAGGGAAAACGCCCTTATTATGACATTTTGGTTGCAGATAACAAACAGCCAAAGTGTTGCGATAAATGAAACAATGCAATACAGGTGATCTCAACTGGAGAAATATTTTTGAAAAAGTGCATAAAATAAAAGAAATTAAAATGAAATGGTCCTAGATAAGACTGATCCACAAAATTGTAGCAACAAATGGTATTCTGAAAAAAAAGAAAATTGTTGAAAGCAACAAATGCACATTCTGTAATTTTGAGAAAGAAACTGTTGATCATCTATTCTATGCTTGCAGCAAAACTTCTCATTTTTTGAATGAATAACAAAGCTTTCTTCAGGAAAATTGTACCAATAAACATGATCTAGTCCTGTCAAAGGAACAGATTTTGTTTGGATTTGATTCTCGATCAAATAGTACTAGATGAAAATATTAATCAATGCAAAAAATTTTATTTACAGATCTAGAATACAAAAACCGGAACCTCTCTTTGAGGTTTTTAGAAAATATCTGACAAAACTATATCAAACTAAAGAGTGTATTGCTAAAACAAACATGACTTATAGTGTTTTTGCAGCTCAATGGCAATATTACAAGCAACTAATTGATGATGGTTAGATACTTTTTGAAGAAACTGTTTTTGAAAGCATTTATTTCTTGATATTCTCAAAAATGTATCTATGTACGAAACCATTTCCATGTTCTTTTTCTGTACAGTTTGTTTGGTTATATTTTACGTGATTGAAATGTCGTATCCATAATCTAAATATATTGCAAACTTGTTCCTTCCCAGTGCCTCAGCACTCACACTCACTTCCAAGTTCTCCTCACTACTAAGTTACTTTATCACTGTCTGAGTCTGGGGGACGGGATAGTCTGGTGGTTATAGTGACAACTTTTCATCCAATTTAGTGTGCAGTTACTATCATTATGGTGTGCAGCTGATTGAAACTGAAAAAGAAGGCTTGCTTGCTATTACTTTTGCACTCCACTGTGTCAACAGGCATTGTAATACCGATAGACAGCCCTCAAATTCCTGTTGGCAACCGTGACAGCTTTTTTGTTCATTTTGTGAGGAGACGGATTTGTTCCGTTTCAAAACTTCGCAACAACAAGCTAAACTGGCTTCAGTTCAAAGGAACTCTGCAAGGTCAGGAGGCAACAGATACTGGGCATTGAAGAACAGCAAGCAGCTAGGGAGGGTCGTCCCTATCTCTTCAGGCAGGGGGATTTTAACTGCGTTCAAGTAAGTCAAGTCTTTCTATTTTGCATGCCGAAAACGTATGTACACACACTCATTTTTACTGATTTACATCAATAATGAACAGATTCCCACCAAGTCGTGTATATACTGCTGGGTTTAGTGCCTTGGGTATGATTTAAAATCTTCTGTCTGAGGGCCCAGGAAAAAGAGAGTGCTTCAGGGGTAGCCACAGAGGTACACTCTTTATGTGTGCAAACTATTGCACTCCAATCTTTGTTAGTTTTATGGGGATATGCCTTACACTATGTAGTACATTTTTGTGTGTCGTGCATGTGTATCTTTCATTTATTTTATCTTTTTAAATATTTGCACTATCATCAGACAACAATAACTTAAGCCATACTAAAATGCTGCCTCTTGCTGACCATTGGGCAAAATTTAAAGGCTGTTCCTGAATTAGTTGCTGTACTATATCGTTAAGCTTAACCAAAAAGTCTATCAGAAATAGCCTTCTACTACCTTGTATCACAAATGAAAAGTCCAGAAAAGAAAGGGAAAAATAGGGAACAACATCAACACGTTTTTGTTGGATGAGGTGGGGGTGTAATGTGAGGTAGGGAGAGATCAGAGATTACATTGAAATCAATATACTCTATCAGTAGACTTAGAATCATTGAACCATCTTTCCTCCTTTTTAGAATATGTTCCTTCAAATCCAAATAACAAAAATGAAGCGGTTTTTATTCTCTCTCTCTCTCTCTCTCTCTCTCTCTCTCTCTCTCTCTCTCTCTCTCTCTCTCTCTCTCTCTCTCTCTCTCTCTCTCTCTCTCTCTCTCTCTCTTTATATATATATATATATATATATATATATATATATATATATATATATATATATATATATATGCAAGCTGATCAACAACATGACATCCACCTTATGGGTGTGTATACAACAAAAACTCCTGGTTTGAAGATCCCAGGAAACCTCCAGTAACTTGACCGTGGTGTCCCTGTTATCAAGGACTAGATTAGATGGCTGAAGGAAAGTTTTTGCAGAAGAAGCTCTGACACATCTGCAGAAGTCTTTTTATGTCTTTAGTTGTAAACAGCAACAAATTACAATAATTATGAAGCTGACAATACTCTTGTTCGTTTAAGTGGAATGCTGCTAACAACACACCAGAAATCTTCTGGCTGGTTCAAAGAGAGGAGCCCTCTATCTATTTGAAGCTGACGTCGTGATTTCGTTGATGGGGGTGGGCTGAAAAATGCTATCAGTGCAGGACATGATCTGATGTTTATGATGTAGGCAGCTAGACTCTTCCTTGGGTATCTATTTGTTTTAGTCGTTCTTTTATATCGAGGATAATGATTGAGATACCTTTGCTGTTTTTTACATCCAGTCAACTTGTGCATGTGGTATTGTACATTTTGTCATGTGTTCCAACCGGCCCATATGACCAACTCTTCCGAAATGCGGAACATATTGTGTGTGGGTTCATACACGGCACCTCCGTATCTAGACTCATCCGAAGGACTTTCAGGGAAGTGGAGTCTGCGCTAATGTTAGTTCCAGGGGGAAAATCTTGAACGAGCGTCTCAGTGATGGCTTGAACCTGGGTTTGAACTCACCCTGTCAAATCACGAGCGCAAACGCTCTAACTACAAGGCTATTCTATAGCACGCACACGCGTGTATGTGAGTGCGGAGAGAGAGAGAGAGAGAGAGAGAGAGAGAGAGAGAGAGAGAGAGAGAGAGAGAGAGAGAGAGAGAGAGAGAAGAATGAATGAATGAATGAATGAATGAATGAATCTTTATGAATGAATCTTTATTTTATTTTTCAAGGGTAACAGAATAAGCATCCGCATACTTTTTTTCATCCGGCCCTTGCCCTGATTAGGGACTATCAACAAGAGAGGTAGAACTCTTACTACAACAACGACAACATGATTTTTAAAATTATATATATTTAACATTACATCATTCCTGACTGACTTGAGCATTAATTTCAAGAGATACATAGATTTTTTTTTGGAGAAAAGATTTATGTTGATAAACATATAATTCTCATGATTGAGAGACAGACAGACAGACAGACAGAGACAGACAGACAGACAGACAGACAGACAGACATAGAGGAAGAGAACAGTTGCCAGGATATGTGAGCGCTTTGATTTGTTGCTTTACAAGATTCAGCACTATATAAATTCCATACATTATTATTATTATTATTATTATTATTATATGTCAGCTAACTGACGTGTTTCCGGGACAAAGCTGCACGAGCTAGGAGTCAAGACTTGTTGCTACACAAAATCCTTGTCTCAGACAAACTTTTTCTTGAGTGGCATGGATGTTTAATTTGTGTATTGTTACCAACGCTTCTCCCCTTCCCGGTTCTCTTCGCAAAGGGCAAGCCAGTCAAATAAAACACCTGAATCTGAATCTGAACTGCTCTTCCTCTCTCAATATAAAAGAATAAATAAATAAATAAAATAAGAATACTTCTTTGTGGATCAAAAATACTCTGGCCGTATGCAGACGGCATCGCAATGGGACTCTTATTTTTAAATGTATAAATACTTTTTTGTCTAGAATGTAGCATAAAATGCAATGTGTATGAAAGTTATCAGAAAACAATTATAACAGGCCTTTTATCATGAACATATTTATCTTCACCCTGTCTGTAATTGCTATTCTTCTGCTTGATTGAATGTTTGATTGTTTTCATCTTCGCAAGGGACTAGTGTTACTTTTCCAAGACTGCTTATTCCGATTTTATTACCACAGTCAGTCCAAGGCTTGTCTACCCACGGGAACGATCAATGTTAGGTCACCGAAACATTTCAACAAGTCAAGGCCCGGCACTGCCAATGGTTTAATGAGGTGGTTTTAGAAGTTTTGCTCTGTTTATCACAACTGTTTCAATGATGGAGAATTTTACCATCAGCAAAATGTATGCTGCAGTCAAGGCAAAGCAGTTTTACTTTGAGAGCTTGTGTAGGTTTTTTGCTGTGATTTTCATGTAGTTTTGACCAGAGAGACAAATACATGCAGATGTAAGCCAAAGTGAGCTGATGTGGTATAATCACTGGACTAACTATATGTTAGCACTACCTCCCGGTATGATTCTGGATATGAAAAGTCGCTCTTCTGACTCATGCCAAAACAAACCTTAAATTCTGCATATTTCTAGATTGTCATATCAGTGTCTGGTGAGCCACTCATGTCTGTGCATTCTTCTTCTCGCACTTTGTGTTCAGGGAAGGGGGCTGAGGAAACATGAAAAAGAATCACTAAAAGGGAAGGATGGGGAAAAGTAGGTGAGTTGTGAGATGCTTTATGGTGGTACAAAAAAGGTTGCTACAATGCAATAATTCTGTCAACAGCGTAGCAGTTCTGCTGACCCGCGTCTAACCCGTCGTCTACAGCGGACGCTGACGTCTGGCTAATCTAAGAGGGTGGGGTGACAAAAGGTGAAAAGAAGTGACAAAGTGGAAGAAGGGCCAGTAGGCAATGTCAGAGAAGAATCCCCCCTTCCAGACTGAATTATATCTGCACGAGTAATTTGTCTTGCAGTTTCTTATTCCAAAGCCCCCAAGAGGCAAAACAAGAAGCAAGACATTAGCATATACAATACAAAGCCAGAAAAGGCCTTTAGAGCCCCCTTTCTCCCACAATTCTCCCCCCCCCCCCCTCCACCCAAAAAGCTCTAAACAGCAAGAAGAGAAATGAGCAACTATCAGCAGGATGGGGGGGGGGGGGGGATCCTGGGGGATGGGCAATCCTGGGGCGGTGGTGAATCCTCCCCCTCCCCATGCCAATTGTTGAGAGGTCGGTTAGCGGTGCACCACACAGCACTTCTAGGCAGTGAGTTGTGGGCAAGCTGAAGTTGGTGGAGCCTGTCTCTCTGATCAGGCAGCAGGTGCATGCTAGGTATATCCATGTCATCCATTCCACCAACCACAGCTGGACTACGAAAGGTGAACTTGACTTTAACGTATGCGCAAAATGGGATGTGTACGTTTGCACACAGGAACTCGTGTAGATGTATAATGTAGAGATGTTTTGCATCATGTATGTAGAAACGTAGATGGACAGCCGCTTTACTTTCTTCATGTACTTCAAGTACTAAAAAACTAACACTACATAATTTCTCTGTACAATCAAGCCAAAAGGATTGCTTTATTTTTCAGAATCATGACAATATCGAAGGACAAAACTATATCAGTTGACTGTAAGACAGACATCCTGCGCTTATTCCCATGATTATGGCTCCACGTTCGTCAGAGTTCCTCTGACTTCTGCAAATGCACTATTGACTTAGGAATCACTTCCTCTGACCAGTCTTCTTTGTCTGCAACATAAATGCCCGAAAGCTGAATTTCCTACCCAAAAAAATCTTCATACGAGAAAAAGAAATGTTTAACAACGAGCCCTTTCTTAAACTTTCTGAATGTTGCCTACATAATATTATCTTACGTTTATGTCATTGTCTGTATTTTGCCAACATTTTACATGAATTCAGGTTAATTTAGCTGTCACCTGTGATACCCACATTCCCAGTCCATGAAATAAGCTGACCACTGCTCAGGTAAGAATGCAAAGTAGAGTTCATGTAGGTCAGCTTTTTCAGTGACAAGGAGAAAATGGTATTGCTGGTGACGTCACACATCCGACTTCAAGAGGATTGAACATACGCCTTCTATAACGGGGAGTTCACTTCCCTCTGTTGAGGAGGATGAGGCCTGGCCTGCAGGAAGGGGAGGGAAGCTAATACAACCTCTAAAAGTAATAAGGTAACAGACACGTCTGTCATTCGATTCGTCCTATGGATTCTTTCGGGTACGTTGAGTATCCAGAAGAGACAAATCCCTGCAATCCTATTTTTGTTGTTGTTGTTGTTGTTCTTCTTCTTCTTCTTCGTCTTCTTCTTCTTCTTCTTCTTCTTCTTCTTCTTCTTCTCTTCCTCCTCCTCTTCTTCTTGACTTTTGCTTGGAATCTATATTTATTGCAGCAACATTGCGCGGTTTTCTATTCTATCATTTCCTGTACCTGGATGGGCCGTTTTCCTCAACAGAAAAGACGTACTCTTCCAAAGTTCTCCTTGATAAGCAGTAGTATGACGGTGATTCCTATAGAACCCGGGCCATCAGGGGGATGTTAGAGAGGCTGGCTTCAGTGCCTACAGTGAACAGTGGCTGGTCTGCCGCCTTCATCGTGGAGACGGTGAATGGTAAGGGGCGGGGGTGACTGACCTGGGGACAGTTTGCTTCATCGGCTTGGTCTGTCAGCAAGGAGACTGACTGACTGACTGACTGACTGATTGATTGATTGGTTGATTGATTGATTGATTGATTGATTGGTAGATGGCTACCTGATTAGTCTTTTCTGGATGGAAAGGGTGGTTTGATGGGTGAGTGGGAGGCTGGGCGGATACGTGGTTGGTGGTTGATTGGTTGGCTGATCGATCAGTCAGATGATTGATTGATTGGTTGATTTAATTATTTTATATCGACGATAATGGAATAAGCACTTATGTGCTTTTTTATATCCAGTCCCCGTGTGCATGCGCATTTGTGAATTCTGTCATATGTTCCCACCGGCACACAATGGCCTAGTCTTACGAACAGCGGAACAGGATTTAACGTGAGCGCAAGATGTTCTGCGCAAGATTGATTGATTGAGGGAGTGAGTGAGGGAGTGAGTTGGGAGTGAGTGACAATGACAATGACAATGACAAATTATTTTATTTCGAGGATAATGAATAAGCACTCATGTGCTTTTTTACATCCAGTCCCCGCCCGTAGGTGTGAATACAAGTATATAATATATACATTAATACATCATAATATATATATATATATATATATATATATATATATATATATATATATATATATATATATATATATATATATATATACGTATATACAAGAATACATGAATACAAGTGAGAAGTGAGTGAGTGAGTGGTTTATTGATCGATTGATTTGGTCGATTGACTAATTGATTAGCAGACACGTGGATATGCTTGCTTTCTAAGTGGCTGACTGGATGACTAACTGACTGACTATTGGACGGACGGACGGACTATTGGACGGACGGACGGACTATTGGACGGACGGACGGACTGACTGACGGACGGACGATGGATGGATGGATGGATGGATGGATGGAATGACAGACGGATGGATGGATGGATGGATGGATGGATGGACGGACAGACGGACAGACGGACGGACGGACGGACGGACGGAGGGACGGACGGATGGACGGATGGATGGATGGTGGAAAAATGAGTGGAAGAAGGAAGAAAGGTATGAATACATGCAAGCATTCTAAGTGAACGCAACCTGGCACACTAAGCCGGCTAGTCTGGTATAAGGATTACTATGAACTGTTTCTCACACCCCCTAGTTACCACAAGGTGTTCATTACTAGTATTCTGTGAACCCTTTTGTACTGGCTCTCGTTTTAGCTGTGGTTTCTTTATTCGAGATCATTAGGGAAATATGCTGTTGCTAGACACTTCTCTTCAGTTCTGCAGATTCATGGATGAATGTTGATGAAGAAACGTGCCATTACTGCAGACTGGATCTATCACTGGTATGCTCTGTTGGTGACCAAGTATTGTTCCCATTGAAGTGATGTGTACACATTTTGGATAGAAACAGGCACCGATAAAGATACATTGGGAGTGGGAATGTGCTCTGTAGTTAAAGATACATTTGGAGAGGGAATTTGGTCTGTAGTTAAAGATTCATTTGGAGTAGGAATGTGGTCTGTAGTTAAAGATACATTGGGAGTGGTAATCTGGTCTGTGGTTAAAGATACATTGGGAGTGGCAAACTGGTCTGTAGTTAAAGATGCATTGGCAGTGGAAATGTGGTCTTTAGTTAAAGATACATTGGGAGTAGGAATGTGCTCTGTAGTTAAAGATAACATTTGGAGTGGGAATGTGGTCTGTAGTTAAATATACATTGGGAGTGGGGATGTGGTTTGTAGTTAAAGATACATTGGGAGTGGGAATAAGGTCTGTAGTTAAATATCGATTGGGAGTGGGAATGAGGTTTGTAGTTAAAGATACATTGGGAGTGGTAATCTGGTCTGTAGTTAAAGATACATTGGGAGTGGGAATGTGCTCTGTAGTTATAGATACCATTGGGAGTGGGAATGTGGTCTGTATTTAAAGATACATTGGGAGTTGGAATGTGGTCTGTAGTTAAAGATACATTGGGAAAGATACATTGCGAGTGGGAATGTGGTCTGTAGTTAAAGATACATTGGGAGTGGGTATGTGGTCTGTAGTTAAAGATACATTCGGAGTGGGAATGAGGTTTGTAGTTAAAGATACATTGGGAGTGGTAATCTGGTCTGTAGTTAAAGATACATTGGGAGTGGGTATGTGGTCTGTAGTTAAAGATACATTAGCAGTTGGAATGTGCTCTGTAGTTAAAGATACATTGGGAGTGGTAATCTGGTCTATAGTTAAAGATGCATTGGGAGTGGGAATCATGTCTGTAGTTAATGATACATTGGGAATTGGAATGTGCTCTGTAGTTATAGATACCATTGGGAGTGGGAATGTGGTCTGTAGTTAAAGATACATTGGGAGTGGGAATGTACTCTGTAGTTAAAGATACATTGGGAAAGATACATTGGGAGTGGTAATCTGGTCTGTAGTTAAAGATACATTGGAAGTGGGTATGTGTTCTGTAGTTAAAGATACATTGGGAGTGTGAATGTGCTCTGTAGTTAAAGATACATTGTGAGTGGTAATCTGGTCTCTAGTTAAAGATGCATTGGGAGTGGGAATGTGGTCTGTAGTTAAAGATACATTGGGAGTGGGAATGTGGCCTGTAGTTATATGATACATTGGGAGTGGTGAATGTGGTCTGTAGTTAAAGATACATTGGGAGTGGGAATGTGGTCTGTAGTTAAAGATACATTGGGAGTGGGAATGTGGTCTGTAAGTAAAGATACATTGGTGGAATGTGTAGAAAGATACATTGGGAGTGGAATGTGGTCTGTAGTTAAAGATACATTGGGAGATGGGATATGATGTCTGTAGTTAAAGATACATTGGGTCCTAGTTAAATCATTGGAGTGTGAATGTGTCTGTAGTTAAGATACATTGGGAGTGGTAATGTGGTCTGTATTAAAGATACATTGGGAGTGGTAATCTGGTCTGTAGTTAAAGATGCATTGGGAGTGCGAATGTGGTCTGTAGTTAAATATACATTGGGAGTGGTGAATGTGGTCTGTAGTTAAAGATAGATTGGGAGTGGGATTGTGGTCTGTAGTTAAAGATACATTGCGAGTGGTATGTGGCCTGTAGTAAAACATACATTGGGAGTGGGAATGTGGTCTGTAGTTAAAGATACATTGAGAGTGGGAGTATAGATAATCTGGTCTGTAGTTAAAGATACATTTGAAGTGGGTATGCATTCTGTGGTTAAAGATACATTGGGAGTGTGAATGTGCTCTGTAGTTAAAGATACATTGTGAGTGGGAATGTGGTCTTTAGTTAAAGATACATTGGGAGTGTGAATGTGGTCTGTAGTTAAAGATACATTGGGAAAGATACATTTGGAGTGGTAATCTGGTCTGTAGTTAAAGATGCATTGGGAGTGCGGATGTGGTCTGTAGTTAAATATACATTGGGAGTGGTGAATGTGGTCTGTAGTTAAAGATACATTGGGAGTGGGATTGTGGTCTGTAGTTAAAGATACATTGCGGATGGTTATGTGGCCTGTAGTAAAGATACATTGGGATGAGAATGTGGTCTGTAGTTAAAGATACATTGGAGTGGAATGGTCTGTAGTTTAAAGATACATTGGGAAGATTACATTGGTGGGGAATTGGGTCTGTAGTTAAAGATACATGGAGTGGAAATGTCTAGTTAAAGATACATTGGGAGTGTGAATGGTTGTAGTTAAGATACATTGGGAGTGGAATGGTCTGTAGTTAAAAATACATTGGAAGTACATGGGTTTTTTCTGGTTTTGTTAAAAAATACATTGGGAGTGGAAATGTGGTTTGTAGTTAAAGATACATTTGGAGTTGGAATGGTCTGTAGTTAAGAAAAATTGGGAGTGGGAATGTGTCTGTAGTTAAAATACATTTGAGAGGGAATTTGGTCTGTAGTTTAAAGATACATTTTGGGGGTGGAATGGGTCTTAGTTAAAGATTCATTTGGAGTTGGAATGTGGTCTGTAGTTAAAGATACATTGGGAGTGGTAATCTGGTCTGTGGTTAAAGATACATTGGGAGTGGTAATCTGGTTTGTAGTTAAAGATGCATTGGGAGTGGAAATGTGGTCTTTAGTTAAAGATACATTGGGAGTTGGAATGTGGTCTGTTGTTAAAGATACATTGGAAAAGATACATTGCGAGTGGGTATGTGGTCTGTAGTTAAAGATACATTGGGAGTGGGTATGTGGTCTGTAGTTAAAGATACATTCGGAGTGGGAATGAGGTTTGTAGTTAAAAATACATTGGGAGTGGTAATCTGGTCTGTAGTTAAAGATACATTAGCAGTTGGAATGTGTTCTGTAGTTAAAGATACATTGGGAGTGGAAATGTGGTCTGTAAGTAAAGATACATTGTGAGTGAGAATGTGCTCTGTAGTTAAAGATACCATTGGGAGTGGGAATGAGGTCTGTAGTTAAAGATACATTGTGAGTGGGAATGTGGTCTTTAGTTAAAGATACATTGGGAGTGTGAATGTGGTCTGTAGTTAAAGATACATTGGGAGTTGGGGAAAGTGGTCTTGGTAGTTAAAGATACATTGTGAGTGAATTGGCTGTATTTAAAGATCATTTGGGAGTGGTGAATGTGGTCTGTAGTTAAAGATACATTGGGAGTGGGATTGTGGTCTGTAGTTAAAGATACATTGCGAATGGGTATGTGGCCTGTAGTAAAACATACATTGGGATTGGGAATGTGGTCTGTAGTTAAAGATACATTGAGAGTTGGAATTTGGTCTGTAGTTAAAGATACATTGGGAGTGGGAATATGGTTTGTAGTTAAAGAAACATTGGGAGTGGGAATGAGGTCTGTAGTTAAAGATACACTGAGAGTGGGAATGATGCTCTTATTAAAGATACATTGGGAGTGTGAATTAGGTATGTAGTTAAAGATACATTTGGGGGTGGGAATGAGTCGTTTAGTTAAAGATACATTGGGATTTGGGAATGGTCTTAGAAAGATACATTGGGAGTGGGAAAGGGCTGTAGTTTAAAAATACATTTGGAGTTGGAATTTGAGATCTGTAAGTTAAAAATACATTGGGAGTGGGAATGGTCTGTAGTTAAAGATACATTTGGGAAAGGGGAAATTTTGGGCTGTAGTTAAGGTACAAAGGGAGTGGGAATGGGTCTTATTTTAAAAATATTTGAGTTGGAATTTGGTCCTGTAGTTTAAAGATACATTGGATGGTAATCTGGTCTGTGGTTAAGATATTGGGAGTGGAATTGGTTGTAGTTAAAGATCATTGGGAGTGGAAATGTGGTCTTGTTAAAGATACATTGGGAAGGGAATTGGTCTGTAGTTAAAGAACATTGGAGGGAATGTGGTCTGTAGTTAAAATACATTGGGAGTGGGAATGAGGTTGTAGTTAAAGATACATTGGAGGAAAAGATACCCTTGGGAGTGGGTAAAGTTTTCTGTAGTTAAAGATACATTGGGAGTGGGAATGTGGTCTGTATTAAAATACATTGGGAGTGGAATGTTTCTGTTAAAAAATTTAAAAGATACAATGGAGTGGGAATGTGGTCTGTAGTTAAGATACATTGGAGTGGGATGTGGTCTTAGTTAAAGATACATTGGGGAATTAGGTTGAGAAGATACATTGGGTGAAAACTGTCTTAGTTAAAGATACATGGGAGTGGGAAAGTGGTCTGTAGTTAAAGATACATTGGAATGGGAATGTGGGCTGTAGTTAAAGATACATTGGGAGTGGAATTGGTCTTGTTTAAAGATACATGGAGAAGATACATTTGGAGTTGGAATGTGCCTGTAGTTAAAGAAAACATTGGAGGGGAATGTGTCTGTAGTTAAAGATACATTGGGAGTGGGAATGTGGTCTGTTAAAGATACTTTTGGGGGTGGGAAAATGCCCGAGTTTAAAAATAATTGGGGGGAATGGGTCTGTGTTAAATAACATTGGGGGGTGGGAATTGGGTTTTTAGTTAAAGATACATTTGGGAGTGGGAATAAGTCGTAGTTAAAAATTTTAGTGGGGAAAGATTTGTGTTAAAGATCATTGGGGGGGAATTGTCGTAGTTTTAAATACATTGGAGTGGGAATTGGCTTGTTTTTGTACCCCTTGGAGTGGGAATGTGGTCTGTATTTAAAGAACATTGGGATTTTTAAGTGGTTTTTTTAAAAAAAAACATTGGGAAAAATACATTGCGTGGGAAAGTGGTCTTTTTTAAAATACATTGGGAGTGGGTTGTGGCGTAGTTAAAAAACATTCGATGGGAAAGGGTTTGTATTTAAAAAATACATTGGGGTTAAAATTTTGGGCTTGTTAAAGATACATAAGGGGGGAGTTGGGAAAAATGGGGTTTTGTAGTTTTTAAAAAACATTGGGGGTGGAAATGTGGTCTGGGGGGAAGGGTTTTTTAAAGAACCATTGGGGGGGAATGGCCTGTAGTTAAAGATACATTTGGGGGGGAATGGGGCTGTATTTTAAAAAATAATTGGGAAAGATACATTGGGAGTGGGTAATCTGGTCGAGTTAAAAATTACTTGGGGGGGGGAAATTTCGTGTTAAAGTACATTGGAGGGAAGTCCTGTAGTTAAAGAAATTGGGGGGAATGGTCTTAAAATTAAAGATCTTTTTAGTTGGGAAGTGGGCTGTTTAAAAATACTTGGGGGGACCGGGAAAAAACTTGGGTGGAATCTGGTTTTATAAAAAATGCATTGGGGGTGGAATGTGGTCTTTGGGTTTAAAATAATGGGGGTTGGAATGTGGTCTTTTAGTTTTAAGATCTTGGAGTGGATTTGTTGTAGTTAAAAAAATTTTGGGGGTGGGATGTGGCCCTTTTTAAAATCTTGGGGGGGGGAATGGGTTTTAGTTAAAATACAGAAGTGGAATTGGCTGTAGTTAAAAAACATTGGAGTGGGGAAAAAGGTTTGTATTAAGAACATTGGGTGGAAAAAGGGGTTGGAGTAAAGATACTTTTGGGTGGAATGGTCTTTTTTAAAAGATACATTGGGAGGGGAAAAGGGTTTAGTTAAAGAACTTGGAAAGATAATTGGGGTGAATCTTTGTGGAAAGATACTTGGGGGGAAAAATTTTTTTTAAAAATACTTGGGAGTGGGAATGGTTGTGTTTAAAGATCATTGGAGTTTGGAAAGGTCTTTTGTTAAAAATACATTGGGAAGTGGGAAAAGTTTTTTTTTTCGTTTAAAGATCATTTTGGAGGGAATTTTTTGTATTTTTGTTTTTTTTGGAGGGGAATGGGTCTTTGTAAAATCCCTTGGATTTGGAAATTTGGCTGTATTAAAGATACTTGGGAGTGGATTGGTTGTTTAAAAAATACATTTGGGAGTTTTGGGATCTGGTTTTGGTATTAAAGATAAATTTGGGAGGGAAATGGGTCTTTAGTTAAAAAACTTGGGGTGGAAAATTTGGTTGTGTTTAAAAAAAATTGGGGAAGGGTTTTGGAAAAATTGGGTATAAGGGGTCCTTTGTTAAATAATTGGGGGGGGAAATTGGGAGTAGTTAAAAACATTGGGGGTGGAAAAGAGGTTGTAGTTAAAAAATTTTGGGATTTTTTTAAAGGGGTTTAGTTTAAAAATACATTGAGTTAAATTGTTTGTGTTAAGATACATTTGGGGGATGGGCTGTAGTTTAAAGGTACATTGGGAGGGAATGTGTCTGATTAAAGATACATTTTGGGGGGGAAGGTCTGTGTTAAAGAACATTGGGAAAAAAATTTGGGGGGAAAAAGGTCTTGTTAAAGATCATTTGGGGG
Organism: Rapana venosa; assembly: GCA_028751875.1. Classification (NCBI taxonomy): domain Eukaryota; kingdom Metazoa; phylum Mollusca; class Gastropoda; order Neogastropoda; family Muricidae; genus Rapana; species Rapana venosa. Next base: position 24,219,734 of record CM054160.1, on the reverse strand, counting down.
GAAAGTTCTGTATAAAGTACATTGGGGGTGGAAATTTTCTGTTTAAAGTACCTTGGAGTGGAAAATTTTGGGGAGTTTTAAAAATCATTGGGGTGGGAAAAAAAGGTCTTTGTTAAAGATACATTGGGAAATTTGGGGGGGAAATTTGGGCGAGTTAAAACATTGGGGGGTTTGGGAAATTGTTTATTTTAAAAAACATTTGGGGGTGGTAAGGTTTGTAGTTAAATACATTTGGGGGTGGGAATTTTTGGGGTTTTAGTTAAAAAATCTTGGGGTGGAAAGGGCCGAAATTTAAAAAACATTGGGATTTTGGGATTGGGCTGTATTTTTAAAAAATACATTGGGAGTTGGAATTGGTTGATTAAAAATTAAAATAAAACGGGGGGGAATTGGTTGTAGTTAAAGAACATTGGGGGTGGGGGTGGGTTTTTGGTTTTTTTTTTTTTTTTTTTTTTTTTTAAAAAAAAAAAAAAAAAAAAAAAAAAAAAAATAATTGGGAAAGAACTTGGGTTTTTTTAAACTGGTCTAAGTTAAAGATAAAATTGGGAGGGGATAAAATCTGTAGTTTAAAAAAAACATTTGGAGTTGGAATGGTCTGAGGTTAATACATTGGGAGGGGGATGTGTCTGTATTAAAAAACATTTGGAGGGGAATTTGGTCTGTAGTTTTAAAAATAATTGGATGGGAAAGGGGGCTTAGTTAAAGATTCATTTGGAGTTGGAATGTGGTCTGTAGTTAAAGATACATTGGGAGTGGTAATCTGGTCTGTGGTTAAAGATACATTGGGAGTGGTAATCTGGTTTGTAGTTAAAGATGCATTGGGAGTGGAAATGTGGTCTTTAGTTAAAGATACATTGGGAGTGGGAATGTGGTCTGTAGTTAAAGACACCATTGGGAGTGTGAATGTGGTCTGTAGTTAAATATACATTGGGAGTGGGAATGAGGTTTGTAGTTAAAGATACATTGGGAGTGGTAATCTGGTCTGTAGTTAAAGATACATTGGGAGTGGGAATGTGCTCTGTAGTTATAGATACCATTGGGAGTGGGAATGTGGTCTGTATTTAAAGATACATTGGGAGTTGGAATGTGGTTCGTAGTTAAAGATACATTGGGAAAGATACAATGCGAGTGGGAATGTGGTCTGTAGTTAAAGATACATTGGGAGTGGGTATGTGGTCTGTAGTTAAAGAACATTTTGAGTGGAAATTTTGGGTTTGTGTTAAAAATACATTGGGGTGGTAACCCGGTCTTTTTTTTAAAGATACAATGGGAGTGGGTATGTGGTCTGTAGTTAAAGATACATTAGCAGATGGAATGTGGTCTGTAGTTAAAGATACATTGGGAGTGGTAATCTGGTCTATAGTTAAAGATGCATTGGGAGTGGGACTCATGTCTGTAGTTAATGATACATTCGGAGTTGGAATGTGCTCTGTAGTTATAGATACCATTGGGAGCGGGAATGTTGTCTGTAGTTAAAGATACATTGGGAGTGGGAATGTGGTCTGTACTTTAAGATATATTGGGAAAGATACATTGGGAGTGGTATTCTGGTCTGTAGTTAAAAATACATTGGGAGTGGGTATGTGGTCTGTAGTTAAAGATACATTGGGAGTGGGAATGTGCTCTGTAGTTAAAGATAGATTGGGAGTGGTAATCTGGTCTATAGTTAAAGATGCATTGGGAGTAGGAATGTAGTCTGTAGTTAAAGATACATTGGGTGTGGAAATGACGTCTGTAGTTAAAAATACTTTGGGTGTGCCAATCTGGTCTATAGTTAAAGATGCATTTGGAGTAGGAATGTGGTCTGTAGTTAAAGATACATTGGGAGTGGGAATGTGGTCTGTAGTTAAAGATACCTTGGGAGTGGTAATCTGATCTGTAGTTAAAGATACATTGGGAGTGGGTATGTAGCCTATAGTTAAAGATCCATTGGGAGTGGGAATGAGGTTTATAGTTAAAGATACTTTGGGAAAGATACATTGGGAGTGGTAATCTGGTCTGTAGTTAAAGATACATTGGGAGTGGGAATAAGGTCTGTAGTTAAAGATACATTGCGAATGGGAATAAGGTTTGTAGTTAAAGATACATTAGGAATTGGAATGAGATCGGTAGGTAAAGATACATTGGGAGTGGGAATGAGGTGTATAGTTAAAGATACATTAGGAAAGATACATTGGGTGTGGTAATCTGGTCTGTAGTTAAAGATACATTGGGAGTGGGAATAAGGTCTGTAGTTAAAGATACATTGGGAGTGGGAATAAGGTCTGTTGTTTAAGATACATTGGGAGTTGGAATGAGATCTATAGGTAAAGATACATTGGAAGTAGGAATGTGGTCTGTAGTTAAAGATACATATGGAGAGAAAATTTGGTCTGTAGTTAAAGATACATTGGGAGTGGTAATCTGGTCTGTAGTTAAAGATTCATTGGGAGTGTGAATGTGGTCTGTAGTTAAAGATACATTGGGAGTGGTAATCTGGTCTGTAGTTAAAGATACATTGGGAGTGGTAATCTGGTCTGTAGTTAGAGATACATTGGGAGTGGTAATCTGGTCTGTAGTTAAAGATAGATTGGGAGTAGCAATGAGGTCTGTAGTTAAAGATACTTTGGGAGTGGAAATGTGGTTTGTGGTTAAAGATACAATGGGAGTAGGAATGTGCTCTGAAGTTATAGATACCATTGGGAGTGGGAATAAGGTCTGTAGTTAAATATACATTGGGAGTGGGAATTTGGTCTGTAGCTAAAAATACATTGAGAGTGGGAATGAGGTCTGTAGTTAAAAATTGATTGGGAGTGGAATGAGGTTTGTAGTTAAAGATACATTCGGAGTGGAAATCTGGTCTGTAGTTAAAGATACATTAGGAGGGGGATGTGCGCTGTAGTTATAATACCCTTGGGAGTGGGAATGTGGTTGAGTTAAAGATACATTGGGAGTGGGAATGTGCTCTGTTGTTTAAAGATACATTTGGAAGAATTGGGAGGTAATCTGGTCTGTAGTTTTAAAAATACATTGGAAGGGGGTAGTGTTTTTGTACCCAAAGCACATTTTGGGGTGGGAATTGCCTGTAGTTAAAGATACATTGTGATGGTAATCGGGCTGTAATTAAAAATGCATTGGATGGGAAATGGGGTCTTTAGTAAAGATCCCTTTGGGAGTGGGGAAAGTGTCTGGTTAAAATACCCCTTTTGGGAAGTGGGTTTTAAAAAATTTTTGGGTTTTGGGTGTTAAAGATACATTTGAGTGGGGGAAAAAGGCTGTATTAAATACGGTTTTGGGGGTGGAATGAGGTTTGTAGTTAAAAGATCCATTGGGGTGGGAATTGGGCTGTAGTTAAGATACTTGGGAGTGGGAATGTGCTCTGTTTTTAGGTACCTTTGCGGTGGGAATGGTCTGATTTAAATACATTTGGGGGGTTGGAATGGGTTGTAGTTAAAGATACTTGGGAAGATACAAACAGGGGAAGTGGTCTGTAGTTAAAGATACATTGGGAAATGGGGGATGGGGCTGTAGTTAAA
>CM054160.1:24198301-24215719 GCA_028751875.1 Rapana venosa | reverse complement strand
TCGTCTACTGTGTAAGAAGGAGATCTTAGTTCTGCAAGGACACTAGTTTTGGGCAGAAAGACAGAAAGATCAGTCGCAGTCAATTGGGATTTCTTCTGTGCATTTCTATACTTTTGGATAAGGATGCTAGAGTGGGTAGTCAGGTTTAGGATAACTTACGCATTATCAAATTAGAATATAATTTATATCAAGTTCCACCATAATAGTATGTGGGATGCTGTGCAACAATTACCATTTATTGTCCAGACATGACTTACCAATGAACTCCAAGGTGAGCATCATCAGAATATCGATCAGTGGCTGATGCTTTCCACTCATATAATGCCTGCTTAACTATGTAGTTCTCATAGAATTGAGGCACTTTTGAGCCACTGACATAACTGTGTGATGTTGAAAAAAGATTGCAAGGAAAAATAACTGCTGACCAAATACATACATGCATGCATACATACATACATACATACATACATACATACATACATACATACATACATATATACACACATACATACATACATACATACATACATACATACATACATACATACATACATACATAGATAGATAGATAGATAGATAGATAGATAGATAGATAGATAGATAGATAGATAGATAGATAGATAGATAGATAGATCCTTGTGGTCAGAGTGATGTATTCGTGATCTGCTGACCCGGGTTTGAATCTCGTTCACGAGGATTTTTCCTCTGGAGTTAACATCAGTGCCGACTCCACTCTCTCCAAAAGTCCTTCGGATGAGACTATAAACCGAGATCCTGTGTGCAAATGCACGCAGAACAACTTGCGCACATGTTAAAACCCGTTCCGCTTTTTGGAAGAGTAGGCCATTGTGTGCTGTGGGAACGGATGACAATTTACAAAACTGCATACACACGGGGACTGTATGTAACAAAGCACACGGGTGCTTATTCCATTATCCTCGAAATAAAAGAATATATATATGTGTGTGTGTATATATATATGTACACGGATAGACAGACAGACAGACAGACAGAAGGACAGATATAGAGAGAGCTAGTGAGATAGTAGATAATACATAGGTAGATTATGTGGGGGGGGGGGTAAGTTACATATTTAAAAGAATACTTCAATGACAGAATTTCCTTGCTGCTGACACACTGTAAAGAGACACACTGTAAAGAGACACACTACAAAGAGACATGCTGTAAAGAGCCGGTGTGGGCAGGAAAAAGTAAAAACTAAATACTGTAGTCCATGATTTGATCAACTGTACAGTGATTCCTGTCTCTGGTCCTCTCGACACATTCCACCCCTCTGTCCCAGCCAACTGACTGGTTTGTTGACACATGTCCCACTACTGTGTTCTGTCCCAGCCAACTGACTGGTTTGTTGACACATGTCCCACTACTGTGCTCTGTCCCAGCCAACTGACTGGTTTGTTGACACATGTCCCACTACTGTGCTCTGTCCCAGCCAACTGACTGGTTTGTTGACACATTAGTCTGTTCTAGCCAACTGCTTTACACACATTACATTGCTATGTCCTAGCCAACTGTTTAAACACATTACACTAGTCTGTTCTAGCCAGTTGTTTTACACACCTTACACTACCGTGTCCTAGCCAATTGATTGGTTGGTTTTGTTGTTTTACACACATTACACCACCGTCTCCTAGGCAACTGAGTGGTTGTTTTTGTTGTTTTACACACCTTACACTACCGTGTCCTAGCCAACTGATTGGTTGTTTTTGTTGTTTTACACACATTACACCACCGTCTCCTAGGCAACTGGATTTTTCACATACGTTACACTGACATAGCTGTTGAGATAATTATTTAATGTGCAGATTTGCTTTTATGCTTGATAGTATAAAGGGTAGGGAAATTGTTGTCAAACCTACACATAGGCTGACCTAGGGAACAAGACAATTCTTGCTTTCTGATTTAAGCTTTTAAACCAAAAAATACTAATAATGGTTTCGTTTAATGAAAATTGATCTTTATGGAATTCCACGATGTCTACTGGAAAAAAACTTTTAACAATCGAACATGATGTAAAACTAGAATTGCAACTGAAGTACCATATTTATGGAATAAACAAACTGTCCATGAAATAATCATCTAGTTATGATCATTAATGTGTCCATGTTCTTATAGAGTCTTGCTCATCCAAAAGAAAACAGACAGTTATGTAAGTAATGCATATTGTCAGTAACAGGACTGCATATAGCTGTAAACAGTACAGTGTCTATGACAATACTGGAGCTTGTGGGCCAACAGGAGCTGCAGTCCTCTGAGAATGAACAGTTATCAGGGAGTGAACGCCACCTTCCTCACGCCTCGTGCACTAGGGACTGTGTTCAAACACACCTATGCCCGTCACTGTCACCCTTAACCTCGTCGGTTCGTCACTGGAGGCCACACGGCAAATTGAAAGAGAGTATTAGGAAAGCAGATGTATGGAATGCTGTCTGGAAAGGAAGCTTTGCCACAAAACATCAGGTACAATGGTTAGGTTAGAAAATAAAGAAACCTGTAAAGTGTATCAGCACAGATTGTAAACATTGCCTTATTGCACTAGAGTGACTTTGAACCAGACACATACGACTGATCTAATTAACAATTCTAAGATATAAACAGTGTGTGTGTTTTATAGTTAATCCTTTATTTTATGAGTAGCTTGTGAGAAAAATATCTAAGATATTGAGAATGCACAAGGACGAGGAAAGAAAATGTGTGCGTGCCTGCCTGTGTGCATGTATGTGTGAGCGGGAGGGGGGGGGAAGGGGGTTGTGTATATGTCAATATATGGGCCATGTGAGGTAATAAGAACATATTCATCTGTCTTCTACTCTATGTGTTCTTGCATTTTGTACACATGCCAATGGTATAAGCTGGGGACAGGATAGCCTGATGGTTAGAGCAACACTGGTAGATCGGTGGTCTAAAGGGAAGGCACCTGCCTAGAAAGTGAAAAGTCTAGGTTTCAATTGTGTGTTGTGCGATCCCCATTTGGGCCCCGAACTTTTTTCCCTTTCCACTAGACCGTGAGTGGTGGTCTGTGTGCCTGTGTGCTGGTCTTTCAGATGAGACGATAGACCGAGGTCCCATGTGCAATACTCATTTAGTGCACGTAAAAGAACCCGCGGCAACAAGAGTTGTCCCTGGCAGAATTATGTAGGACAAAAGCCACTCTGATAGGAAACCAAATACATATGCAGACAGGGAAAGAAAAAAGTTATAGGTGGAGCTGCTCTTGTGGTGACGTGTTCTCCCCTGGAAGGGCAGCCTGAATTTCATGCAGAGAAATCTGCCATGACTTTAAGTGGTATACAATACAATACAAAACAATACAATCTGATGGCCTGGATTTGAGCCCCCCACTGAGACGCCTGTTCAAATTGTTTTTCCCCAGGAGTTCACATCTGTGTCAACTCTACTCCCTCGAAAGTCCATCGAAGGAGACTATAAACTATACTAAGGTCTCATGAGTGAACTTACGCATAACATCTTATGCACACATTAAAACCTGTCCAGCCTTTTGGAAGAGTAGCCCCATGTTCCTACATGGATCATAGCTCATTAAAATTGACAAAACAGCAGGCAAACAAGGACTGCAGGTAAAAAAGCACATGGGTGCCTATTCATTATCCTCGAAATAAACAAAAAATTTAAAACAGTGTGCGGGCGGGCGGGCGGGTGTGCGGGTGTGCGTGTGTGTGTGTGTGTGTTTCCGTCTTACACAGGGCAGTCTACAGTACCCCTAACATACTGTTCAGCACTTTCTTCCTACATAGGCCAGACTTTGGCATTTATCAAACTTTTGTAGCTTGCAAATATTTTACAGATTTTTTTTTCATTTTTCTAAATTTGGTCATGTGATTGACAAAACTGCTATAGCGAGTTCTCAAATGTGTATTTTTTAACGAGTAGTTTCCCTTTTCTTAATGATGCAATAGTTCCTTGAGAAAATACTCTCTCACAAGTTGTCACAAGTTGTATTGAGTTCAGAATTTGTAAAGAAGGAAAATAGTTTGGGGGTACTGTTTTTTCTGTATTGAACATTGTATTGTATACCACTTGAAGTCACAGCAGATTTCTCTACGTGACATTCAGGCTGTTCTCTCCGGGGAGAGCGAATCACCACAAGAGCAGCACCCCGCCCCCCCCCCCCCCCCCCCCTATTATTTTGTTATGTCTGCAACTGTATTTTTCTACAGAATTTTGCCAGGGACAACTCTCTTGTTGCCATGGTTTTTTACGTCCGCTAAACATTGTAATAAACGGGACCTTGGTTTATCGTCTCATTTGATAGACTAGCACCCAGACCACCACTCACGGTCTAGTGGATGGGGGGAAAGTTTCTGGACCAAAGGGGGATCATACCACCTCAGACTTTGAACCCAGATTTTTCGCTCTCTAGGCAGGTGCGTATGTGTTCCATGGCAGAAGTAGTGGTGTGAATGGTGGTCATGTGTTCGTAAAAAACAGTATATTTTGACGGATAAAACAAATGAAAATAAAATAAAGATTTGACTTTGAGTAAAAGCCTTAACACCTACTCCATTGTCAGGCTGTTCACAGCCGTTAAACTATTGCAGGTTTAAGAAGATGGCTTGCTTCCTTTGGCTTATGCAGTTATCCAATGTAGGGACTGTAGCATCAGCCATCACCACTGGTAGATAGTTTGCTAGCTAGTCAACATTACTTGTTATGTTATGACCGGCTTTCAATTTATTTTTACCTCTGGAACTGCTTTGACACATTGCGTTCTATTTCACGTAGTTTCCCGAAACTACGAACCATGTGAGATGTGCACGCATGTTCCCTATGCTTCCTGTCAATCATCAGACCGTTTGTTCCGCCTGTCTTCATTTCTCTTGAACAAATGAAGTCATCTGTGTATACAGGTCAGTTGTATTGTGTTCGTTTATCATAAGATTTGTTGTTCAGTATTTTCTTTTGGGATCTCAAATTTTTCTTGAGATATTTTTTTTTCTCAGACGGAAAATTTTTTGAAAGGTGAAAAATGAAACCAGGCCATCCAACGGCCCTGATGCACGAGAGGTAACCTTCAGTACTAAGGTGAACTTGTGTCCGATCTTAACTCTGTCCTATTACCATTCAAGACAGGAGAAGGTAAAAAAATAATAGAGAAAAGTGGTTTTTTTAATCCGACTGATTTCTGCCCCATATGATAATGAAAGTGACTGCTTGTAAACAATAAGAGGAAGAGAGCACTACTCCATTCAATTCAAAAGAACAGAAGTACTCTGATGTGGAGCTTCATTTAGGCATAAATACTGGGGCGGGATAGTCTAGTGGTTAGAACATTGCATTCGCAATTTTACTGCCTGAATTCAAGCCATCACCAAGATGCCCATTCAAGGGGATTCTTCCCCAGGATCTGCACCAACTCCACTCCACCGAAAGTCTTTCCTGTGGGACTATAGATGGAGGCCCGATGTGCAAATGCGTGTACAACATCTTGCGCACACGTTAAAAACTGTTCTGCTTTTTGGAAGAGTAGGCCTTTGCATCCTGGTAAGAATAGATCACAAATAGATAAATGTGTGCACATTGATGTTATGTTTAGACATCCTCCTAAAGCTGGAATACAGCTACCTTACTGGTGGGCAAAAAACGGCTGCATATCCCGGCTTCTCACCTTTGAGCTCTAGCTGAGAAAGGCAAACAAAAAAGACATCAACACCCAACTGGTTGATTCATTCACTCACTTCTGAACAATAAGGAAAATAACAGCCCCAGTGATGAATGGATGGCCAGATTGAGGAGTGTGGGCTTGCTGAAATGGAACGGCAGTACCAGGGTGAGAAGGAGACTTGGGCAGCAATATCAGAAAAAAGGACCAGCCTCATTACCACTATGTCAAAGGGAGGGAGAACTAATTGAAGAATTCTTGGATGGTCTAAGAATTGTTTTGTCACATTACTGAAGGGGTGTGGGGTCACATGGACCAGGCGGCCAAGTCTACTGATCTCAATGTTTTCCCTTACCTCCGATGGAGCTCCAAGGTTCATCATTGCTGATACTTTGTTTTAACCGTTTTAACCGTGTTTTTTTAAGGTAGCTGCATTCTGACTTTGGGGAAGCTAATTTCACATTACAAAGATCAAACAATAAGCTACTGAAAGCATCGATCGCCATGACAAAAAAAATCTGCGATAATTTTAAAGGACTGAGACATGCAGCCAAAAAGACTGAGAAAACAGGACAAATGCCATGACCTTCACAAACTAGAACAGAGTCTGTCTCATGCTAGCGAACCTACAGGGAGCTGGTGCTGCAGCCAAACACTGGCAGCCCACCATGAGAGGAAGAGGCTGATGTTGGAGTAGAAGCTGGATGCTGATGCTGACAAGCTGTGCCCATTCATACGCCAAGGGCCACTGATCTTGGCAACACAAGGCTTGATACTTAGTCAGAACAGATTTATCCCCCTCCCCCTCCCTGTACCAAATAAAGGTGAGCAACAATTCAAATGTTATGTATGACATGCCATTCATAGCTGGTAGACAAACAGTTTGACCCAAATGCAAACATCTGACAGATCCATTCATAGCAGAGATGGTTCAAGGAGCCAGAATCCACCTTTATATTATGACTAATCAACTAGACTCAAACCGAAAAAAATTAAGTCCAAGGAAAATGATGGGTAGATATGGATACTAAAATTAAAACACTGTCAAAAAGCAAATGTGATTAAAAAATGAAATTGTACAAGTCATTTCTCCTATCTTTATGGTACCAAAATCTGATGGTTCATTCAGAATGATTTCGAACTTGAAAACTTTTAATGAGCATGTAGAATATTAACATTTCAAAATGGAAAATGTACGTTCTGATAACGCTAAGATGATGTGAGAAGGCTGTTGACTTACGCCGTGCTTGCTACTCAGGCCCCATTGCTAATGATCGCCGAAAAATTTCTTTAAAATGGTATGTGGGGATCAACTTTACCAATTTACCTATTTCACTAAAATTATAAAACATGTCTATGCGCACATGAGACAACTAAGTTTTTCTCTAGTTTTTTCATTGATGATTCTTACTTGCAGGATGTCACCATTAAGAAGTGTCAACAGAATAGCGATTATACACTCAAGGTTTTTCAGACATTGGGCTTTATTGTGCAGGCTAAAAGAAAATCTGATTTGACACTACTAGAAAACCAATTCACCTAGTGCCTGGGTTTTGTTATAAATTCAGGAGATTGGACGATAACATTACCTACTGAGAAAGCAGACAAGCTAAAAAAAAAAAAAACAAAGATTATTTTGAGCATTTCACAGAAAAGGAGGTTCACCATTAGGAAACTTGCATCTTGCCAAATGGTAGCTGCCTTCCCCGCTGTTCAGTGGGGCCCACTCTATATCTACTTGGAGAAAGATCAACCTGATGCTCTAAAGGCTAGCTTAGACAACTTTGAAGCAGTTACCTCTCTTTGCTTTCAGGTAGAGAGGAACTAGAATGGTGGCTTCAAAACATCCCTACAACACTGTTGCGCTCTTTAGAAATGAGAACTGATGTTTCCACATCTGGTGGATGGGGAGCAATCTGTGACTCTCAGCACACTGAAGGGCATTGGTCAGACAGTGAAAAGGGGGCCACATAAATGTTTTGGAGCTTTTGGCCTTTGACTTGCCATGAGGAGTTTTCATGACATGGATATGCATGAATTATAATCATGCAAATATTCTGTCTGACAACACTTGTGCAGCGGTATATGTTAGAAGCATAGGGAGATCTCATTCTCAGGAATGTAATGAAGTACCTTAGCAAATATGGCAATGGTGCAAATTCAAGTTTACTTGGATTACTATTGCTGATAATTTCGGCAAACTCAAATGCGAACCTGATACATCCCCCATCCCCCATATTTCATGACAATACAGAATAGCAACCAAATCCAACAATTTTTCAAAGAGTAATTGAACATTTTAGCAAACCAGATGTTGATATGTTTTGTTCTAGGCTAAACTGTCAAATATATCCATTTGTTTCCTGCAAGCCTGACCCAGTAGCACATGCAGTTGATGCTGGAGTGTATGGATTTTTCTTCCTTTTAGATGGGGAAGTTCAATGTTTTAAGTCCTCTGATTTCACCCACCTCTGATAATACCCCGAGACATCAACACCCTGTGGTTGGCACACAAACTGAGCTCCCACCCCCCACCCCACCCCATTCACAAGAAGCTAGGTCTGCTTGCTGCGCATTTATCATGAAAGCCATGGAGACACAGCACTTGTGGACAGACTCTCAGTTCCATCTGCTCCTCTTGGTGGCTGGGCACCCAAAGACAGTATTCCACTTGCCTTAAACGATGGGAACACTACTGCTCTGATTGGCAAGCAAATCCCTCTTTTCCCTCTTTAATCCAAGTGTTACAATTCATAACGGATCTATTTGACTCTGAGTTAAATTTCGATCTGCTAGGTGTGTCCTAACAGCAGTTCTACAATGTGAGAGTACTGGATCAATGTGTTTACACCCAAAGGTAGTAAGATTGTGGAAGAGATTTTTGAGCTGCAGGCTCCACATCCCTGTTATCAGCAGACATGGGATGTGGAGCATTGTTGCATTTTTTAGAATGCAAGATCATTGCTCTTTGCCATTAAAAGATCTCACAATGAAGCTCTTTGTGCCTCGTTAATGATTCCAACAGCACATGGATAAAAACAATTCATCTCATTAGATTAGGCTCGATCCACTACCCTAGGATAGGGTGTACACATGTAATTTAGGGATAATCTGAAGCATACAGGACAGGGATGCTTTCGGAAGCCTTTGCATTTGATGAGAGAAGAAGAAGAAGAAGAAGAAGAAGAAGAAGAAGAAGAAAAAGAAAAAGAATAGTAATAATAATAATGGAATTTGTATAGCGCTTTATCTTGCAAAGGCAAATCAGAGCGCTTGCATTCAACATATTCTTACAGAGTCATGCAGCCAATAACTATCAAAAGCTTAAACAAAATTCAAATGTACGCACCTATACACACACACTCAGGTTGTAGGCTTTAGCAGGGTAATGGGATTTTGGCTGTTGAAGGCAGGAGCAGTTTTGAGATGAAAGAGGAGGGGGAAAGTTAGGTTTGAAATAAATAATATGTCTTGAGGCTGGATTTAAATGTGTCATAAGTAGGCTTTTGTCGAAGAGAGAGAGGAAGGTCGTTCCAGATCGATGGACCAGAAATAGAGAAAGAGCGACGACCAACAGTGGATTGGTTGAATCTAGGTATTCGTAAGCACAAGGTATCTGCAGCAGAGCGGAGGGAACGAGAAGGAGTGTACAGGTGAAGACATTCACAGAGGTAGGAGGGTGTTGTTTGCTGGAGACATTTGTAACAGAGGGTACTGATCTTATAGTTTACTCTCTGTGGCACAGGCAACCAGTGGAGAGATCGCAAGAGAGGAGTAATGTGTTCAGATTTTTTCTTTCTGAGGACTAGTCGAGCTGCAGAGTGTTGTATACGTTGAAGGGAGTGGATAGATGTTGCTGGCAGACCAGCTAAAAGACAATTCCAATAGTCCAGACATGAGAGAATGAGAGATGCAACGAGTTTGGATGTTGCATCAGTGGACAGGTACTTTCGAATTGCACTAATACGCCGTAATTGATAGTAGCACGACTGGCAGGTCTGGGTGATGAATTTTTGTATAGACAGTGTGTTGTCGATAACAACAGCTAGATACTTCACAGCAGTGGATAAAGGGACTGATGTATTGCCGAGTTTTATTGAAGTTGTAATGGAAGAGAGTTTGTGTTTGGTCCCTACAAGCTTGGATTCGGTTTTATCTGCGTTTAACTGTAACTTGTTTTGTATCATCCAGTTTGGGATATCTTGAAAGCAGAGAGAAAGCAGATTTTCAGGTATAATGCTACTTTGAATCTGAAAGTCATCTGCGTAAAAATGATAATTGATTTGATGACGGTTTATTATATGTGATAGTGGAACAGTATAGAGAGTGAAAAGAACAGGGCCGAGAACTGATCCGTACAGGACTCCACATTCCAGTTTGGCAGGTATTGACTGTATCTTGTTTACTGCGACTGTCTGGAATCGGTCAGTGAGGTATGAAAGGAACCAGGAGAGGGATGTGCCAGTAACACCAAACGTTTTTTGAAGACGGGAAAGAAGAATTGAATGGTCAATAGTGTCGAAGGCTGCAGATACGTCGAGTAGAGAAGGGAGATTTTCCCCGAGTCAGAAGCAAGTAGAAGCATGTGGTGTGAACAAAGATTGTTTCAGTGCTATGGTTGACGTGATAGGCAGACTGACACTCAGGAAGAAGACTGTTGGAGAGAAGGAGGTTAATGAGCTGTTTGAATACCTTTTCAAGGACTTTAGAGATGGAAAGTAGGTTGGAAACAGGTCCATAATTCTTCAGAATGTTAGGGTCAAGGTCATGCTTTTTGAGTAGAGGTGTAACTATTGCAGTTTTGACAGATGATGGAACATTTCCTGAAAGAAGATATTAGTTCACTATTTTCGTGATAGCGGGTATAAGTTGTGGTAGGCACTGTGCGAAAAGAGAAGCGGGTATGGGATCAAGGTCACATGATTTTATAGTCAATCCTTTCAGAACTGTCGTGATTTCTTTCTCACTTGTTTTGGATGGAAGAAAAGGATAGGAGTACCAGAGAATAGGGGATCAGGACTTCCAGGCTGGAAAGGAGTCTGATTCAATCTGGAACGGATGTTACGTATTTTGTCAGAAAAGAATACAGAAAATATAGAAGGAAGTTCAGAGTGGTTGTGGATGGAAGGCAGAGGGATTGCCTTCAAAGATCCAAGGAGAGTGGATGTGAGAGAAAAGAGAGATTTTATTGACATGGCGTAAAGAACTTGAGAAGAGTAGTGCTTTGTTTTTTTCTGAAAGAATTAAAGATTTGACTTAATTTGTTTTCGGAAGAGCTGCTGTTGATTTCCGTTTTTGTTTTTCGCCACTGCCGCTCTAGTTGCCTGCGTTTGCGCTTTGCAACCAGGATGTCATGGTGCACCATGGTGCACATGGCCTGTCAGGCAGGAGACGGTCAGTGGGAGGTGCGTGCTCATCAAGCAGTTGGCTGAGAACAGTATTGTAGTGTTTAGAGGGGTCAGCGTTGTCAGAGGTTAGTGATAGGCGTTCAGCAGCTTGTGTAGAGAAAGTTTCAATGTCTATGGTCTTGAGATAGCGACGGGTGACACATTTCTTCTTTCTGATAGGTTTTGCAATGTTGAGGGAGAAAAGAACAGCGGAATGATCAGAAAGTAATTCATCAGTGATAGATACAGATGAGACCAAATCTTGTGAAACATTGGTAATGAGCCAGTCTAAGATATGTCCTGATCTTTGTGGTGCTTCATTTACCAGTTGTGAAAGAGAGTGGTTGGACAAAGAAAAAGAAAGACGTTTGACATCAGGAGAAGACTGGTTGTCGAAGTGGAAGTTAAAGTCGCCGAGAATAATAAGCTTTCTGGGACTGTAGTGATCCAGGAGTTACTGATACTTTTGATGGAAGAAGGACGATGTCAGATTATTCTTACGGCTTGGAGGTGGACGGTAAAGACAGCAGAAAGTAATCGAGTGGCCAGGTGTGTTGAGGTTGAGTTCACAGACCTCAACGGATTCGGGTGGGAAAGGAAGGGAGTGACAGAAAGAAAGAGCAGGTTCAAGTGTGTCTTTATAAACGACGGCAATGCCACCTCCACGGGAGAGTCAGGGCAAAGAAAGAGTTTTATAACCCGGTGGTGTCAGTTGTTTTATCTTCGGTTCATGACCGTGTGGTTTTAACCAGGTTTCTGTAAGAAATGTGATATCAATATTCGGGTCAGAGATGAAATCAGAAATGAGGTCAGCTTTACCTTCTGGACAGATAGATTGCACAGTGAACAAGCACAAGTGAAGAAAATTTGTGGGAGGTAGAGAGGTTGATGATGACTGTGGTGAATTAGGATAACTGTCAGAGGAAGATGATTAACGCGATGGTAGGGATGTGGAGAGTGGTAGAGCAGACAAAAGTTTGGATTGAGAGTCAGGTGTGGAAGATTGTAAAAGAACTGGGCCAGTTTTAGCATTTGCAGTGTCATACACACCATGGTACACACTGCAATCAGAACATGTTTTGTCAGAGTCATAAACAAAAGAAGAGGCATCAGACGGAAGCGAAGCGGTGTTGTCGTTGGTTATGGTGGTAGCGGCGGCAGTGACAGAGACGGATGCATGGGACCGCAGGCGATGATGTCTGCTGGCACGTGTACCTCGTCTTGTTTTGCGGCGGTTGATTTATAAGGTTAAAATATGTTGTTTGAGTCTGTTTAGTATGGGGTAAAATCCATGTGGGAGTAAAAAATCTTGTGCCTGCAGCTGTTATTGTCATTTCAGTGGAAGAAAGAACTCTGGGTGGTTGAGGTGGTGAAGATTTGAATTCGTATTTCACGTGCAATTGTTGATGCGGCAGCAGGGATACGCTGAAATGGGTCACCAGGACCAGCACAGTCAGTTGAACACAAATCATAAAGACAATAAAAGTTTGAAAAATTTATCCGAAAATGAAAATTACATATTAAAGTATTTCAAAAGTTAGATAAAATCAAGGAAAACTTTTCTAACCAGTCAAAGCACAGTGAAACCACAAACACGTAGATGTAAAACTTATCTGCAGAATGGAAGAAAAACACACACAAAAACCGCTCTCAAACTCAGAGGAACACACCGTGCTGCTGTCAGGTGCAAAGGCTTTCGCACACATTTACAGAGAAATGCCTGTGTCATTTACTGTAAAAATTCTCTTTAAAAAACACAGGAGGACAGATCGTCTAAAAAAGCTATAAAGATTGCATACAAGACAGCTGAAAGCATCTCCAATCAAGTGCTGGTATATATGTCGATCATGCTGGTGTGCCTTGATTCAGAGAACCCTCAGCTCCTGTGAAAGGAGTTGGTTGGAGCAGATTGCCGGTGCAGGGAGTGCAGAAAGACTTTGCCAACTGCAACTTTGTTCTCATGCCCACAGTACCCCCTCCTCCAAGTACCCATTTTCAGAAACGACATTCAGTCCCTGTCAGGCCCATCATGCAAAAGAAGACAGAGCAACTGCGATCATCAGTTATCGATTATAGTAACAATGAATCTATAGCGCAACTGCAATCATCAGTTATCGATTATAGTAACAATGAATCTATAGCGCAACTGCAATCATCGGTTATCGATTATAATAAAAATGAATCCTGGAGTACAATACTGTATTGCTAACTTAAGGCATGTTTAAGGGTGTTGTGACTCCAGAATCGTTCTCGGCGGAGTCTGGCCTCATGGGTCTGCCTCTTCACCTGTTCCATCACCTGACACTCCACGTTGCTGAGTGTTCCTCTTGAAGTGTTGCCTTACTTTTGTGCCTGTGTTTCTGGTGATGTCACTGCGTTGAAGGTATAGCCTGGTTTTCATGGCGTTTTGGGTCTCGCCAAAGTACTGGAGTGCATAGCGGTTGCAGCTGAGCAGATAGCTGATGTTCTTGCTGCTGCATGAGAACAATTCTCTGGTGGTAAATCTCCCACCAGTAACGAGCTGCTCACTGCTAAGTGATCTCTGCAAGTGGCGCACTGTGTGGTGCAGCAGAAACACCCTGTATTGCCAAATGCCCTCTGAATATGCAAATATTGGCAAGTCTGAGGGCATTAGCATGTTCCCCTCACTCCTACATATTCTCTTCCCCACTTTCCCAGGAGCTTTGGGGTCTGCTGTCTTTGTTCTAGTACCGTGTTTTAGGGTAGGGGCATTGTTCTGCACCCATATATACAAATAAACACACACACACACTTCCTTTTGGTGAGGCTACAAATCAAGGTACCGTGTGCGAACGCAAACACACACACACACACACACACACACACACTTCATTTTAATGAGACTATAAATCGTTCTACCATGTGCGGACGCACGCAGAACATCTTAAGGTAAAGGTAAAGGTGTGCCATAACCTAAGTGGTCGTAGGGGAGCGAGGCATCAGAAACCTCAACTTCAGAGCATATTGAGGGCGCACCCATCTCCTCTCCCTCGCTGCTTTACCTTCCCTGACCCTAAAGAGGGCAGGTACCCATTTACAGCTGGATGAATTGGGGGAACTGTACTTTAGCCAAGGAACGCAAACGGTCACCCATCCAATTGGCAACCACGCTTGACACTGCTTAACATTGGCTTGGGGGAAAACGAGTACTCTGACCACTGAGCTATCCCAATTCAGCAGAACATCTTAGGTATACGTAAAAATGTGTTCTGCCTCTGGGAAGAGTAGGCCATTTGGACCAGAGGCTTCAACAGAAAAGTTAACAACGGTAGATTTCAAAATCAGACAGGCATCAGAATGTTGCACATCAAGTCGTACAATTGACCAATCAACAAAAAGCCACAAAAATGGAAAGATAATTATCTACGAATAAAACTGATTCACTTGCGTTCGGACCAAACAGTCTGACAGCGACATGTTGCTTCATAGACAGCTTTGCATCAAATATAATCAACTATTGTAACGATTTGCAAAGCAACAAGATAAACTGTAAAGCCAACAGCTATTACTATGCAAGGAGATTTTATACCAAAAGGTTCACAGATTCAACAAACTCTTTTTTATCTAGATTAGAGGATCAAGTGGTCATTCTGAAGAAATCAAAACAAAAATCAAACCGAAAAATTATACACAAATAAACAAAACCTAATATGAAATATAACATAATTGTCACGACTCAGTCCCACGTTCGAATCCTCACACCCCTTCACCACCCCACTGTCACCTCTCCTGACCGCCAGGGTGAAGGACTAGCACCCTGGACAAGAAGAGAGGGGTGTGGTTTTAAGGGGACTGACAGTAAATCGTTACCTCCACGCCACTTTTATCCCCCCCTTGCCCCCCCCCCCCCCCCATTTTTTTCTTTAGTTTCATTTGCATCACTGAGGCAGGCTACAGTGCGCATAGAGACTATTAATAACCTTTCTAACGGGGAGCAGAGTAGGCGTGGCATGTGAAGCACGTGCAAAGCAGAATTTTACTGAAAACAGTAGTGGCATTCCTGTGTTCAGGTGAGTGGAGTTCTGCACTGCCTGTCTGCTACTGCGGCACTTTGCGCTGGGCAGCCAAAGTGAATGAAGAGGAAGAGGAACTCCTAGCTTATGCAAGAGGTTAGGTACCGCGATCAGTACCGTGAAGATGTAGGCCCCGCACGAGCTGCCTGAGTTGGGCAGTGTGTGGGCAAGGGCTTGAATTATTCTGTGCAGTTTAAACACTCGGAAGTGTTTGTTATTATTATCATTATTTGTTGAGATAGCAACATCTCTTTGGCTACAAGGTTTTACCCACTCTGCCAATTGGAGTGTGCAGGTGTAGCACTGGGCTTTCGACTCCCCGACTTCACCACTTTCTGTTTTGTTGCAATAGTCTCTTCTCTTGAACTCTGCCTGGGTGGGGGAAGAGAGAGAGAGCAGATTTTTCGAAACATACACATTCCTTTTTGTTTTAGACATTATTTTCAACACACAATGCTTTTGTTTCTTTATAGTTCTGGGGTTTTCGGGACTGTGGCGTTGGGTCAGAAAAATAGATGGACGCTGGATTCACATCCCCTGATACCCCCAGTAATCTGTCTTGTTCCTCTGACTTTAGTAGCATTGTTGAATTTGAACCGGCAGTCGGAGGTTATGTCTTGTTTGCTGGTATGTGTCTTTGACAGTTTATTTGAATGAATGTTAATTCGATAATTGTAACCTCATAGGAGGCATTTTCATGATGGAAATGGTGTAAATTAATCAGGCGGGGAAAGGCGCAAGATGGAGGGAGGAGTTGACACTCATGTTATGACATTATGTTAATTGTGTGGACACAGCTTGTTGTGTTGGATGTTCTGGCAGAACTACTCCAACCAGGGAAGAAGATGCTAACCTGATCTACAGCAATGCTGCCTCTGGGAATGCTGCTGGAGTTGCCTACTCAGACGAGGAGAGAACAGCACTGCTTTTGAAGCTGCCTCTGATGCTATTTCTGGAATCACTTCTGAAATTGCCAGGAGTTTTCGCGACATTGGCCACCCCCACCATTGGCAGCAGCAGCAAGCAGCAGCAGCAGCAACATCTCAGTTAAGCACCCCCTGTATTTCGTTCCATCCTAGCTGACTTGTCCCCGTTGTGTGTGCTCTGTGGACATGTTGTGAGTGTGTGAGAGTGTATTATTATTGTTTTGTTGATTTCTTTTGCTTGTATTTTGGTAGGGGGTTAGGGGTATTAAGAAAGGAGGAGGGGGGATTGTGTACGTTAGCTTAGAGATTTTTTTTAATGTGAATGAAAGCGAAATAAAGTGTCTTGTTTGTATACTTTTGCCTATGAGTTATGTTTCGCGAGATTGCTGCGGCTGCCACATCTTCCGGACGAACTAAGAACAACGAGCTAGTCGCATCAATCTAGGCCCATCCTTTCGAAGATGGGTTTGGGTAAATCCCTTTTGTTTTGTTTTTTGTTGTTGTTTTTTAAGTTGTGACAATAATGTTTATTTTGTTAAATATATCCATAGATAAAAGTAAAATAATTATGTCAAAAGACTTTTTCCATACTTGTAAATTCAACCAAAGTAAACTGCTTTCCTTAGTGGAGATGGATTGCCAAAACCGCTTTCCTTGGTGGAGATGGATTGCCAAAACTGCTTTCCTTGGTGGAGATGGATTGCCAAACCGCTTTCCTTGGTGGAGATGGATTGCCAAAACTGCTTTCCTTGGTGGAGATGGATTGCCAAAACTGCTTTCCTTGGTGGAGATGGATTGCCAAAACCGCTTTCCTTGGTGGAGATGGATTGCCAAAACTGCTTTCCTTGGTGGAGATGGATTGCCAAAACCGCTTTCCTTGGTGGAGATGGATTGCCAAAACTGCTTTCCTTAGTGGAGATGGATTGCCAAAACTGCTTTCCTTGGTGGAGATGAATTGCCAAAACTGCTTTCCTTGGTGGAGATGGATTGCCAAAACTGCTTTCCTTGGTGGAGATGGATTGCCAAAACTGTCTGCCAGGAATTCTTGGTGCTCTCTAGGTATCAGTGTATTGGAAAGTGGGATTGTCTGAAATTATGTAAAATTTCTCATATTTTTCAGTTCTTGTGAACAGTACTGTATTTCTTGTCCCATGCCATTCCATTAAATTTTGTAGGGTTTTTATATTAGTGTTTTTCGTTAGATTCAAGATTTTCTTTCAAGAAAACCCCAAGGGGTACATGAAATTTAGCAAAACCACAACTTGTGGATGTGGACGTGTGAAAAATACTCACAACACAAATTCATTCCAAAATGAAAAGCACAAATTATGGACATGAAAAATGAAAGACCATTTACAATACAGGAAAGATACGATCAATCAACATGATGTTTGGATACATCAACAACCAATTGCATCCCCTCTCTCTCT
>CM054160.1:24180801-24193301 GCA_028751875.1 Rapana venosa | reverse complement strand
TTAAGGGAACTAACAGTAGATCGTTACCTCCACGCCACTTTTCTTCCCCCCCCCTCCCCACCCTCCTTCACCCTCCTCCTTTTTTTCTTTAGTTTCGTTGGCATCCCTGAGCGCAGGCTCCAGTGCCCAAAGAGACTATTAATAACCTTTCCGCTGCACCACCTCTGCTCGTGGTGTGGCATGCGAAGCACGTGCAAAGCAGAGTTTTACTGAAAACAGTAGTGGCACTGCGACACCTGCCCTCGGCTGCCAAAGTGGATGAAGAGGAAGAGGAACTCCTAGCTGACGCAGGTTAGAGTGAACAGGCGTTAAATTGAAGACAACAACAACAATGTAGGCCCCGCACGAGCTGCCTGAGTTGGGCAGTGTGTGGGCAAGGGCTTGAATTATTCTGTGCAGTTTAAACACTCGGAAGTGTTTGTTATTATTATCATTATTTGTTGAGGTAGCAACATCTCTTTGGCTACAAGGTTTTACCCACTCTGCCAATTGGAGTGTGCAGGTGTAGCACTGGGCTTTCGACTCCCCGACTTCACCACTTTCTGTTTTGTTGCAATAGTCTCTTCTCTGAACTCTGCCTGGGTGGGGGAAGAGAGAGAGCAGATTTTTCGAAACATACAGATTCCTTTTTGTTTTAGACTCATTATTTTTGACACACAATGCTTTTGTTTCTTTATAGTTCTGGGGTTTTCGGGACTGTGGCGTTGGGTCAGAAAAATAGAGGGACCGCGGATTGACCAGCGTCGCTTGATTCACATCCCCCGATACCCCCAGTAATCTGTCTTGTTCCTCTGACTTTAGTAGCATTGTTGAATTTGAACCGCAGTCGGAGGTTATGTCTTGTTTGTTGGTATGTCTCTTTGACAGTTTATTTGAATGAATGTTAATTCGATAATTGTAACCTCATAGGAGGCATTTTCATGATGGAAATGGTGTATATTAATCAGGCGGGGAAAGGCGCAAGATGGAGGGAGGAGTTGACACACATGTTATGGCATTACATTAATTGTGTGAGCACAGCTTTTTGTGTTGGAACTACTCCCACGAGGGAAGAGGTCGCTGACCTGATCTTCAGCTGTACTGCTGCCTCTGGGGCTGCTGCTGGAGTTGCCTACTCAGACGAGGAGAGAAGAACGGGGTGTTAACAATGCTGCTTCTGAAGCCATCGCTGATGCCATTTCTGGAACCTCTTCTGGAATTGCCAGGAGTTTTCGCGAAGTTGTCCACCCCATCATCGGCACAGCAACAACATCAACGTTGAGTGCTCGCCCATGTCCCTTCTGTTCTAGCTGACTTTTCCCCATCGTGTGTACTCTGTGGACATTTATGAGAGTGCATTATTATTGCATTTGTTGATTTCTTGTGCTTTTATTTTTGGTGTTAGGAAGGGAGGAGGGTGTGTTGGGCACGTTAGCTTAGATAGAGACTTTTTATGTGAACGAAAGTGAAATAACGCCTCTTGTTTGTATATTTTTGCTTCTGAAATGTGTTTTTTGAGATTGCTGTGGCTGCCACAACATCTTCCGGTGAATCAAGAACAATGGGCTTGTCATATCAATATAGGCCCATCCTTTTGAGTATAGGTTTGGATAAATCCCTTTTGATTTTTTTTAAGTTGTGATACATCTGAAGAGCAGGAAGGCGGAGCCAGCCAACTACAACATAACATGCCTGCAAACATAACAAGATGATCATCAAAATGGGCAGGAGAAGGTTAGCAACTCCTCTGTGTAATTACTGTGATTGCTATAGATAGATAGATAGATAGAAGATAGATAGATAGATAGATAGATAGATAGATAGATAGATAGATAGATAGATAGATAGATAGATAGATAGATAGACACAGAGAGAATGCGAATGCGAAAGTTTTATTCATTATAGGCCTTGGCCCCTCAAGAATGGGGGGGGGGGGGGTGTATATAATCAACATTCCAAAACATGTTGCATAAGAAACATTTATGAACAGAAGAATAATACCTCAAGTACACATAGTATTTCTAATTTTAAAAGCTTTATACAAATAAATTGCTAGTCGCTTATTAATGCGTTCGTTAGTAGATGACATAAGTATACAAAGTCTAAACATGGGAGGACAGCTCACATATTTTTGCGGTATCAACTGAGTTCTAAGATCATTTAACATAGGACAACATAATACAAAATGAACTTCGTTATCGACAGACCCCTTACATAATGGACAAAGAAGATCTGTAACACAGTGTTGTCTATAGCGAAGATTGTGCACAAACAGTTCAGACACTCCAAATCTAAATTTTGTCATAATATGTTTAAGATGTCCATCCATGTTCATTGACAAATATACAGGAATTTTACCTAATAAACTAAACTGCCTATACAAACTAAAACGATCACTCTCCTGAATATGACTGGAACACTCCTGCTACCTACAATCTATCAATCTAGTGCGCAGTATTCGTATAAACCCATTTATATCCTCTACTCCTTGATTGAACCATACATAAGCAAATCCTAACTCACATAATTTGAACCTCAGTTTTGATACCCAATTTCTTTTCCCCCTTTCATCTAATTTTATATAACATATGATATGCTTTTTTTGGTAACCTTTGATTATCCATTCGTAATATTTTCATCCAGTACAAAACACATCTCACGATAGAATTCACAATAATTGGATAGCGATTATTTTCTGCATAGACAAGATCATTGGGTGTTTTCATAGTTGTTACTCCAAGAAAATTTTTTAGTGCAAATAAATGAATATTTCACATTGGTATGCAGAGTCATAAAGACCCCATATTTCAGCTCCATACTGTGTGATGGGCTGAACCTGAGTATCAAGTAATTTTATATATAATTCAAAAGATTGATTTTCTAAGGCAGATAACTTTTGTGTAATACATAACAATGCACGTTTGGCTCTGCTTGCTAGGTCTTTACATGCACCAGTAAAACTAAGTTTTGTTGAAAAATATATTCCTAAATATTTATACACGTTTACCACTGGCATAAGTTGTCCATTATAAGTCAAACTTTCTCTACTACCCAAATAACCCCCTTTTCTAAATACCATTATATTGCTTTTTGACATGTTTACTTTTAACTGTAGAGCTGCAGAAGCATGACATAAACTATTCAATTGAGTTTGCAAGCCAATAATAGTTTCAGGCATCAAAACAACATCATCAGCCAGAAGAAGAATGAATAATTCCATCACATCACCAATAAACTGTGCTCCATGTTTTCCATTATTAACAACTTCTGCAGTTAATTCATTAATAAAAAGAGAAAACAAAATAGGGCTACAAACATCACCTTGCTTTACACCTAAAGTACATTGAATACATTCAGATATCTTACTTCCACATCTAATTCTAGCTTTCACAGAACTGTACATGCTCATAATGCATCTCAATAATTTTCCTTGAATACCATTTTTAACAGGATAGGCCAGAGTATAGTCCTATTGACAGTATCGAATGTTTTTTCAAAATCTATAAAAGCAGCATACACCTTACGATTAAGTGAAAACTGTTTCTGTACAAAAGCCATCAAAGTAAATATGTGATCTATAGTTGAGTAGTTGCATTTAAAGCCTGTTAGAAATTCACCTGTAATACTATTTGCTTCTATCCATTCTTGAAGTCTGTAATTAATAACAGTAGTGTAAATTTTACTGCTAGCATCACACAGGGATATACCTCTATAGTGTTTGGATTATTCACATCTCCTTTTTTGTAAATAGGCAGAATGATAGATTCAGTCCAGTTGTCAGGAAAGAGACCTCTATCGAACAATGAGTTGAAAAAACTAACATAAAAATCCAAAATAGACTCTATTCCGGCTGCATATTTCAGCAGCTTCTCAATGATACCATCTGGCCCTGCAGCTTTGTTATTTTTCATTTTCCTTAAAGCAAACAAAACTTCTTCCTTTGAGATAGGGCGATTGAAATAATGCCCTTCTTCTTCTGCATCCTGTTGCAGTGTGTTAACAGAACCCGTTTCTTTTGTCAAAAGTACCTTAAAGTGACTAAACCAAGTATCCACAGAAATTTGATTAATTGGTGGCTTCTTTTTATTTGAGAGTTTATGTACATTATTCCAGAATTCTTTCTGATCTTTTACAGCTTTTGTCAACTCTGTCAACAACGCATTATTAAATTGTTTTCTTTTCAGCTTAAGTAAATTTCTATACTCTCGCCGAGCTCTACAGTAGCAGTCACGATCTTTGCTATCTGATGAACGTCGACATTTTCTGAGCAGATTTCGAACATCTCTTTTAGATAGGCGACATTCTGCATCAAACCAATCTTGGCGCTTGTACCTGTCATAGATAAATATTTGCTTCTTCATACATTCTGCTGCATCTTTTATACATGAGTTAAATATGTACAAGGAATGATTGATATCAGTGTCAATTAAACTAAATGCAAGATTTATTCTTTCCTGATATTCATGTGAACTTAACTGAGCACCATACTCGCATGCAAAACTGAACATCATCCAAAAAATTAATACTAAGTTCTAGTGGCATATGATCAGAGTCAATTTTTTCAGAAACTTGTAATTTACAAAAATTACTCAATAAATTATACATATCACAAGACACAAAAAATAATCATTCACACTGCATCCACTGTCTGCAATGTATTTGTAGCAACCTAGACAGTCGCCATAACACATACCATTAAGAATACTCAAATCAAAAGCAGTGCACATGTTCAATAAAAGTTTTCCATAATTATTATTTATTTTATCTTCAGAAAATCGATTGGAACTAACTGGATGACTTTCATGTTGAACCTCAAACATGCTACTGATATCTTGACAGTGATGGGAATTATTAGAGATCCTACTATTCATGTCACCACACAATAATATGTGCACATCTCCCTTAACAATTATACAAAAAGGATTCCAGTAACGCAATTCCATTCTCACAATCAAAAAACGCATAGTAGGGCGAACCCTCAGGAGGCACATAGCAACACACATACAGCACATCCTTTACAGTCCCAAATAAACTTTTATCAATCAAATATGCACAAAAATTCCGTGAAGGAACAGGTAACTCTTCTACATACGGTAAAAAGTTATTTTTAATGAGACGCAAAACTCCTCCTGATCGCCTCCCTTTAGTTTACAGCAGGAATTTAAGCCCCTTTAACTTACAGCAGGAATGCAAAATGCCTTAAATCCGGTAAAAACAGTCGAGGTAAACTCATCAAGAAACGTTTCGACCAGACATATGAAATCAAAGGAACAAACATAGGAAATAAATTCAGGGTCATGTAATTTTGGTAAGAGCCCATTAACATTCCAGTGCAGAAAAGACAAAT
Source organism: Rapana venosa (assembly GCA_028751875.1). Taxonomy (NCBI): domain Eukaryota; kingdom Metazoa; phylum Mollusca; class Gastropoda; order Neogastropoda; family Muricidae; genus Rapana; species Rapana venosa. The sequence goes on along the minus strand of CM054160.1, from coordinate 24,187,975 downwards.
GTTTTTTTTATTACTTTCACAACCTGCATCGGACAAACCGTTTTGTTTACTAACATCCACTTCCTGTGGCAGTTCAGAGTGTGTGCATATTTCAGGCGGAACACAGGGCGAACAACTGACACCCAAGTTTTCATACACACTGTTTTCATCACAAAAACCACGTGCACTCTCACTGACACCCTCCCTACTCGTTGAAACCACCGGTGTCTGTTTTCTGTTTGTACCCACACCAAAAATATCCCCTGTCACATTTGGCCGGCCAGCCTCCTATTTCCAATCGGTCAGCTTGTCACGACTGTCAACAGTGAACTTGTGCCCATCAATCAGCAGGTAGTTGAAGATCATGGTAGCCTTCTTCCCCTCTTCTCTGGCTTTCTTCATGTGAGGAGTCAGTCTCCGCCTCAAGTCTCTCACACCTTTGGAAAAGTCTTCTCCTATGAACACATTGCTGCCCTTCAGCTTGCTCTTCGCTTTCAGGATCTTCACTTTCTGTCTGTAGAAAGTGCATCTGGTGATGATGGGAGAGTCTGGCTTGGAGTTCAGGCGGTGAGCTCTGTCCAGTTCCACATCCCGAGTCAGGTCCAGCTTGTCGGTGAACAGGTCCCGCAGCATGCCCTCACAGTCGGCAGGGGTCTCGTTTTCCCTCCTGGGAAGACGTAAAACAGCAAGTTGTTCCGCTTGGAACGTCCCTCCAGGTCGTCGATTCTTCTTTCACAGTCCTCCAGCCTCCCATCAGCGTGTCATTGGTCTTCCGCAATTCTTCATTTTCCTTTCTGAGTCCCGTCATATCCTCTCTCAGCCCTTTCAGTTCGATTTAAGAGTCTCATAGCCTTCATTTATCCTTTACATATCCTGTCGGGTGGCATTGATGTTGGCGTCTGTCCGGTCACTTCTTTCAAGTACAGTGTTCATGATGTCACTCAGTGTTGGTCCTGTTGCTGTGGGAAGGCCACAGGAATACGAGAGTCCCCTGTCCTCTCTGCGCTGGAACGCCGGGATGCCTCCATACTGCCGAGTCGTGTCTGTCTCATGGAATCCTTGCTGGGGGGTGGGTTTGGCCCAGGGTTACTTTCAATGTCTCCGCATTGCAAAAGTAAGCTGCCCCAAAATAGATAGGAGAGGAGCAACCCAAAGGTTACACCGTCCACTCTGCGTGCAAGCTTGAGAATGGCGACACGCGAACTCATTTTCTCTCTGGCTCGCTTCAACATGAAGCCAATGTATATTGGTAAAAAACGGCCACAAGTGGCCCTAAAGTCCACCGCAGCTGAAGGCATGGTCCTTCGTAGGTCACCTTACAAAGTTTTGGACTACAAATCCACCTAGGACGTGCACAATAGCCAAACAGCTACAGAGACCTACATATGCGTCTTGGCAGTGAAATACTGTTCACAATCCCCCTAGATAGAGAGAGAGAGACAGAGACAGACAGACAGACAGACAGACGGATAATAAATGGAATTTATATAGTGCTAAAATCTTGCACAGACAAATCAAGGCGCTTGCACTCAACTCATTCTTGCACGGTCATGCAACCAATAACAATTAATAGTACTAACAAGTCCAAATGCGCGCACGCACACACACACACACACACACACACACACACACACACACACACACACACAGGTTATATACTTTAGCAGGGCGATGGGATTTGGTTGTTGAGGGCAGGGACAGCTATGAGATGAAACAGGAGAGGAAAATCTTAGGTTTGAAATAAATATGTCTCGAGGCTGAATTTTAAAGTGTCATAAGAAGGCTTTTGACAAAGAGAGAGAGGTAGGTCATTCCAGATCAATGGACCAGAAAGAGACAGAGCGACGGCCGATGGTGGATTGGTTGAAACTAGGTATTTGTAAGCACAAGGTATCTGCAGCAGAGCAGAGGTAACGAGAAGGAAGGTGCAGGTGAAGACATTCACAGAGGTAGGAGGTTGTTGTTTCGTGGAGACATGTGTAACAGACAGCACTGATCTTATAGTTTACTCTTTGTGGCACGGGCAGCAAGTGGAGAAATTGCAAGAGAGGGGTAATGTGCTCAGATAATATTTTTCTTTCTGAGGACTAGTCGAGCTGCAGAGTTTTGTATACGTTGAAGGGAGTGGATTGATGATGCTGGCAGACCAACCAAGAGAGAATTGCAATAGTCCAGACGTGAAAGAATGAGAGATGCGATGAGTTTGGATTTTGCATCTGTGGACAGGTACTTTCGAATTGCACTAATACGCTGTAATTGATAGTAGCATGACTGGCAGGTCTGGGTGATTAATTTTTGCATAGAGAGTGTGTCGTCGATAATGACCCCTAGATACTTCATAGCAGTGAATAGAGAAACTGATGCATTGCCAAATTCTATTAAAGCTGTTGTTATGGAAGAGAGTTTGTGTTTTTCCCTAAAAGCATGGCTTCGGTTTTATCTGCGTTTAGCTGTAACTTGTTCTGTATCATCCAGTTTTGGATATTTTGAAAGTAGTAGGCCATATTTGTCAAGAGAGAAGGCACATTTTCAGGACTGTCACTCCATCGAATCTGATAGTCATCTGCATAAAAATGATGGTTGATCTGATGACGGTTAATTGTATGTGAAAGTGGAGTAGTGTAGAGAGTGAAAAGAATAGGGCTCAGAACTGATCCCAGCGGGACTCCACATTCCAGTCTGGCAGCTACTGAATTAATCTTGTTTACTGCGACTGTCTGGAATTGGTCGGTAAGGTATGAACCAAACCAGGTGAGGGCTGTACCAGTACCAGTAACAACAGTTTTTTGAAGATGGGAGAGAAGAATAGAGTGGTCAATAGTGTCGAAAACTGCAAATAAGACGAGAACGCGGTTGTTGAGCTGTTTCAGAACTACTTTTTCAAGGCCTTTAGAAATAAAAGGTAGGTTGGAAACAGGTCTATAATTGTTCAGAATGTTAGGGTCGAGGTCATGCTTTTTTGAGTAGCGGTATGACTATAGCAGTTTTGAGAGCTGAAGGAACATTTCCAGAAACAAGAGATGAGTTTACTGTTGTTGTGGTAGGTATAAGTTGTTGCATGAACTGTGCGAAAAGAGAAGCAGGTATGGGGTCGAGATCGCATGATATTCCTTTCAGATATGTCTCGATTTCTTTATCGCTTGATGGATGAAAGAAAAGGAGAGGATTTCGAGAGAATTGGGAATCAGAAATTACAGGCTGGAAAGGACTCTCATCCAAACTAGCGTGAATGCTGTGAACTTTGTCAGAAAAGAATGCAGAAAATATAGAAGGAAGTTCAGAGTGGTTGTGGATAGAAGGCTAGCCTTCGCAGATCCAAGAAGAATGGATGTGAGGGGAAAGAGAGATTTCATAGACGTGGCATCAAGAGCTTCAAAGGAGTAATACTTTTGGGGGGCTGAATGGATTAAGGTTTTGACTTTGTTGATTTGTTTATGAAGAAGCTGTTTGTTTATTCAGTTTTTGTTTTTCGCCGTTGCCGCTCTAGTTGTTGACGTTTGCGTTTTGCGACCAGGATGTCATTGGTGTACCATGGTGCACATGGCCTATCAGGCAGGAGATGGTCAGTCGGAGGGTGTTTTAATAATAATAATAATAATAATAATAACGATAATAATGATGATAATGATAATAATAATAATAATGATGATAATAATAATAATAATATATGGAATTTATATAGCGCTGAATCTTGTAAAATTAACAAATTGAAGCAAATGCACTCAAATCATTTACACGCATGCAACTTTCCTCAAATGACATAAATACTTCAAATTTATGCACACACACACACACACACACACACACACACACACACACACACACACACACACACACACACACACACACAACACACACACACACACACACACACGTAGGTGATGATGAAGGAGATGAAGGATGCTGTTGAAAACTAGGAACAGAAATGAGGGGGGAAAGTGTCAGGTAGGAAATAAGTGCATCTTGAGGCTGGATTTGAAGGTATCAAGTGAAGGCTTTTGGTGAAGTGAAAGAGGGAGATCATTCCGGGTGGATGGACCAGAAACAGAGAAAGGGCAACGGCCAACAGTGGTTTGTTTAAATCTTGGTGTTCGAAAGCACAAAGTATCTGAAGCTGAGCGAGGATGGAGTATACAGGTGAAGACAGTTACAGAGATAAGAGGGTGAAGATTTGTGGAGACATTTGAAACAGAGGGTATTGATCTTATACTTCAGTCTCTGTGAGACAGGCAGCCAAATCGCAGAAGAGGAGTGATGTGTTAAGATTATTTTCTTTCTTAGAACCAGTCGATCTGCAGAGTTTTGTATGCGATGAAGAGAGTGGATGGATGATGCTGGAAGGCCAACCAAAAGAGAATTACAATAGTCTAAACATGAAAGAATGAGATATGTGACAAGCTTGGAAGTTGCCTCAGGGACAGATACTTGCGAATTGCGCTTATGCGCCGTAATTGATAGTAGCAAGACTGGCAGGTCTGGGTAATTTTTTTTTTCATAGGGAGTGTGTTGTCGAGAACTACACCTAAATACCTCACAGAGTTGGACAAAGGAACTAACCTATTGCCGAATTCTATTGAAATTGTTGCGATGGAGGAAAGTTGATGTTCGGTCATTATGAGCATGGCTTCGTTTCATCAGCATTAAGTTGTAACTTGTTCTGAGTCATCCAGTTTTGAACGTCTTGAAGGCAGTAGGCCATATTTGTCAGGAGCGAAGGCAAGTTTTCAACAGTATCACTGCATTGAAGCTGAGTATCATCGGCGTAGAAATGATGATCAATATGATGGTGATTTATTATATATGAGAGTGGAGCAATATAGAGATTGAAGAGAACAGGGCCCAGAATTGATCCTTGTGGGACTCCACATTCCAGTTTGACAGGTTTTGATTGAATTTTGTTTACAATTACTTTCTGGAATCTGTCTGTGAGGTATGAAGTAAACCAGGTGAGGGCTGTGCCATTAATACCAAACGTATTTTGGAGGCGAGAAAGAAGAATTGAGTGATCTATAGTGTCGAAGGCTGCAGATAAGTCAAGAAGAGTGAGGAGGGAGATTTTCCTGCGTCAGAAGCGAGTAGAAGTGTATCTAAAGTGTGGACTAGGGTGGTTTCAGTGCTGTGGTTGGAACGATAAACAGATTGAAAAGGGGGAAGGAGATCATAGGAATGAAGGTGACTGTTGAGCTGTTTTAGAACAACTTTTTCCAGTACTTTAGAGACAAAAGGTAAGTTTGAGACAGGTATATAATTCTTCAGAATGTTGGGATCAAGGTCGTGCTTTTTCAGTAGAGATGTGACTATTGCGGTTTTAAGAGCTGATGGAAAATTTCCTGACAGAAGAGATGAGTTTACTATTTTAGTAATAATAGGTATAAGTTGTGGAAGGCATTGTGAGAAAACAGGAGCAGGTGTGGGATCAAGGTCGTATGATTTTATAGTCATTTCCTTCAGAATTGTGATTTCTTTTTCACTTGTGGGATGGGAGGAGAAGAGAGGAGTGCCAGTGAACTGGGGATCAGGAGGCGCAGGCTGGAAAGGAGTCTGATTCAGTCTGGAGCGTATGTTGCGGACTTTGTCAGAAAAGAAGGAAGAAAAGATGGATGGAAGTTCAGACAGGCTGTTGTTTTTGCAGATCCAAGGAGATCTGAGGTGAGGGAAAAAGAGATTTTATGAATGCAGCGCAGAGAACTTGGGAAGAGTAGTAGTCTGTATTTGCTGAATGGATTAAGTTTTTGACGCTGTTTATTTGTTTTTGGAAAAGCTGTTTGTTGATTTTGAATTTTTACTTCCGCCACTGCCGTTCTAGCTGTGCGTTTGCGCTTCGCTATCAATATATGGTGAGAGTATCATGGCGCACAGGGCTTGTCAGGCAGGAGATGGTCTGTAGGAGGTGCATGCTTGTAGGTCTGTAGGAGGTGCATGCTTGTAGGTCTGTAGGAGGTGCATGCATGTTTAGAAGGGTCAGTATGGTCAGGGGGTTGTGATAGGCATTCAGCAGCTTGGGAAAGAAAAGTTTGAATATTTATGGCCCTTGAGGTTGTGACAAGTAATGCACTTCTTCTTTCTGATAGGCTTTGCAATGTTGAGAAAGAAGAGAATATCAGAGAGCAGTTCGTTAGTGACAGATACACACTGAGATGTGACTAGACCTTGTAAAATATTGGTTATAATCCAGGCTAAAATATGATCTGATCTGTGTGTTGTTCCATTACTAGCTCGGAAAGATAGTGATTTGACAAAGAAAGAGAAAGACGCTTGACATCAGGAGAAGACTGATTGTCGAAGTGGAAGTTAAAGTCACCAAGAATGATAAGTTTCTTGGGAGAGAGGCTATAGTGGTCAAGGAGTGACTGAAACTCTTGGTGGAAAACTGAAGATGACAAATTGTTTCAATGGTTGGGAGGTGGACTGTAAAGGCACCAGAAAGTAATAGAGTGGCCAGGTAAGGTGAAGTTAAGTTGAAGACTTCGAAAGATTCGGGTGAAAAAGGAAGGGAGTGACAGATAGAAAGAGCTGGATGCAGTGTGTCTTTGTAGATGATGGCAACGCCACCTCCACGGGAGAGTCGGGGGAAAGAAAGAGTTTTGTAGCCAGGTGGCGTCAGCTGTTTTATCTTTGGTTCGTGGCCTAGTGGTTTTAGCCAATTTCTGTAAGAAAGGTTAGATCTATGTTGTGTTCAGATATGAAGTCAGAAATGAAGTCAGCTTTACCATCAGGGCAGACAGATTGCGCGTTAAGCAGACACATGTGGAGAAGGTTTGAGGGAGGTAGAGAGGATGAAGAAGACAGTGGTGAATGACTATGACTATCTGAGGAACAGGATGAGGGTGATGGTAGAGATGTGCATCGCAGAAGAGCAGACGAGTTTGGATGGTGAATGGAAGATGGTAAAATAACGGGGCCCCTCAGGGGATTTATAGTCTCATGCAAATCATTACACACATTACGGATAGAACCAATACAAAGGATGAAACATCTGGAGGACAAGAAAGTGAAGCAAAGTTGTGGCTGGTGACAGTTGTTGTGGTAGTGACGTCTGAAATGAGGGGGGAAGCAGGCTGCAGTTGATGACGCATGTCGGCACGTGTTCCTCCTCTGGTTTTTCGGCGGTGGATTACAAGGTTTCCAATGTGCTCTCTGACTCCTGAGTCCATTTTGCATGTGGTGAAACCCACGTGAGGAAAAAGTTTTTAAG
>CM054160.1:24150801-24178301 GCA_028751875.1 Rapana venosa | reverse complement strand
CTTTAAAGATCTTAAGCTGGTAGTATTTTTTTCTTCAAATTTTTGACAAAAATATTTTTGTGTTGAGAATGAAGTTGTTATTGGTTACCGCCACTTGTTTTTGACAACTATAAATTCTCAATTATATATAGTTGGTCAAGTCATGTAAAGGCCATTAAATTCTATTGCTAGTGTCAGCACTTATGGCGGCTGGGAATGTCTGGATTAATATCGCTACTAGCATCCTTTTATTTAAATCCCCGAAAAAAAACCCCACAAAATGCACTTATACACACATTATACAACAATTATAAAAAAATATATTTCCTTGCATTTTTGTTTTTGTCATTAGTGGTAGGCGCAGGCCATAAGAACTACCTATATATTCCTCGGGCACTTTATAAATTATTAAAGAGTGTTCTGCTGTAGGCAAAGTGTCTCACTGTAATGTAGCACACAAGACGAGAGAGTGCTTGTCATCACAGAGCTCAGCAAGAAGCCGAATCTGGAGACACACGGGATCAAATGTATGACTCCTACCCAACAAGGTATAATGGGATTTAATGATGCATTTTAAAATAAAATTCTACGATTCTTTGAGAAGCATTATTTGGGGAAGACATTCCAGTGATGCTTTTCCCCACGCCGCTATACGTTACCTCAGGGTTGGAAGCCCACAGACAGACTGTCAATGACCAGCCGCCGCCTGATGCTTGGTCACTGTTTTGGTACTCACTGGTTCCCGTTGAAAGATAGCGTTTGAAGTAATATTAGGTAGGACATTGTCTTTGCGTCACCTAATTGAGTGATTTGCTTTTAGAGTAAGTATAGTTAACAGTAACACACTTTTCATAATTTAGAGGTGTCTAAATGCAGCCCTAAGAATAGGTAAATATTCTAGTGACCTACCACTGCTGCCAGCAAAAGATAAAAATAGAAAGAAAATATGTTCAAAGTAAATGTTCTAAATAAATAAATATAAAAGAAAAAAACACAGCTAATGAATCTTTGTGCCTTATGTTCGGGGATCCTTTTTATAAAAAATTAAAAAAAAGGATGCAAAGGGAGATCATAAAGTCTGTCCCCACCCAATGGGCCTGTCTTAGCTGGATAACACTGATAACCCAAACATTGCCAGACACTTTCAGTGGTGGCATAGGCAGTAGAAGTTGAAGATAAGCGGCCTTTATTGGATTTCAAATAGAGATGCTATTCTCCACTTGACCACTTATATAACTGAGAACATGTATTGGAGGAAAACAAGTGCAGGTTGTCAGTTACAACTTCATTCTCATCATAAAAATGATTTTGTCAAAGATTTTTTTTTAAATTCACTACAAGATTTTTTTTTAAAACCTTTAAAGTTGTGTATGTGTGTGTGAGAGAGAGATAAATATTTCAGTCGACACCATCAGATTCTGGTGACCCAGAAGTTTTTGGATGCAAAGATCAGCAGCACATGTGCGCGCATGAGTGTGTGTGTGTGTGCATGCACGCGCGCGCGCACTCATAGCTGAACAATTTGTCCCATAAGCATCCATTTTCTTTGTCTAGCACACCGTCTTACTCCCCATTAGCCTAATTCACGAAGGCTGCCAATGCTGCAATTCAAAGCACCTGTAATCTTTTACTCTACCCAAGAAAGAATATCAAAGGCAAACCAGTGGCATTTCCCAATTGTGGACGATTTCCATGTGGCTAAATGGCGCTAGATGGAGCTAGATGGCGCTGAGTAAATAATGAAAACAGGATGTTCAGGCAAAAGTCAGTGCAGCCTATTCATAACCCCCTTTTAACATAGCCTGCATTAAATTAATGGAGTGTTCACGTCTGTTTTGTGAAAGTTACCCCTAATCTGATTATGGGTGTTGTTTTGCTTTGTTTTATTTCTTTGAAAATTTCTTTCAACTCACTTTTTTACTGTTTCTTTTTTTATTTCGAGGATGATGGAAAAAGAACTCGTGTCGTGTGTTTTTTTTTATATCAGTCCCCATACACATATGGTTTTGCAAATTCTGTCATCCATTCTCACCAGTTAAACAGTTCTTTTTCGTGTTCTATCACGCATTCTCTCCTGTCGTATGAAAGAGCAGGAAAGGCGTAGTCCGCCAACTACAACATAAATAACATACCTGCAAACATACCGAGACAGCCCAGCAAACAGGTCACTAGGAGAAAAAGGACGACTTTCTCCCTTCTGTGTGTCTTGTAATATATGGTCAGCACTTGTTTTTCTCTCTGTGTAATGATGTGATAACAAGTAAGGGTGCAGGCATTAACCACAGAAGTAGCTGACATCTGCACTGTTGTTTCCTCGGTGTTTATCAAGAAACAGCCAAGGACATTCTTTTTTTTTTTTTTAGGTCTGTAGTGAGATTTGCATGATTTTTCAATTATGTTGGTAATAATTGTGTAGTGGCAATGATGATGATATGGCGCTCTGTTTGTTTCTCTCTTTTCCCTTACCTTTCTAGTACATCTTTCATCCTAACGCACGCAAGAACATCTTGGGCACACGTTAAAACCCGTTCCGTTTTACGGAAGATTAGGCCATTGTGTACCGGTGGGAACGGATGACAAAATTTACAAACTGCACACACACGGGGACTGGATGTAACAAAAGCACACGAGTGTAAGTCCATAGTCCTTGAAATAAAAGAATAGATAAATAAATGAATAATGAATAAATAGATAAATATTTTGCCGGTATTGTTGTGTTCTGGCGACTAGGTAGTGAACTTCTAAACACAGGATGTCCAATCGCCGTGCTGTTTGCCTATGTGGCATTTTTAGGTATATTTTGGTACTTTTTTAACGCTGATTTTTTGTAACATGGGGCATGGCCTGGTTTGGTTTTCTTGGCCTAATGGAATATAATGATTCAGGTACTGTGTTATTTGATTTTTTCAGCGTGATGGCGCTGGATATGTGAAGGGATTAGAATGTAGACGTTGGTTTTCATTTCAGCTGAATGTTACTGGAGCTACTGAAACTGAATGAGTTGACAGACCTTACATGACTTTGCTTGAATGACTTAAATGTTTTACATATATATATGTGTGTGTGTGTGTGCGTGCGTGCGTGCGTGCGTGCGTGTGTGGTGTGTGTGTGTGGTGTGTGTGTGTGTGTGTGTGCCTGCGCGCCTGCGTGCCTGCGTGCCTGCGTGTGAGAAAGATACTTTAGCAGGTGAAGCGATTATCAGATTTCTGTTTGAAATTGGTCCTGATGTTTGATGATGCATAGATAGATAGATAGATAGATAGATACATAGATGCATACATACATACATACATAGAGAGAAAAATAGATAGATAGATAGATAGATAGATAGATAGATAGATAGATAGATAGATAGATAGATAGATACATACATACATACATACATACATACATACATACATACATACATACATACATACATACATACATGCATGCATACATGCATGCATACATAGATAGATAGATAGATAGATAGATAGATAGATAGATAGATAGATAGATAGATAGATAGATAGATAGATAGATAGATAGATAGATAGATAGATAGATAGATAGATAGATCCGTCATGCCGGGTGAATGGATTTTTTGGGGGGAGGAGGGGTGTCGTTCCTCGGCTAGAGCTGCGAGGGTCACCAATGGTGAGATTGTGTGTATATGACCGTTTTTGCCCACCATGAAGGTAGCTGCATTCCCACTTCGGGGATACTGCATTCACACATGGGGCCTTGGGTTATAGTCACACCCGAAGGACATTCAGGGCAGTGGGGGGAGTCGGCTCTGCTGTGAATTCCAGGGGAAATATTCCCTTGAATGGGCGTCCCGGAGGTAGTTCAAACCTGGGATTAATCCTGGGCCATCAGATTGTGAGCACAGCGCTCTTACCAGCATCCTCTCTCTCTCTCTCTCTCTCTCTCTCTCTCTCTCTCTCTCCTCTCTCTCCTTTTTGAATGTTTTACTGATATCTCATTATTGTGTACTTGTGAGTGAGTTAGGAACTTTTGTTTGTTTTATTATTACATTATAATTACGTGAAAGTATGAAAGTATTTGTCAAAGCTACAGTGTATATTTATCTGTGTGAGTATTTTTTTTTAAGTGTTGATGGTATTGTTGTTTTGAAAACTACATTCAGTACTCTCTGTTCTAGAATACATGACATTGTTCTCTCTCTCTCTCTCTCTCTCTCTCTCCTCTCTCTCTCTCTCTCTCTCTCTCTCTCTCTCTCTTCTCTCTCTCTCTCGCTCTCTCTCGCTCTAGTTTTGCGTATAGATTTAAATGTTGTGTTTACAGTTTGTATCCTGATGAAGGCTATATTCACATTTTAGTTTTTACCAATATATAGTTGATCTGGTTGTGATGGGTTCCATTGGGTGCATGCCACATCCAGTATCGCAATGCCTTGTGCCCCCCAAGGGTGTTTGCAAGCACCATGTCGTTTTAACTGGAAAATTCCAGTAGTCAGAGTCCTCTCTCGTTGGTAGCCGCATTACAGGAGGGTCCACAGAATTTGTTCAAGTCTTTCAGTGCATCAGCGCCCACTTTAGCATTCCAGTCTCCATGAATGATCAGGATGTCTTACTTGCTAACTTTGTCGATAATGCCCTGGAGTTGCACGTAAAGTTCTCTACTACTTCATCATCATGATCTGTTGTTGGCAGGTAAGCTAGTACCACCAAGATGTTGAAAGGGGCTGCTCTGAGGCGGATGTTTATAAGTCAACTGATTACTGGGCAGCACTCGAGCACCGAGTTTTTGATGTTCTTATAGATGAGGAAGCCTACGCCATTGGTGTGCTTTTTTAATTCACCACTATAGTAGAGTACATGTCCATCGTCAGTAAGATGTTCGCCAAAAATCTTCCATCTGACTTCACAGAGGCCCACTATGTGCCAGGGTTACTTCTTCAGTTAATGTGTAAGGTCTTGTTTCCCTGTTTGGGCAAGTGCTCTGAGCCCGTCCCTCTCCTGGCTGGTTTTTGGGGATCAGGGTTGGCTTCCCCACATGGAACAGGGAGTTCTAGTTTACATGGCTACCAGGTAGCAGGAGAACCCCCCTGACCTGTCTACTAGGTTTCCAGTAAACCAGTCAAGGTTTACAAATAACATAGTATTACCAAAACCAAGGCACAATCTGTACAAACCAAGCCTTTGTTACCCCATAGGAACTGTTTGGAACTCATTGCCAAAATATCTTTAAGTACATATAATGTTACATCTTTTAAGCACAATTATAAATCTTATTTGTGTCAGAACATGAGTTTTTAAAAAATGCTCCTAAACTATTTTTATTCTTGTTAAATTGAAGCAATCATTAGCACCACATTAGAAAAAAAATCCCTTTGATGAAAATACATGAAAGCAACATAGACAAACTGTATGTCTGATCTTTCATACTGTGTGAATATAGTAATTTTTCATGTCAGTTGATTTTTTTTTTTTTGGGGGGGGGTTGTTGGTTTGTTTGCTTACTTTTTGGGGGGAAGTTGGGGGGAGGATGGTTGGGAGTTTTTGTTTTCTCATGGAGGGTTTTTTTTTAGGTCAGGGATTGGTGGGGGGGGGGGGGTTATTTTTTGACATGTTTTTTGGGTTTGTTTTTGTGGTTTTTTGCTTTTGCTCTTGTTGTTGGTGGTGGTGGTGGGGTTGCTTTTACTTTTGTTGTTTTTGTTTGTTTTATGCCAGAGAGCTGGATGTAAAAAAAAAAGCAATAACTGCTTATTCTATTACCCTCTTTCAATAAGTTTCAGTTTTAAAGTCTCTTTTTTCTTTCTTTCTTTCTCTCTCCTCTCTCTCTCTCTCTCTCTCTCTCTCTCTCTCTCCTCTCTCCTTCTCTCTCTCTCTCTCTCTCTCTCTCTCTCTCTCTCTCTCTCTCTCTCTCTCTCCTTTACCTTTTTCATTTTCTTTTCTCGAAAAGCTCAGTCCCCTATAGCTGGCCTCCCTCCTTAAACCAGGATGACAGATGGACCATGGCATCAAGTTGAAATGATCAGCTATAAATAACTCCGCCTGTTGAGGCAGCTGAGGCGTCCTTCCTCCTGTGACGCACGAGATATGCAGATTGCTGCTGGCTGCCAGTGCCATGAAAAGCCAGTTTTCTGCCATCTGTATGCACTCCTCTTCCTCTCCGTATTTCACGTGCATTTGATCAGACTGTCAAACACATGGCAGTCAAAGGGTTTTTCGTTTATTTGCGTTTTTGTTTTGTTTTTACGTGTTGTGTCTAGAACATGCAAGTAAAGTAAAGGAAAAGTGTTGGGTAAAATAAATGAAATAGGTCTGTCTCAGTTATCATCTTTTTGCTCCTGTCTTTGCCTGTCCCTCTGTCTGTTTGTCTTTCTCTGCCTATTTGCTTTATTTCTCTCTGTCTCTCTTTTTCTCTGGCTCTTTTTCTCTGGCTCTTTGTCTCTGTCTCTCTGTGTCTCTCTTTGTCTCTCTGTCTCTCTCAAGCACTCACACACATACTCTCTCTCACACGCGCGTGCACACACACACACACACACACACACACACACACACACACACACACACACACATGTCACTAATGTCACAACTTGTGAAAAGAGGGTAAAAAAATTTTTACTCTGTCTCTCTGTCTCTGGCTATCTGTCTCTCTGTCTCTGTTTCTGTCTCCTCTCTCTCTGGTTTTGATTTGTTTGTTTGTTTGTTTGTTTGTCTGTTTGTTTGTCATTTTTCTTGTTGTTTGTATGATTGTTTTGTCTTTGCATATTGGAATTGTTTGTTTGTAAATCGTGTGCTTTTTGAACCAGACGTGAAGTTTGTTTTTGGATGAGGGATTCGTTTTGCTGTTGTTTGCTTGATTTGGGCTGGGTGTATTGCAATAAGAATTGACTTTTGCTTTTTTTTTTCCTTATCTTCTTCTCATTATTTGCTTGATGTTTTGACTTCTTTGATGTGTTATTTCTTGATTTTGTCACGTGACCTTGATGTTTTCATATAAGAAACGTCTGCATCGCGTTGTTTAAATCACAAATGGAACAACAATAGACGTAAGTGCCCCTCTCTCCCAAGAACAGCTAAATGAATGATGCAAACGACTGCTTCTGGAGCTGTGTATAGTATATTCTGTGAAAGCAGGAAATGCACTGGTATAAAAGTCCTTAGATCGTATACTATTCTATTCTGTTGTGATATTGTATCTTATTGTGTTGTATTGTGTTATGTTGTTTTCTATTGTTTTGCACTATACTGTGCTGTACTGTACTGCGTTGCATACTACTTTCAGTCATGGCAGATTGCGTGAAATTCGAGCTGCTCTCCTTGATGAGAACGTGTTGCCTTCTGTGGCTGTTTGCCTCTCAAGGGAAGAAAAGGAATGTGTGTCAGCCTAAAGGAAATCCAGACAGACAGCTAAACCCGGAGACCAGATGACTGTGTTCAAAGCTGAGTAAAAACGCTCACCATCTCAGCTATGCTTTGCAATTTGAACACTATTCTATGTTAGCAGTATAACTACAGCCTGTATTGATTCTGTCTGTATGGTTGTTCTGTGTATATCAAACACAGATTAGGCTCATGCTTGCTTTGAAGTCTATGATAGATTCGGCAGAAGTGCTGGTGCTAGTGATGGTGGTGATGGCGTATGTGTGTATGCGCGCACGCGCGTGTGTGTGTGTGTTTGCGTTGTGTGTGTGTGTGTGTGTGGTGTGTGTGTGTGTGTGTGTGTGTGTGTGTGTGTGTGTCTGTGTGTCTGTGTGTGAGTGAGTGTGCATGTATGTATGTGTGCGTATGTGTGTGTGCCTGTGCGCACGCGCGCGTGTGTGTGGAGGGGGTGGTGTAAGTTTGTGTATGCTATTTATTTATTTTATTTTATTCTTTTATTTCGAGGTTAATGGAATAAGCACTTGTGTGTCTTTTTACATCTAGTCTCCATGTGTATGCAGTTTTGTAAATTTTGTCTTCCATTCCCACCGGCACACTACGGCCTACTCTTCCGAAAAGCGGAACTGGTTTTAACTGTGTGCAAGATGTTGTGCGTACGTTCGCACACGGGACCTTGGTTTATAGTCTCATCCGAAGGACTTTTAGGAAAAGTGGAGTCAGCACTGATGTTAATTCCAGAGGAAAAATCCTTTAGAACGAGATTCGAACCTGGGTCAGCAGATCACGTGTGTGTGTGTGTGTGTGTGGTGGGGGGGGGGGGGGGTATGAGTGCGTGTGTGTGCGCGCGCGCGTGCGTGCGCGTGCGTGCCTGCGTGCGTGATTGAGCAGTGCACTTCAACTGTTTTGGAAAAGAAGTTTCTTCTCCCAAGACCATATAGTCAGGTACATAGTTATATAAATAGGTGGGGAATTACTAAGATAGATACACTGATAGATACATAGATAGATAGGCAGGTAGGTGGGTAGGTAGGTACGTACGTTCGTACATAGGCACTTAGGTACGTAGGTAGACAGACGGATAGATAGATAGATAGATAGATAGATAGATAGATAGATAGATAGATAGATAGATAGATAGATAGATAGATAGATAGATAGATAGATAGATAGATGGATGGATGGATGGATGGATGGATGGATGGATGGATGGATGGATGGATGGATGGATGGATGGATGGATGGATGGATACACATACATACATACATGCATACATACATACATACACACGCATACATACATACATACATACATACATACATACATACATACATACATACATACATACATACATACATACATACATGCATGCATACATACATATGCATACATACATACATATTTACTTTTAAAGATGTAAGAGAGGGTGTGTGTATGTGTGTGTTTCTGTGTGTTTCTGTGTATGTGTGTCCTTCTGTGTGCATGTGTGTGTTTGTGTGTATGTGTGTTGTGTATGTATGTGTGTTTGTGTATGTGTGTGTTTGTGTGTATGTGTGTTGTGTATGTATGTGTGTTTGTTTATGTGTTTGCATGTGTATGTGTGTTGTGTATGTGTGTGTATGTGTGTTGTGTATGTGTATGTTTGTGTGTATGTGTGTGTTTGTGTGTATGTGTGTTTGTGTATGTGTGTGTTTGTGTGTATGTGTGTTTGTGTGTATGTGTGTTTGTGTATGTGTGTGTTTGTGTGTATGTGTGTGTTTGTGTATGTGTGTGTATGTGTGTGTTTGTGTATGTGTGTGTTTGTGTGCAATGTTTCTGGAGGCGCATTGTCCATGTCTGACGACGAACATCATCTACAGTGTCAAAGGTGTGCTTGTTTGAAAGACAGGAATGTGCACTGGAATAGACAGACTGGAAAAAGACAAAAGAATTGGCTGCAACTCTTCATGCTTTTCTGTACAAGGCAGCATTACATCAGGCACCCCAAAGGTGACGGAGTAGAGTTGATCCTGCAAAATGCCCTCCTCTGGGATACATATACTTAGCAAATCGGGCACCCTGGGCATACAGGCTTGAGACCAACCTCAAAAATAACAAAAATGAAACAAAGCCAAAGAAAATGAGTAGCACTGTGTCTCTGGCGACTTTGTCGCTGGAGAGAGCAGTACGAATTTCACGCAGAAAAATCTGCTGTGACTGACAGTGTTGTAAACACAAAACTCACCACATTGTAATAATAATAATTAATAATAATATATGGAATTTATATAGCGCTGAATCTTGTAAAGCAACAAATCAAAGCGCTCAATGGGGAGGGTAAGAGTAGGAGGTGTTGGTTTAAAAACACAAGCTGGCTTAGACACAAGAACGAAAAATGGAGGACAAGTTTGTACAATTGTGATATATCAAATCCAAAACAGTACCCCCTTAAAAAATTTAAAATCAAGTATATATATTATCTTTCAATAATAATTATGTATAAAAAAAGACATAATTTACATTTGACATGATTTGACAGATTTCTTCCTGTCTGCAATATATATATATATATATTGCGAGGTTTTGTGGGGGGTTTTCTTGTTACTTAATTACAAAAAGCACGGGGGAAAAGGCGAGACATAGAAAGTATTGCTCCAGTGAAGGGAGAGAAGAAAAAAAAGAAGAAAAAGAAGTACAATAAATGTATGCAGTATAACTCAATGCAGTACAATGCATCGCAATAGAATACAATACAATACAAGGCATACAATGTGCAATAAAATGCGATACAATGTTGTTGTTGTTGTTGTTGTGCGTTCCCCAGCTTTACACTCTGGGGGTCACCCAGAACGTGCACTCTGACTCACTCATCCCACCTGGGAATCACTGTGAGATAGGAAGCACACCGGATGGAAGTTTGCGTGTATGACTATTTTCAAGTACCTCGCCAAATAGGCAGCCATACTCCGACTTCAGAGGATTTTTTTCTTCTTTAAAAGAAGAGTGCAAGTTGTTGTGTTAAGAGCTTGTCATGACTGAAGGCAATCTCAACACAACATTTTACAACATAACAACATTTTAGTGTAGGCCTTGGCAATTAGCTGGCATCAATAACTGACACAGCTTTTGGCCTGGGCCAGATGCGATACAATCTAATGAGTCCCCTCATTTTGTATCATCTAGGGTGAGTGTTACTAGCACTGTCTGAATAGTGTTGTTCTCCTGGAATGATTGATAGAATCAACATTCAAGCTTTAAATCGTCATTTTAAGTTTTTAAAACTTCTCTAAAGAATATCCATCTGTTCGGGTCCAGTGTTCAAACAGACCCTGTGGACATCTTTAAACTCATGATGCATTTTTTCTAAAAGGCACGCCTGTCTGCAGATACGAACTGGACATTCTTCCTCTCAAGCAGTTTACATTTCGTTAGAAATGTTCTCTGTTGTTTTCCTTGCTAGTTTCTCCGTTTCTTCATTGTCGTTTTTATTCCAAGACTGTGTGAACTGGAAACATAGACAATACTGTGATAAGCCAGAGTATAAACACACACAACTTGGTAACATATGTTAACTGATTAAATCAAGGCGCATGCAAATGGGGGTGGTGAGCATATTATATCAAGCAGGAGCTGTACATAAAAACACAAGTCTGGTAGTCCAAATTCTTATTTGTAAGCACATCTCTCTCTCTCTCTCTCTCTCTCTCTCTCTCTCTCTCTCTCTCTCTCTCTCTCTCTCTCTCTCTCTCGCTCTCTGGTAAATTTTTCTGTTTACAACGGCACCATGCCAGTTATTGGACTTCTAACGACTGTAGCAAGAATGCTGAGCGCCCTGTTAGACAATGAGTTAACTAGTCGGAAGGTTTGTGGTGGTGGTGACGACAACAGCACTGTTGTCGTGTTACGACTCAAGCCAGCGTGCCCCCCTCCCTACCCCCCACCCCAGTGACAATAATTAGGGCAGGCCCAGTGCTGAACTGAAACACATAGACTCAGTATTTTAGATGTAAACCACCAATCTCGTTCGAGGATATTCCTCTGGAGTTAACATCAGTGCCGACTCCACTCCTCCCAAAAGTCCTTGAGAGTGTGCGTCATCACAGGGGATCATGTCACCTCTGACCACTGAGTGTGCGTCATCACAGGGGATCATATCACCTTTGACCACTGAGTGTGCGTCATCACAGGGGATCATGTCACCTCTGACCACTGAGTGTGCGTCATCACAGGGGATTATGTCACCTCTGACTTCTGACCACTGAGTGTGCGTCATCACAGGGGATCATGTCACCTCTGACCACTGAGTGTGCGTCATCACAGGGGATTATGTCACCTCTGACCACTGAGTGTGCGTCATCACAGGGGATCATGTGATCTCTGACCACTGAGTGTGCGTCATCACAGGGTATCATGTCACCTCTGACCACTGAATGTGCGTCATCACAGGGGATCACGTCACCCCTGACCACTGAGTGTGCGTCATCACAGTGCATCATGTCAACTCTGACCACTGAGTGTGCGTCATCACAGGGAATTATGTCACCTCTGACTTCTGACCACTGAGTGTGCGTCATCACAGGGGATTATGTCACCTCTGACCACTGAGTGTGCGTCATCACAGGGGATTATGGCCGGCTCTCTTCACCAATACTGGACGAACAAAGTCTTTGTGCTGTCAGATTTGTTGGTCATCAGTGTTTGTTTCTAGCAATCATGAATGAAACGAAATAAATACTGGCTCTTGTGTGTGTATTTGTGTATGTATGTATGTGTGCGTTGCGTACATGCGTGTGTGTGTGTGTGTGTGTGTGTGTGTGTGTGTGTGTGTGTGTGTGTGTGTGTGTGTGTGGTGTGTGTGTGCGTGTGTGTGTGCGTGTGTGTGTGGTGGTGTGTGGTGTGTGTGTGTGTGTGTGTGTGTGTGTGTGTGTGTGTGTGTGGTGTGGGGTGTTTGTTTGTTTGTGTCTAAAGGAACGTATAGAGAAAGAACAAACTTGATTGTGTAAAATGCTGGGCCAAGAGTAGCAAATCCCTCAATGACATAGTCTTAGCATTTGACATTTGAAGAAAGAAAATCAAACCCGTATAGATTCTTCAATGTATTAGTGCATTTGAGTAAAGGCAAGAGAAGAGAGGGAAGAAGGCTTACAGTGAGAGATTCTAGTGAACTGTTGGCGGCACACATGACAGCCACTTCCAGGTTGTACGCAGACTGCATGCTTTCTGCCTGTCACCTGAAGACTTCTTTTCCACAACAACTAAACATGTTCTGTCTGCTTCCGATGATGAAACACCTTACTCAACGGCCACACTGATTCCGTTTTGAAGATGCAGTCTAAGAAGGTGGATCTCTCTTTACGTCCACTGCAATCGGCCCCCTAGCCATTCTTTCTTTGGTGTGCTTCTTTTCCAACAGGCCAAGAAGTGTCATAACTTCAGACTTCTTCAAGAGAACTGAAGGAGATCAATGCGTGTGTGTGTGTGCGTGATGTGTGTGTGTGCGTGCGTGCGTGCGTGCGTGCGTGCGTGCGTGCGTGCGTGCGTGCGTGCGTGCGTGCGTGGTGTGTGTGGTGTGTGTGTGTGTAGGAGTGAGTGATGAGGGAGTAGTGAGTGGTGAGAGAGAGAGAGAGAGAGAGAGAGAGAGAGAGAGAGAGAGACTGTTCGGCTGGTACAAATTTCTCTTCTCAAATCAAATGCCTTCAGTGGGCCGCTGGATAGAAGGATGTGAGCTCCTTTGCTGTCTGAAGTGTTCCACACTGCACTGGTCTCTTGCCATTTGGATTCTGACATGGCTTCTCTTCCCTGTACTCGATCTTCTTCTTCTCCTTCTTCCTCCTCCTCCTTCTTATCCTCCTCCTATTCTCCTTCTTCTTCTTCGTGGATTTTTGTGTTGTTCTTTTTTGTTGTTCATTCTGTTCAGTTGGTTTTCCTCCTAATCTTTCCACACTTTAGTTCTATTCCACTCTTTCATCCATTTTCGTTTCTTTATGTTCTTCTTCTCCTTCCTTTACTTTCTTATCCTCTTCCTCCCGTTCTTCTTCCCATAGATGTTAATGCTGTTGACGTGTCACGGTCATATTAGAAGGGTCAAAAGTAAGATAACCATTTATAAGATAATTGGCCACTCCTACAAACAAAAACTACAATAAATGATGTATCAGCCATCAGTAATCATTTCTAGTGCAATCTGTAATAAAAACCCTTGCTTCATATAGTCGCAATTTTATTCTCACGCATGTATATTCTTTTCAGATTGAAAGCGATGGCTGAATTAATAATACAGAGATGACCATACAGAATTCTTTCTAAAGCAAAGCATGTTTATGGTAAATTCATAAGTACCTTTTTTTCATTGCTGCCACAGCCACGAGATAACTCGACGGCACAGCTGTGTAGCTTCACTATCACATCGACCAGATAACTCATCACTGAATTGTCCCGATTTTTCCAGATTTGTTCACTAAATTAGTAATAGCTTTAGATAGGTGAAGGTCTCTTGAATTGAATTGAATTCTATCACAGCCGGAGATCGCCCTACATCATGAGCAATTTTGTTTGGATGACTCCCTGTGATTTGAGTTGCTCGCCTCTAGTGCAGCAAAGTGGCCACGCCAAACACCAGCAGCCCCACCTGCATAGCAATGTGCCATCTCTAGCACAAGTGCCATCTCTAGCACAAGTCCTGAAAGAATTGGGGAGTCAGCTTGAAGAGCAAGACTCTGAAGATTTATTATCCAGTAATATGTCAAAAATAAAAATTGTGATGAAGAACTTTACATGATGGTCTTTGACCAAACAGCAGTGACCCAGTTCCCATAGAAAGCTGACAATAGGGTGATGTGACACAGCTGGTGGAGTTGAAACTCTTAACAGTTGGGGTAAGAGTGAACCAACACAGGTTGGGAAAAAATAGGAGTTGGGAGAAGTGGAGATAGCATAGCAGGGTGGAGATGATAGTGTAGGAGCCAAAGAGGGGAGGAGAAGAAAGGGGCGAAGTCTCTCTCTCTCTCTCTCTCTCTCTCTCTCTCTCTCTCTCTCTCTCTCTCTCTTTCTCTCTCTCACTCTCCTCAGGACAACGTGACAGGACGAGAAGTGAACAGGCATGCTGTTAGTAAGCTGCTGCAAATGTTTTGCATTTAAGCTTCAAAATGTCAGTTACTGGCCTTCCAGCAACTGTAATAACAACCGTAAATGCCCTGCTGATCGACAATGTTGAGTTGGAAAGTTGCGGGGGAGAGCGGCAGCGTAGTGTTCTCGTCTTGAGACTGAAGCCAGCTGACAAGTCAGTGTCAACAGAAATGGTGGACGGGTGCTGAACCATAGCTCGCCAGTTCAGTATTTTCGCAAAAAGCCACCTTGCCAAATCTGTCGCGACTTCCAAAGAACCAGACAACACCAAGAAAGACAGGCAAGTCGTCAGTGTGACAATGACAGTGTCTTGGAAGAGCGGGTCTTGTGTAACAGTGACTCCCTGCATCGAGACAGAATGGAGACAGAAGAAAAACAAACCAGCGTGTACACAGAGCTGTGTGTCAACAGTGCAGTGAATATCTTAGCCACACCAGATTTACTTCATTTACCCTGTGAACCATCAACAGACAGCAAGATCAGTGTGCCTTCTGAGATGTCTGAAGTGCATGAAGAACAGTTGGATGCACAGTGGATGGCTTTGATACCTGTATTGCAAAAGAGTATGTGTCCACTCTAACTGACAAACATGTCCAGTATCGACTACAGGACAGCAAGAGAGATATACAGTTCTGAAAGGTTGTGGAACATGATTCAGGCAATCAAAATATTGTGATGTGTGAATCCAACGACATTGCCTTGGAATACTCTTGTAATGAAGATACTAGCAAAGAATCTGACTGCATGTTTTGGTATATCAAGCAAGAAGACAGAAACGTGTTGCCAGAAGAATGTGTCAAGCTTGCCAGACTTCGTTATGGGAACCTGCAGAGACGTGCTGAACGGGAATAACACCTAATCCTGTTTTACATGGGCTGACTTCGCTGGCTGCAGACTGGAAAAGGAAAGGCTGTTTTGAAAACTGAGACATGACAATAATGTATAAAATCTTGATGTACATACCATTACTGCCATGGTTTCCATGTCACTCTAATCGCATGGCGTTTGATATTGTTTGTTACCACACCACAGTGCTATATGGCTTCATTGCTAAATAGCAATAAATTGGAAAATTAAATGAGACTTACCTGGAAGGTGAAATTTAATTGTGATTATTCCGAGAGTATCAATGGGAAGAGGTGATCATGTGAGATGAGATGCGCGCATGAACCTGCCAGTCTTCAGCTGCATGTGTTCCCTGAGCTGCTTACCTGGGAGAGAATTGCAATTATTTCAAGACAATGATGGGTGGGCATATGATTACCTCTTCCCATCGATAGTCTCGGAATAATCACAATTAAACTTCACCTTCCAGGTAAGTCTCGTTTAATTTTCCAATTATTCCTTGACCACTAATTGGTCAGAGGAGACCATATGAGACTTTAGAGTCAGGGAACACATGCTGTGACATATACAGCCAATATATCTTTCACTCAATTTTTACAAAGGAACATCCAATCAGGTTATTCTGCCTTTATGTTTCATTCATGAATTTATCAAGAATACATTGAGACATAGTTTTCAATTCACTCTTATCCATAACAGGTTTACAATAAAACTGACTTAAAGTCTTTTTCCTGACCATCCTGCTGCTTTCAATATGGCATCCAAAGGAATATTACGGCTGTATGCTGCAGACATGCTAGCACTTCTGGTGCTGTGTGCAGAGAATATACTGACATCAATCCCTGCCATCTCTAGCACCCACTTTATCCACCTAGACACAGTGTCTCTAGATACATGTTTATGAGGTTTCACAAATGTTATAAACAACCCCTTACTTTTCCTCAAATCTTTGGTTCTCAAAATATATTGTCTTAAATGTTCAACCAAACACAGTTTCTTATTTACGAATGTATGAACTTCCAAAGGCTGTACATGAAACTCAGGTTTTGACTGTTTTAGAAGAGAACTATATACAATAGTACATTTGCTTTCATGCAGCCTAATATTATCTACACACAACTTATGAATAATTTCTACGTAAGGTTTGTGGTGGTGGTGCGACAACACACTGTTGTCGTGTTACGACTCAAGCCAGCGTGCCCCCTCACCTAACCCCCACCCCAGTGACAATAATTAGGGCAGGCCCAGTGCTGAACTGAAACACATAGACTCAGTATTTTAGATGTAAACCACCAATCTCGTTCGAGGATATTCTCTGGAGTTAACATCAGTGCCGACTCCACTCCTCCCAAAAGTCCTTGAGAGTGTGCGTCATCACAGGGGATCATGTCACCTCTGACCACTGAGTGTGCGTCATCACAGGGGAT
This sequence comes from Rapana venosa, assembly GCA_028751875.1. Taxonomy (NCBI): domain Eukaryota; kingdom Metazoa; phylum Mollusca; class Gastropoda; order Neogastropoda; family Muricidae; genus Rapana; species Rapana venosa. The sequence goes on along the minus strand of CM054160.1, from coordinate 24,161,610 downwards.
CATATCACCTTTGACCACTGAGTGTGCGTCATCACAGGGGATCATAGTCACCTCTGACCACTGAGTGTGCGTCATCACAGGGGATTATGTCACCTCTGACTTCTGACCACTGAGTGTGCGTCATCACAGGGGATCATGTCACCTCTGACCACTGAGTGTGCGTCATCACAGGGGATTATGTCACCTTCTGACCACTGAGTGTGCGTCATCACAGGGGATCATGGTGATCTCTGACCACTGAGTGTGCGTCATCACAGGGTATCATGTCACTCCTGACCACTGATGTGCGTCATCACAGGGGATCACGTCACCCCTGACCACTGAGTGTGCGTCATCACAGTGCATCATGTCAACTCTGACCACTGAGTGTGCGTCATCACAGGGAATTATGTCACCTCTGACTTCTGACCACTGAGTGTGCGTCATCACAGGGGATTATGTCACCTCTGACCACTGAGTGTGCGTCATCACAGGGGATTATGGCCGGCTCTCTTCACCAATACTGGACGAACAAAGTCTTTGTGCTGTCAGATTTGTTGGTCATCCAGTGTTTGTTTCTAGCAATCATGAATGAAACGAAATAAATACTGGCTCTTGTGTGTGTATTTGTGTATGTATGTATGTGTGCGTTGCGTACATGCGTGTGTGTGTGTGTGTTGTGTGTGTGTGTGTGTGTGTGTGTGTGTGTGTGTGTTGAGTGTGTGTGTGTGTGTGTGGTGTGTGTGTGTGCGTGTGTGTGTGCGTGCGTGTGTGCGTGCTGTGTGTGTGTGTGTGTGTGTGTGTGTGGTGTGTGTGTGTGAGTGTGTGGTGTGTGTTTGTTTGTGTTGTGTCTAAAGGAACGTATAGAGAAAAGAACAAACTTGATTGTGTAAAATGCTGGGCCAAGAGTAGCAAATCCCTCAATGACATAGTCTTAGCATTTGACATTTGAAGAAAGAAAATCAAACCCGTATAGATTCTTCAATGTATTAGTGCATTTGAGTAAAGGCAAGAGAAGAGAGGGAAGAAGGCTTACAGTGAGAGATTCTAGTGAACTGTTGGCGGCACACATGACAGCCACTTCCAGGTTGTACGCAGACTGCATGCTTTCTGCTGTCACCTGAAGACTTCTTTTCCCACAACAACTAAACATGTTCTGTCTGCTTCCGATGATGAAACACCTTACTCAACGGCCACACTGATTCCGTTTTGAAGATGCAGTCTAAGAAGGTGGATCTCTCTTTACGTCCACTGCAATCGGCCCCCTAGCCATTCTTTCTTTGGTGTGCTTCTTTTCCAACAGGCCAAGAAGTGTCATAACTTCAGACTTCTTCAAGAGAACTGAAGGAGATCAATGCGTGTGTGTGTGCGTGATGTGTGTGTGTGCGTGCGTGCGTGCGTGCGTGCGTGCGTGCGTGCGTGCGTGCGTGCGTGCGTGCGTGCGTGCGTGCGTGCGTGTGTGTGTGTGTGTGTGTGGGAATGTGAGTGTGTGTGAGTGTGAGTGTGTGTGTGTGTGAGAGGAGAGAGAGAGAGAGAGGAGAGAAGAGAAGAGAGAGAACATGTTCGGCTGGTAACAAATTTCTCTTCTCAAATCAAATGCCTTCAGTGGGCCGCTGGATAGAAGGATGTGAGTCCTTTGCTGTCTGAAGTGTTCCACACTGCACTGGTCTCTATGCCATTTGGATTCTGACATGGCTTCTCTTCCCTGTACATCGATCTTCTTCTTCTCCTTCTTCCTCCTCCTCCTTCTTATCCTCCTCCTATTTCCTTCTTCTTCTTCGTGGATTTTTGTGTTGTTCTTTTTGTTGTTCATTTGTTCAGTTGGTTTTCCTCCTAATCTTTCCACACTTAGTTCTATTCCACTCTTTCATCCATTTTCGTTTCTTTATGTTCTTCTTCTCCTTCCTTTACTTTCTTATCCTCTTCCTCCCGTTCTTCTTCCCATAGATGTTAATGCTGTTGACGTGTCACGGTCATATTAGAAGGGTCAAAAGTAAGATAACCATTTAATAAGATAATTGGCCACTCCTACAAACAAAAACTACAATAAATGATGTATCAGCCATCAGTAATCATTTCTAGTGCAATCTGTAATCAAAACCCTTGCTTCATATAGTCGCAATTTTATTCTCACGCATGTATATTCTTTTCAGATTGAAAGCGATGGCTGAATTAATAATACAGAGATGACCATACAGAATATCTTTCTAAAGCAAAGCATGTTTATGGTAAATTCATAAGTACCTTTTTTTCATTGCTGCCACAGCCACGAGATAACTCGACGGCACAGCTGTGTAGCTTCACTATCACATCGACCAGATAACTCATCACTGAATTGTCCCGATTTTTCCAGATTTGTTCACTAAATTAGTAATAGCTTTAGATAGGTGAAGGTCTCTTGAATTGAATTGAATTCTATCACAGCCGGAGATCGCCCTACATCATGAGCAATTTTGTTTGGATGACTCCCTGTGATTTGAGTTGCTCGCCTCTAGTGCAGCAAAGTGGCCACGCCAAACACCAGCAGCCCCACCTGCATAGCAATGCAATGACCGAAAGTGCCATCTCTAGCACAAGTCCTGAAAGAATTGGGGAGTCAGCTTGAAGAGCAAGACTCTGAAGATTTATTATCCAGTAATATGTCAAAAATAAAAATTGTGATGAAGAACTTTACATGATGGTCTTTGACCAAACAGCAGTGACCCAGTTCCCATAGAAAGCTGACAATAGGGTGATGTGACACAGTTGGGGTAAGAGTGAACCAACACAGGTTGGGAAAAAATAGGAGTTGGGAGAAGTGGAGATAGCATAGCAGGGTGGAGATGATAGTGTAGGAGCCAAAGAGGGGAGGAGAAGAAAGGGGCGAAGTCTCTCTCTCTCTCTCTCTCTCTCTCTCTCTCTCTCTCTCTCTCTCTCTCTCTCTCTCTCTCTCTTTCTCTCTCTCACTCTCCTCAGGACAACGTGACAGGACGAGAAGTGAACAGGCATGCTGTTAGTAAGCTGCTGCAAATGTTTTGCATTTAAGCTTCAAAATGTCAGTTACTGGCCTTCCAGCAACTGTAATAACAACCGTAAATGCCCTGCTGATCGACAATGTTGAGTTGGAAAGTTGCGGGGGAGAGCGCAGCGTAGTGTTTCTCGTCTTGAGACTGAAGCCAGCTGACAAGTCAGTGTCAACAGAAATGGTGGACGGGTGCTGAACCATAGCTCGCCAGTTCAGTATTTTCGCAAAAAGCCACCTTGCCAAATCTGTCGCGACTTCCAAAGAACCAGACAACACCAAGAAAGACAGGCAAGTCGTCAGTGTGACAATGACAGTGTCTTGGAAGAGCGGGTCTTGTGTAACAGTGACTCCCTGCATCGAGACAGAATGGAGACAGAAGAAAAACAAACCAGCGTGTACACAGAGCTGTGTGTCAACAGTGCAGTGAATATCTTAGCCACACCCAGATTTACTTCATTTACCCTGTGAACCATCAACAGACAGCAAGATCAGTGTGCCTTCTGAGATGTCTGAAGTGCATGAAGAACAGTTGGATGCACAGTGGATGGCTTTGATACCTGTATGCAAAAGAGTATGTGTCCACTCTAACTGACAAACATGTCCAGTATCGACTACAGGACAGCAAGAGAGATATACAGTTCTGAAAGGTTGTGGAACATGATTCAGGCAATCAAAATATTGTGATGTGTGAATCCAACGACATTGCCTTGGAATACTCTTGTAATGAAGATACTAGCAAAGAATCTGACTGCATGTTTTGGTATATCAAGCAAGAAGACAGAAACATGTTGCCAGAAGAATGTGTCAAGCTTGCCAGACTTCGTTAAGGGAACCTGCAGAGACGTGCTGAACGGGAATAACACCTAATCCTGTTTTACATGGGCTGACTTCGCTGGCTGCAGACTGGAAAAGGAAAGGCTGTTTTGAAAACTGAGACATGACAATAATGTATAAAATCTTGATGTACATACCATTACTGCCATGGTTTCCATGTCACTCTAATACGCATGGCGTTTGATATTGTTTGTTACCACACCACAGTGCTATATGGCTTCATTGCTAAATAGCAATAAATTGGAAAATTAAATGAGACTTACCTGGAAGGTGAAATTTAATTGTGATTATTCCGAGAGTATCAATGGGAAGAGGTGATCATGTGAGATGAGATGCGCGCATGAACCTGCCAGTCTCAGCTGCATGTGTTCCCTGAGCTGCTTACCTGGGAGAGAATTGCAATAATTTCAAGACAATGATGGGTGGGCATATGATTACCTCTTCCATCGATAGTCTCGGAATAATCACAATTAAACTTCACCTTCCAGGTAAGTCTCGTTTAATTTTCCAATTATTCCTTGACCACTAATTGGTCAGAGGAGACCATATAGAGACTTTAGAGTCAGGGAAACACATGCTGTGACATATACAGCCAATATATCTTTCACTCTAATTTTTACAAAGGAACATCCAATCAGGTTATTCTGCCTTTATGTTTCATTCATGAATTTATCAAGAATACATTGAGACATAGTTTTTCAATTCACTCTTATCCATAACAGGTTTACAATAAAACTGACTTAAAGTCTTTTTCCTGACCATCCTGCTGCTTTCAATATGGCATCCAAAGGAATATTACGGCTGTATGCTGCAGACATGCTAGCACTTCTGGTGCTGTGTGCAGAGAATATACTGACATCAATCCCTGCCATCTCTAGCACCCACTTTATCCACCTAGACACAGTGTCTCTAGATACATGTTTATGAGGTTTCACAAATGTTATAAACAACCCCTTACTTTTCCTCAAATCTTTGGTTCTCAAAATATATTGTCTTAAATGTTCAACCAAACACAGTTTCTTATTTACGAATGTATGAACTTCCAAAGGCTGTACATGAAACTCAGGTTTTGACTGTTTTAGAAGAGAACTATATACAATAGTACATTTGCTTTCATGCAGCCTAATATTATCTACACACAACTTATGAATAGTCTGACCTCTCTGGCCAGAAAGCAAAGCAAAAAGTACCACAGTTCTGAGAGTAAGAAATTTGAGAGTCAGTTTCTCAGTCTCTGGCCACTCTGACAAGTATTCCATCACTGTATCAACATCCCAGGTTTCAGTGTATCTGGGTAATGAAGGGCAATTCTCAAAGACACCTTTCACTAATCTACATACTACTGGGTGCTGACCTAAAGCAGCACTGTCAGATTTTCTAAGATATGCTGAGACAGCACTACGGGCTAGGTTAACAGTGCTGTGGCTGACCCCACTCTTATACAGCCCTGCTAAAAAAATTACATAAGTGCACATGCGATGGTGATTGTATCTTATGTGCAGATACATATTCCTTCCATTGTTTTATGTACGTGTCATAGGCCTTGGTTGTTGAAGGTCTCCATGAACTCATCACCAAGTCAATGGATTCACTTGTCATACCCTCTGCCTGGAAGCAGCACCTGAGATCTTGCAGACCCAGCAGCCAGAGGCGTTTCTTGTCAATCAACGGATGAACTGCTTGAGGTTGACTGGGTAGGTGTAGAAGATTATTTCTGCAGCTCAGTTGGATGGGTGGCATCATTAGCATCTGTTGGATGACCGGAAACCATGTCTGAGTAGGCCAATCTGAAACCACCAGAACCCCCGTGCTCTCTTCTTGTTGTACTTTCTGTAACACTCTGGGAATGACAGAGAAAGGTGGGAATGCATAGAAGTCTATATCTTTCCAAGAAATGGAAAATGCATCAATAGCTGTGGCTGCTGGGTCTGGTCGATAGGACACATATCTAGGGAACTGGGTATTCAACCTGGAAGCAAACAAGTCAATGCAGGGTGTGAACTCTAGTTCAGAAAGGGATTTCTGCAAGAAAACACTGTTAAGTTTCCATTCAGCATCCAGGTTGATTTTCCTCGATTCTCCATCTGCCACAGTGTTCTCCTTACCAGGAATATGTGCTGCACTGATCCAGATGTTCTGGGATCTGCACCAATCCCAGACCGCACGAGTGATGGAATTGCATGCAACAGAGTGGCTAGTGCCCATATTGTTTATGCATGCTACAGCAGTTGTATTGTCAATCATCAGACGCACATGCTTATTTTGAAGTTTGTTAGCAAAGCATTTCAGTGAAAATAAAGTGGCCTGAATTTCTAGATAATTAATGTGAAATTCTTTTTCAACAGGTAGCCACTGGCCGCCAGACTGCTCCCCCTCACAAACACATCCCCAACCTGACAAACTGGCATCAGACATGATTGTTACATCAGGTGCAGCAGGGCAAATGGCAATGTAAGCTTCACATACATTCTTAATCCACCAATCTAAATCAGATTTGCTACCTGGTGACAAAGTCATGGGTTGCCAAAATCTCCATGAGCTTGCTGTAGTGCTACTTTTTTGTCATTTTCCAAATAACGGTAATGAAGCTGTCCAAATTTTACAGCAGGGAAGCTAGCAACAAGTTTCCCTGTGCCACAGATTGAGGGTTGCTTCTGATGTTTCAGCTTTATGCAGCTATCTTGGATACTCTTCACTCTTTCTTTTGTAAGTGCTACTGTCATTGACTCTGAGTCTATGACCACACCCAAGTACTGAATTTTTCTGGTTGTTTCAAACACTGACCTAGTTGGGTGTACCACAAATCCTAACTCTTGGAAAACAAGGAGTGTGTTCTGGAGATTGTCAACGTATTCCCACTGACTGTCACCAGATAGCAAAGAATCATCTAGAAATGGTGTGGAGATATGTCCTTTCTGTCTAAGGAATGCAAAAACTTGTTTCAGTAATTTGGTAAACTGTCAAGGGGCCAAAGCCAAGCCATTTGGAAGAGCATTGAATTCATACAGCTGACTTTCCCACTGAAATCTCAAGATTATTTTATATTGGTCATGAACAGGTACAGAATAGTATGCATCTTTTAGATCAATTGATGCCATGTAACAGTTTTTTGTAATGAGCTTGAGTGCTGTCTTCAAAGTATCCATCTTAAAATGATGGTATGAGACTTGTTCTTTTAGACCTTTTAAGTTTAAAATCATTCTATGTGAACCATCTTTTTTCTGTCGTGTAAAGAGAGAAGATATTACTTGATCAGGCACATGTTCACAAACTGATATCATTTTCTTTGCAATCAATTTTTCTATCTCTTTACTGACAATTTCGCACTCCTGAACATTCAGGCTAGGCTGATTACGAGATAGCACTGAAAGTTCCTCTAGAGGGCAGTCAAACTCAATTTTTGCTCCTTTTATCATGCTGATAATATTAGGATCTGATGTATAACTTTTCCATGCTTCTTCAAATTGCCTCAATCGACCAGCTTCAAATGTGTCTGCCTCACTTTCCAGTTGTTCAATCATTTTAGGCACAACACATGAAACTCACTTACCTTGGTTACTGACTGAAGTTCCTGCCTGAGTGTCCCTTCCCACGACCTCTGCCAAACTGAGGGCGGTTGAACTGGCGTTGTCTGTTTTGCCACACAGGTTTGGTGTGGTACTTCTGTGACCCTAAAAAAGGTCCTTTCTTGCTGCTAGAGGCATGCTGGGAAGACCAAGTTCCACCTCGTTTGTCCACTTGGGAACCAAGCCGCGAACCCATGCGCTCAAGTTCTTTCACTTCTTTGATGGCAGCAGCCAAGTTGTCACCAAACAAGTTCTCAGCTATTGGGACGCTGTCAGTGTCATCGCAAACCCATCGCAGAGTAGGGTTCAGATATGGCATCAACGCCATTCGCCTCTGAACGGAAAGTTCACACGAGGCAGTACCCAACATACGGATCGCATCTGCACAACACTTAAGTCATTCATTCTGCAAAAGCGTTTTGCGATGGCACACTGCTCGTCTGTTCGACTTAACGGACTGCTGATTGGCTGAGAGAGCAAATCGTTATTCAGCGTGGCAATGGCTGTGTGTGCACCAAACTAAGATCAGCTTTCTGAGCAGCGTTCGGCAGTTGTTTCCAAATTATTTTGTTGACCGTGGGAACAACTAACGAAGACAAGTTTGCGGGGAACAATTTTCGTGCTGCATGGCAGGGTATCAAAAATATGTCTGCAGTAAATATGGTAGGTGTCCAACATAGGTCAAAGATCAGTTTGCAGGGAGTATGTGATAACAACTTACCAGACCATCTAAATGCATTTTTTACTCGCTTTGAAAAGCATGATTTCTCAGATGAATTAAATGATCTGAAGCAATCCCTAGTTTCTGAGAATAGTGTCATTGTTGATGAAGAAATTATCTATAAGCACTTAAAGGCAATAAATATTAACAAATCTCCCGGACCAGATGGTATATGTGGAAGAACCCTGAAATTCTGCGCTACTGAGCTTGCCAGTGTCCTTCAACACCTGTTCCAGGCCTCACTGGATACTTGTCAGATTCCAGTTATTTGGAAAACTTCCAAAGTAATACCTCTTCCAAAGAAACCCAATCCTTCTAGGCCTAACGATTTTAGACCTGTAGCTCTCACATCTCTTGTGATGAAAACGCTAGAAAAGATCATAAAATCTCTCATTCTTTCTGCTACAGAGAAAGACCTTGACCCACTGCAATTTGCATACAGGTCTCGAAGGGGTGTCGAAGATGCCAAACTATTCATTTTGAACAAGTTGTATAGCCACTTGGAAACACCTGACTCTCATGCCAGAATATTGTTCGCTGACTTTAGTTCAGCTTTCAATACAATGCAGCCTCACGTTCTGGTTAACAAAATAATTTCAAAATTTGACGTAGACAATCAACTTGTTCGTTGGCTGTTGAATTTTTAACCAACAGACCACAGCGTGTTTTGGCCAACAAAATATCTTCTTCGGTTTAGATTTACCTGCACTGGTTCTCCGCAGGGTTGCGTCCTCCTCACCACTTCTGTACATTCATATACACAGATATTGCAGAAGCAACTATGGAAATTCCTTTCTGGTAAAGTTTCGCAGACGATAGTGCTTGTTATCCCTCTTATCCGGATCAGTCTTAGACCACGGTCCAGCCCTCACCGAGTTCGTACACTGTGTGTGACGAGGCCTACTGGAGCTAAATGTTTCTAAAACTGAAGACTGCCTATCGACTTCAGAAGATCAGGGCATACTCCTAAGAATATTATTATCCATAATCAAGAGGTTGAAAACGTTTTGAACTATAAGTATCTGGGAACTGTTTTTGACCACAAGTTAAACTGGGACGTTAACACTGACGCTATTGTCAAAAAGGGACAACAAGGTCTGTATTTTCTGAGGAAACTGAACTCATTTTTTGTAGAACAAAAAGATTCTTTCCTTGTTTTAACAAGTCTTACATAGAGAGTGTTCTAAGTTTTGCTTTCATTTGTTGGTACAATAACCTTAGTGTTAAAAACAAGAATGGCCTGCAGAGAATTAAGAATCTGCTCAAAAATAATTGGAAAAGAACAAAGAGATCTCATGTCGTTCTGCAATCAGCAGCTTGTACGCAAAGCCACAGCCATTTTGGCTGATCCTTCCCATGCTTTGTTTCCAGAATTTCAAATGTTGCCTTCGGAACGCCGTTTTCAGTGTCCCATCAGCAAAACTAACAGAAAAAGAAATTCTTTTGTGCCAGTAAGCATTCGAATTCTGATTCACAATGATGTTGACTACCTAGTTTTTACATTTCTCTGAATTACTTGCCTGATTGTCATTGTTACGAGTGTAGTCAATACATAATTAATGTGTGTGTGTGGGGGTGGGTGCATGGGTGTGTGAAATAAGTCTGTCTTCTAGTCAACGGTCTTAAAACATTGAATTCATATATGGTGTATGGTGTGGGTGTGCGTGGGCGTGTTCGCACACACACGTACGTGCGTGTGTACGTGCTGCGTATATGCGTGCGTAAAAATAAGTTTTTATGTCTTCTAGTCAATAGGTTTAAAATTGTGTTCACAATTGATGTGTGTGCGTGCGTGCGGGTGTTTGCGTGTGTGTACGCATGCGCACGTGTGTGTTGGTATGTGTGTGTGTTCGTGACATTTTATTTGAAAAAAAATATGAAATATAGCTTTTGTGTCTTTGATATAATATATTTGATGTGTATCAATCTGCCTGTCAGTATTGTAATTGCCCTTCATGGGATGATTAAAGTGTTTTTGACTTTGACTTGACTTGACTTGCAGTTCTCAGGTCTGCTGTGGGTCTCAAATCTCTTTTTCAACAAATCATCCCCAAGTTTTCGCTGAAAACGACCGTTGACCAAATTAGCGAGATCATCTCGCACTTTCATACCAAGCTGCTCTTTGGCTCTCTATTCTTTCTCCCACTCAGTCATGACATCTTGGCCTAAAAGATCAGAGGAAGGATTAGCGAGCTTCATGGTGGGATTGCAAAGTCTTTCTTCTTCTTTATCAAGAAGCTCCCCTTCCTCAATTTCCAACACATCAGCCTCCAAGGCTGGGTGTGGAAGATTGATCAATGGGCCATGTGCTTCATCCTGTTGGCACTCTTCGCTTCTTCCGCGGAGTCTGACTTGCTGTCCAATGCCTGTTTACGAGATCGCTTATGCGGTCTGGCACGTTCACCTATCAGATCAACTAAGGATTGGAATCTTTTGTTCCACTTATCATCAAGCTTTTCAGTTAGCTGACTGATAGCTGCTGGCACTGCTCTCTCTCATTCTCAGCTTGTCCTGCACAATTGCTTTCTGAAGTGCCAGCAAGTGGCGAGCAAACATCAGTGTCAGTCATTTTGGCGGGACCAAGCCCTCCGTTGGTGTCGTTGGTGTCGACCAAGCGATGTTTTGGGCAAACAATACAATATAAATACAAAAAACCAGCAGTTAATAAGTATTGTGTAATATTTGCCTCCAAGGGCAGCCCAAGT
>CM054160.1:24143301-24145801 GCA_028751875.1 Rapana venosa | reverse complement strand
TTTATTCTTCTGCAGTTTGATTATGCAGACTTTTTTTTATAATTGTTCAGAAATACAGTCAGATCTGCTTGAACAGTTACATCTTGAAGCAATAATTATTGGAGCTGTTCCAAGAACAAGCCATGAAAAGTTATACAGTGAATCAGGATTCTGTAATCTAAAAGAAAGAATATTATCCCGGTTTTTCAAAAATGGTGAATGGCCTATGTCCCGATTATTTAATTGACCTTATTCTTAGCATTACATCAGACAGGAATCCCCATCACAGACAAAGACCTTAGGTACGTAATATACCAAGGTATAACACATCTTTGGGTCGCCCCCCCCCCCCACACACACACACACAGAACTCAACTCAACTCAAAGATTTATTCACAAAAAAGCCGTTGGCCCATACATGAAGGGGGGTTGCCGACTGCTTAGCATTTTTTGAGAGAAATAAGGAAGCACAAAAAAACCCAAAATGTTATTGTATAACCACAACCCACCACAATAAAAATCAGTTACAAAAAAATATGACTTAAGAAACTAAGATATCTCTTATTCTAAAGGCTTTACACAAATATAAGGCAAGGCTGTGCACAATCTCAGGATGACTAGATGCCATGAGTAAACAGAATCTAAATAAACTTTACCGGGATGTACTTCTGTCTAACATCTAATACTGGACAGCATGGCACAAAATGAACTTCATCTTCCACTGTTTGCTTACATAATGGGCATAGCAACCTGAGATCAACATCATCATGTTCTATATTATATCTAAATTTATGAACATTTATGTCTGATACACCAAGTCTAAACTTAGATATAATTCTTTTCAAATGTATGTGTATATCAAGCTTTAGACAAAGTTTGACATCATGTGAACCTATGAATTGTCTGTGCATTTGAAATCTTTCACTGCTTTGTATATGACCACTCCACTTCTGCCAATGGCAGTCAATCAATCTTTGCCTGAAAACCTTGATAAACTCTTACAATTTCCGACACCTTGATTGAGCCAAACAAACCCAAAGCCAAGTTTACATAAACAGGTACGTATTTGTGAAGCCCATGTGTTTTCCTCTTGACATCTAGATCATAAAGCATCTTGTAAGATTTAAAAGGTAATCTGCACTCATCCATATGCAGAATCTTCATCCAATACCTAATGCATCTTACAGCAGCATTAACAGAGAGAGGATATCTATTGGTTTCACTATAAACAAGATCATTAGGTGTACGTCTATCTAAGCCTAAAAACTGCTTTAAAGCAAAGAGGTGTAGTGATTCACAATGTGTTACAGCTGCACCCAGTCCCCAAATTTCCGCGCCATATAACACAGTGGGTTGTATTTGTGCATCAAATATCTTAATGAACAAGTCAAAAGCATTATTATTCAATAATCGTAATTTTTTCAACACAGTTAACAAGCTTCTTTTACCTCGACTTGCCAGATCTTTACATGCGGTTGTGAAACTAAGCTTTGTAGAAAAACAGATTACTAAATATTTATATATATATTAATCACAGGCATGACTTTTCCATTGTACAACCATTTTTCATGAGCAGCTAAATAACCATCTTTTCTGAATTAAACATTATTACTCTTATTCAGAATACCCTTAAGATCAAGTGCTGTTGCAGCATTGCTTAAGCTATTCAACTAGTGTTGTAAGCCTCAACAGTTTCAGATAGCAGGATGACATCATCAGCAAGCAGAAGAATAAACAATTCTGTGAAATCTTGGGGGGAAGTGGCACCATACTTACCCTTATTAATGACTTCTATGGCTAACTCATTAAGAATAACAGAAAACAATAAGGGGCTACATACATCACCATGTTTGACCCCAGTGGTGCAGCATATTATTATGTCCATCAGCTTAGATCATCATCTTATTCTGCTTCTGACATTCTGATACATGGCTCTCAAACAACGTAATAATTTACGCTTCTCACCATTTTTCAGAATAGGTCATAACAAGTCTCTATTAACAGAATAAAATGCCTTTTCAAAGTCAATAAATGCTACATAGAGCTTACGGTTCTGAGCAAACTGTTTCTGGATAAATGCAAGGAGAGTAAACATATGATCTACAGTGGAATACCCTCTCTTAAAACCAGCTTCGTGTTCACCTGTAATGTTGTTTTTCTTAACTCCTTCCTGTAACCTATTATTAATGATGGTACTATACAGCTTACTACTTATATCACTAAAAGAGATTCCCCTGTATTTATTAGGGTTATCAACATCGCCTTTTTGTGTAATGTTAGAATAATAGATTCATGTGCTTTTTTACATCCAGTCCCCGCCCGTTAGGGATACATCTTAATAATAATAACCCAATACTTATACAGTCTCACAATAGAAACAAGGGGAAATAACCCTTTTCAAAACAGCTCCCCCCCCCCCCAAAGCAAGCAAATAAAAGAAAACCTAAAAATACCCACCCCCACCCCCAAAATCCCTAACCAAAACAAACAAACAAACAAAGAGAAGAAAAACCAAACCAAC
>CM054160.1:24123301-24138301 GCA_028751875.1 Rapana venosa | reverse complement strand
ATGCGCGCTTGTTGACAGCCAGCTGTCAACTTCAAAAACAGTTCTCAGGCGTAATAGAGCAGTCATGTTGTCGCTATCGTGACTTAGAAAGGAGGTAACTCCCTCTAGCAGAGCACTCAAAGCTTCTCAGCCTGTTGGAAGTCGAAAGGTGTGCTGCAGAAATTGGATTTTACTGCAATTTGTGCAGAGAACAATATTTTTATAACTATATCCAAAGGGAGATCACCCCGGAGTCGAGGAGAGAGAAGAGAGAGAGAGAGAGAGAGAGAGAGTGTGTGTGTGGTGTAGTTTCAAGGATAATACTAAAATATATAATTAGAACAGCACAGATCACATCAATATTTTGAAATTAACTAAATTGAACGCATGAAAAAGAAATAAGCAATATCAAATTTACAATAAGGAGAAAAAAATCGCAAAGTCATAAAATGAAACAATCTATACATTGTAAGTAAGAAGAGATAGGGGGGGGGGGGGGGGGAATGAGAGAGAGAAGAGGAAAAGGAGGGGGAGTGTGTGATGTGGTGTGTGTAGGGTGTGGTGGTGTGTGTGTAGTGTGTGTGTGTAAAGAATTAATGCTTTTTGTTTGTAAACAAACAAAACAAAAAGACATAGAAAAAAAATATGAATATATTCTCAAAACAGCACATCATCACTGTCAACATCTTTTTCATTATACTCGTAAGATTTAAACACATATATTGTTATGAAGAATACTTTATAATTTAAAGAGTTAAAAAATAATAATATAAATAAAAAATTTTAAATTTAAAAAGCTTACATTTGCTAAACTCATTTTTCAACAAACAATAATAAAATTGAAAGAGAGAGAGAGAGAGAGAGGTAAGGAGAAAAAAGAAGAGAGAGAGAGAGAGAGAGAGAATGAGAGGAGAGAGAGAGAGAGAAGAGAGAAGAGAGAGAAGAGAGAGGACAACAGTTGACATACATAAAAAGGGAAAGGGAAGGAGCGGGAAGGAGAGAATGGAAAGGGCGAGATAGGTAAGGGAGGATATGTAACTTTATTTTAAGGCTATGGACTGTGGTTTGTTATTGTTGATGTATCAAGTGAGTTGATAATTGAGTTTTGTAGATTGTTATTGATTGATGTTGTTTAACTGAATCTGGGAGGGAGTTCCACAGCATAGGGCCTGAGTAAAGTAGACTAGATTTGAATAAGTCTATTCTCGGAATAAGGACACTGGGCTTTATAGTATTTCTGGATTGGTTTAGAGGGAATTTGTCTTTTAAGTATGATGGAACAGTTCCTGTCATGATCTTGAACATCATGACTCCTTTGTTATATTTTAGTCGTTGGTGTAAGGGGAGAATATTTAATTGAGTATAGTCAGCTTCTAATAAACTTGTCTTTTTTAAAAGGACCAGTTTGAGAGCACGTTTGTACAGACTCAGTAACGGTTTCATAGTGTTTGCACTAGCAGAATCCCACAGGGTAGAAGCACAGTCTATTGTGGATTGTATATAAGATTGGAAGAATAGTTTCCTTGAATGAAAGTCAAGAAAGTGCTTGATTTTAGAAAGTTGGTATACTCTTTGGGACATGTATTTGCATAGTTGAGATATGTGGTAGAACCAACTGAGATTTTCATCAATTGTTACCCCTAAAACCTTGTGGTGATGGGTTTGTTCAATTACTTCCTTTTTAATTTTGATGGGAGTAAGTTTGTGGGTTCAGTTTTGACGCTTTTGTCTAGTGGTAATAAGCATGCATTTTGTTTTTTGGGGTGTATAGACATATGGTTTAGTTCGGTCCATTCAATAAGCTGATCAACACTTTTTTGTAATGCTTTTGCTAGAGAGATAGGGTTATTGTGGCTCGTATGAATAGTTGTGTCATCAGCAAATAGTTCGCATTTGGATTTTATGTGGAGAGGGAGGTGTTTATGTTATAGTGAGAAGAGAATAGGTCCTAGTATGGATCCTTGTGGTACTCCATAATTGATGGCTTGTAGTGTGGATGTAGTTGTGCCTATTGAGACACACTGTTGCCTGTTTTCTAGATAGGAAGCAAGTAGTTGTAAGGTATTTGTAGAGAAATGGTACAGGTTTAGTTTTTTTTATGAGAAGTGTGTGGTCAATTGTGTCAAAAGCTTTTTGAGATCTACAAATAGTACTCCACAAAATGTATTGTCATTAATGTTTGATAGCCAGTTGTCTACGAGGCTAATCAGTGCAGTATGACATGAGTGATTTTGTCTAAATCCAGACTGATTAGGGTGAATTAAGTTGGTAGTATCTAAATGACGGACTATGTGTTTGTTTATATGTTGTTCCAAGGGTTTGGAAAGGATAGATATGATGGAAATTGGTCTATAGTTTGAGGGGTCTGAAGTGTCACCAGATTTGTAGATGGGGATTACTTTAGCTGTTTTGAAGGCATTGGGGAAATGGGTTTTTTTCAAGACAAAGGTTAAATATATATGTTAGTGTGTCTGTGATAACTGGAGCTGATAGCTTCAATATTCTGCTGTCTATTCCATCAAGACCACGCGTTCTTGATTGTTTGAGGTGAGTTAGATAATCATAGACCTCAAGAACAGACATAAACAAATGACATGAGTCAAAAATCTGAGAGAACAAATCAAGTGACACTAAAAAAAAAGAATCATTAACACTGCATACTCCATCAAAAATGAATGTATAGCATCCTAGCTGGTCACCATTACATACACCATTTATAATTTGCAACACAAGAGCAGTGCACATATTCAAGAATAATTTACCATAATTATTGATAACAAAATCTTCAGAATTATGAGAGATATGCTTTTACTATGGGAATCTGAATTAAAAACATTCACTACATAATAAGAAGAAAAGTTTGATGTCCTGCTGTTTAAGTCTCCACACAGTATTATATCTATTTCGTCCAATGTCACCACACAATTGACTTAATATTCTTCCAGCATAACAATTCAATTATCATTGTCAAACATGTTATAAAATGATGAACCTTCAGGTGGGATATACACACATACAAGTAATACATTTCTTGAAGTACACAACAAAGATTTGTCAAAGAGAAAAACACAAATGTTAGATATGGAACATCCAAACATTTCACAAGGGCAACTAACTCATACTTTATTAAACAAACTAACCCACCAGATCATCTCCCTTGATGACTAACTTAAATTGCTTACTTACAGATCTTATAGCCACTAAAAACATCTGCCTGTATATTTTCCAGGAACGTTTCTGACAAATAAAATCAAAGCTACGCACATAAGACACAAAATCCCTGTCAGTTTGTTTAGAAAGCAACCTCATTTACGTTCCAAGATAATTATTTTTTAAAAGTTATTTGTTTCATTTGTATTGCTATGATTCAATGAGTCTACATCATCTAAACTGACGCTATCACTATTTACATTGATGAGACTAGAAACCAAGTTAATGTTATCCATCATCATTTATTAACAAGGGCTCTTTGTTTGAGGGCCACCTACAACAAGATAAATCCTTGGGGACAGATGTTATGCCTAATCCTAGTAAACCTTGGTCAGACATGTCTTTGTCTTGCTTCTTAAAGCCAGTTGTGTCTCACACTCCACAGCACAAACCCTATTGTGTGTGTGACTGACTCAGGCCCACTTATGACTGGTGTTGGTTTATTTTTGCTTAGGCCCACCCTGTTAATTTTGTCTAGGGACCAGTGTAAGTATGGACCGGCCAAAGAGCTATTTGGAGATCATTGAGGGTCACCTTTTCTTCGTTTATAATCAGATGGTCAGAGACCATTCTTACTTGTTTCCCCTCTGCTCTAGCACTCTTTAAATATGGGGTCAGTTTATGCCTAATTTCCCTAACAGACTGAGTAAAATCTTTATCTACAAAAGCACTAGAGCCTTTCAGACGAGATTTTGCCTTCATCATACTAAATTCACCTTGATGAAAACAGCATCTGGCAATAATAGGAGAGTTAGTTTTAGAATTTATACGGGCCACTCTATCAAACTTTACATCCTTGACATCCATTTTTGCAGAGAGAAGATTTTTCATAGCCATCTCACAGTCAGCACCAGTCTCATTTGTTTTCTTCTTTATGCCATGAACAATAATGTTTCGCTGTGTTCGTCCTTCTGCATCGTCACCCTCTTTTCTAGCTTATCTACTCTGTTCGTCAGTTCTGTATTTGTCTGTCCTAGTTCTATGTTTTCAGTTCTGAGATTGTCCATGTCTCTTCTAAGGTCACACATTTCTTCTTTCAGAACACCAACACTGTCTATCAACACCTGTATCTCTCTTTTCAAACTGTCCACTGTAGGCTTCAACAGGTTTTTCAGCTTCTCTATTTTGACTGTCATCGTGTTCAGCATCAGTTCCTGGGGAGTTGCTGCAGGAGAGGAATCCTGTCTGTGTTGAACGGTCGTAGGTGTGTTGGCAGCCATCTCTGCACTGGTTTTGGTCCTACAGGAAGGCTTCCCTGTGATTGTTTGACCCCTACCCTCACCACTCGTCAAGCTCGTTTGCCTCAGCTTGCGTCTTTGGCCAGTAGATTTAGGGGGTGGGGGGGGGGGGTCCCAGGGTTGGTCTGCACATCACCACACTGCAATAAAAGTGTTCCCCCCCATAAAAAAATATATAGGTGGGGGTCAGTCCTAACATGACAGTCTCACCAGCTTTTCAGTTGTCAGGATGGAGGTACACATGGCAGATTTGAATTCTGCCACTGCCACAAATGTCCCACAGACAGCCCTGTACAGTTGTACTGAAATTCCCATCCTCCTGATCTAGCTACATGCCAACAATGAAAAACTAAAACCACTTACAACTAGCCACTAATTCACAAAAATACAAGAGCAATTTCAGTACATCTTCTCTTTCACATCACATGATGGGCTCCCACACACACACACACAGAAGAGAGAGAGAGAGAGAGAGAGAGAGAGAGAGAGAGAGAGAACTATAATGAAATTTTTTTGCTGTTAAGCTAATAAGCTCATACAGCAGCAAAGCATTGCAGCACAACCCAATTACATAACATGGAAACCACGGCATTGATCTTCATAATGTATAGGAATCACAAACTCTTTACTGTCCAGATTTGTTACGACATTCCGAGCCTTTCTTGTTCCAAGTCTCTGCTACACACACTGTCAGCCAAGGTCAAAGTGCAGGAGATCAAAAAGAGTCGGTAAAGGTAGGCCCTAAATCCCGTGAGGCTGTGCTAAGGTTTCCCTGTATGGTGTGTCCTGGATTCGCTTCCCTTTCCGCAAACTGGTGAGCCTGACACGTTCCTCTTTTAACATGTTTTGTCTTGCTGTTTAACAAACCAGTACACACACTCTGCATCAGTGTCTGATTTGCATGCTATTGGATCACAATGTCATCAGACTCGCATGTCACAAAATCTTTACCATCTGAATGATGAAGGACAGTTTTTTCTGAAGTGTTTATTTCTGTGGCTGTCTCTCAGTCTTTTCTGGACAGATCTGTCAGTCAAAGTAGCAACATATCGTGTGACATTCCGTATGTCAAATCCATCAACAATATTATGAATCCTCGATTGATAGTCCATATCAGGCTGCACAACACACACACATCGGCACCACAGTCAGACACACCTGGGGATTCCATATCAACCAATGATGGCAACATAACTGATGTTGAGAGAGAGAGAGAATGAATGAATGAATAATGAATGAATCTGTATTTTTCAAGGGTAACAGAATAAGCATGCGCATACTGTTTTTTCATCCGGCCCTTGCCCTGATTAGGGACTATCAACAAAACCAGGGGGAAAAGGCCTACTACAACAACGACAACATGATTTTATAAAGATAAGTATATATTTAACATACATAATTCCTAACTGAATTGAACATTAATTTCAAGAGATACATAGATTCTAATTTTTTGGGAGAAGAGAGATATGGTTTATAAACATATAATTCTCAAATAAATTAAACATTAACATGAAAACTAATACACTGATTATAATTAGGTAATATGGATAACGTAAAATAGAGGGGAGACAGCAAGAAGCAAGAGAGAGAGAAAAAGAGAGAGAGAGAGAGCATTTTTAGGTTACATCAACATAAAAATAAACCAGATATCAAACTTTGATAAAGCATCCTCACTAAAACCTTTTCTTGTGAGGAGGGAGAGAAAGAGAGAGAAAGAGAGATACAAAGAGAGAACTCTGAACTCTGAAATAGTTTAATAGTACATCGGCCTTAGGCCACAATACAACAAAAGGGAGTGTTGGGGGCGGGGGGGGCGGGTATACAATGGAAGAGAACAATGATTTCACAATGCAAATACAATTTTGAATCAGTTGAAAAGCTTCACTTCTATGTATGTACACATATTCCCTGTAAAACATTTAGGGTTTTAACTTGGTAACTATGTACGCTCACTCTTTTCAGTTTGTTCACAAAGCACCAGCATAACTTACGAAAGATGAAATGCGAAAAAACGTCCTGAGAATCATGGCTATTGTGTCGTGAATCTAATTTACTGTAAACAGTCTAAGACAGCAATGCAATCTTGAATAAGAAAAAGAAACAGTCAAACCAACCGAATGACAAATAACCCTACCGTGTGTTCAGTATATGAAACGAAACTGATGATTCATTTTAGGATTACAGCATCCTAAATGGGTTGAAATAGTCAGTAATATAGTCTCTTTCCCAATTTAAAGTTATTTAAAATGTTGATAAACTTTGAAAGCAAAAAACTTAATGAATATTACACCTTATACAGTGATGCGGACATCACCATAAAATAGTATCACTTAGAACTTTCAAGAAAAGAAAGAGGAAACGTTCACAATAATAATAAACACAACAAAACAATAGAAAAAGGCAAAAAAAATAATGCAGTATAGTGAAACATTAAAAAGTAATGTTCCAAATGACAGATTACAGTTCATCGGTGTCCTTCGGTTTGTGCATGAAATACATATCTAGATAAAACTATTTTGGGAGAGTGGTATTTTTGGCTCTGAGAAGCAGGTTTTGAGGAGGAGTACCAAAATCGCTAAGGAATTTGTTCCTTATATCGTCATATGCATTACACTTAAACACAAAATGCTGTTCATTTTCAATCTGATTTTTGCAAAATGGACAGTATTTGTCACGAACGATTTGCTATATTCGATGTACATTATTATTTAAAGGAAGAACATTAAATCTTATTTGTGTAATGGCAACACGAAAGCAAAACACATCCATATCAAGAATGTACTGTTCTTTTCCAAAATGGTTTAAATGATCGATAAGGCTGGTATCTATCGCGATCTTAAATAGTGCCTGTCCATTCTTGAATGTACATATCAACAAGCCTCTGTTTGAATGTGGCCAAGAAAAGTTTTACATTTCCAACACCCTGTTGAACCCAAAAACAATGTTAAACCCAGTTGCACACAGAACTTCTCTTACTTTTGAGACCAACATTGTTTACCACAGATGGTCTAATTTTTAGTAACATTTGATAAGCTTTGCATGGTAAACGTTCAATATTCATTTCTAACAATTTCCCACCAATATCTCACACAGGCTACATAAGAATTCATGTATAATGGATATCTGCCAAGGTCTCCATATACCTTTCTATTAGGAGTCTTACTTGGAACACCCAAAAACCTCTTACAAGCCATCATATGGACCTTTTCTATATGATCTAATCTTTTTCAACCCCATATTTCAGCAGCATAAAGCAATATTGGCTGTATCTTAGCGTCAAAAAATTTAAAAAAAGTGTTTGGAGTCATTTCTTTATACTTTTGAAAAACCTTGTTCAGCTGAAATACTGCCTTTTTCCCTTTAGTTGTCAAATGCAATGTACCTCTTTTTGCACTGATCATAGTTATAAAGCTATTTTCCTAAATAACAATAATCATTAACAACTTCCAGTCTGTTACCTTTATAGAACCCATTTTTCACGCCTTCCTAACATCCCCCCTTTTTGAATACCATGTTTCTTATTTTTTCTATATTTACGTTAAGTTTTATGCTTTCACAAAATGATTCTAAGATATTTAACTGATTTTGGAGACCACATGGTGTCGTTGGAAATCAAAGCCACGTCTCAGCAAAGAGAAGGATAAGTAATTCCATGACATTGGATATAAATGCACTCCATGTTTACCTTTGTCATTGATAAGTTTAGCTAGTTGTTTTTATAAAACATGGAGAATAATGTTGGGCTGAGAACACAGCCTTGCCTTACCCCAATTGGTGTTTCAAACATCTTCGTTATTTAAAAATTTGCACGGACACCAGATATTAATGATTTATTACATGGCTATATTGCTGCGAAAAATTTTCCTTTTACTCCTTGTTTTGAATTTCACTGTAACAGTTTGTCATGTCTAACTGAATCAAATGCTTTTTTAAAATCTACGAAAGCTACTTCAATTTTTTTGCCTTTTTTATTCATACAACACTGAATGGCTGCATATAGAGTAAATATCTGATCAACTGTAGAGTATTTCTTACGAAAACCTGCCTGACATTCAGTAATTAGATAGTTATTCTCTAACCATGAGTACACTGTGTATTAAGTATGGAGGTTTTAGCATTTAGAAATGACACTTAAAAAAGAAAACTCCTCTATAGTTGTCTACATTATTAACATTCCCTTTTTTTGCAGAGGTTGATTATGGCTTTTTGACCATTCCTGTGGATAGATTCCTTTTTAAAAAATGGCCTGAAAAGTTTTGTTAGAAAAAGCACATTTTTACCACCACTTTTTAACATTTCTGCTAATATATCATCAACCCCCCTAGCTTTCCCCTTTTTTTAAATCTTCTTATAACCCTACATACTTCATCCTCTGAGATCTGTTGATTCAAAACATGGTCTGTTTCTTCTAAAAGGTCAAAATCCACTTCAATATCCCTTCCCTGTTCCTCTGCATTACCTTGAAACACGTTTTTGAAATGTTCAAACCAAATCTGTCTGTAGAAATGTTATTTTTAATCCTTTTCCTGTTTGCACAACCATTGTTCTTAGTTTATTCCAAAAAGCATGCTGAGTTGCTAATTTCCTTTTCTAAATCTTCAGCTGTTTGTTTTCGAAAAACTTGTCTTTTAATCTTTAATAGGTGTCTGTATTGTTTTCTTGCTGTAACATATGCTTGTCTGTCTTGATCTTTTTGAGTTCTTCTGAAATAACGCAATAACTTTGTAGTTTCTTTTTTGGATTTTCTACATTCACTATTTAAACCATTCTGACCCTTTTTTTCCCTTTTTTAACCTAACTGTCTTAAACATACAATTACTGGGGGTCTTTTAAACACTGTAAAATGTTCTATAGCAGTATCTATAATCTGTCTAGATTTTCTATTGCCCTCTTTACTCTATTTTGTATATCTTCACCCCAATTTTTATGAAAGACTTTCCTGAGTTTTGTCCCAAATATATTTCTTGCACATAACATTTTGATTATGTTTTGCATGGCAATCTGTACAATTTCTAGCTGCTTCTATCTCTATAGAAACGGCAAGTGGTCAGATTCAACAATATTTTCAACCTTTAAAGACATGGGCGTGTTTCAGAACAAAAAGCTCAATAGATGCAACAAAATAATCTACTGTACTTTCCCGGGAATATCCCAAAGTATGTACAGCTTTCATAAAATGTTGTTCTGTAAGACCATTCAATATATTTCAATCAAACATATTACAAAATTCAACCAGTTGTTCACCAAAAGTATTGACAAAACTATCTTGAGAGTTTCTTGGGAACTATTATTGACAGGCAGGTTGTGTTTTCAAAATCACTATTGTCACCATTGAATGAATAATTGCTATGGGCTGTTCTAGCATTTAAGTCCCCATTTACAAGGATAGAAAAATCACCATGTACATCATACAAATCTGGGCAGACATTGATCTAACATTCTATGCCAAATGCGCCTTCATGGCTATTCCAAAATGCTGGTCCCATGGAGGAATATAACAAGAAATGAACATAATGTTTTTTTCTGTAGCAAATAGAGTTTTTTGAATTATTAGACCACCATGTTTTCTTGTTCTATTTGCACATGTCAATAAAACCCTTTTAAAGTTTTTCTAATTAGAACAATCACACCCCTGAATAACGACCTTGATGAGACAATTTCTTTGCTTTTGATGTGAAGATGATAAGTCTTTAAATAAATCAGAGTCAAAATCAAAGGCAACAATGTTTCAGTTAAACATATAAATCATAGGAAGTGAGAAAGTTACAAAATCATGGTTTTCCAGTTTTTGTAAAAGACCATTAACATTGTAATTAAGGAATTTAGCAGAACTTTTATTTTCAATATGTACACATGATACTAGTGCTGTTTCTTTATCAGCAGATTTAGCATCAGGAAAAGTGACCCGGCCGATGTCCTATTTATTGGTGCCTGAAGCACCCTTCTTTCTGTGTTGGGACCCAGACTTTTGGGATTTATTTTTGCCCTGTGGATTGTTGCTAGACCCTGCTTTTTTAAAAGAGTCCACAATGCTGCTCTGGCTGCAATACAAAGAGAGAGAGAAAGAGAGAGAGAAAAAAGAGAGAGAGAGAAAGAGGAGAGATAAAATGTTAACAATAACAAAATTTTATTGCCCTTAGCTAATAAGTCCATACAGCAGCAAAGCGTTGCAGCACGACACAATTACATGACATGGAAACCATGGCATTAATCTTCATAATGTACAGCAAATCACGAAACTCTTTACTGTCCAGATTTGTTACCACAATATTCCGAGCCTTTCTTGTTCCAAGTCTCTGCTACACACACTGTCAGCCAAGGTCAAAGTGCAGGAGATCAAAAGAGTCGGTCAAGGTAAATCCTGTGAGGCTGTGCTAAGGTTTCCCTGTATGGTGTGTTCCTGGATTCGCTTCCCTTTCCACAAACTGGCGAGCCTGACACATTCCTCTTTTAACATGTTTTTGTCTTGCTGTTTAACAAACCAGTACACACACTCTGCATCAGAGTCTGATTTGCATGCATACTGGATCACAATGTCATCAGACTCGCATGTCACAAAATCTTTACCATCTGAATGATGGAGGACAGTCTCTCAGTCTTTTCTGGACAGATCTGTCAGTCAAAGTAGCAAAATATTGTGTGACAATCCATGTGTCAAATCCACCAACAATATTATGAATCCTATTGATAGTCCACATCAGGCTGCACAACACACACATCGGCACACAGTCAGACACACCTGGGGATTCCATATCAACCAATAATGGCAACACAACTGTTGTTTTCTTGCTGCTATCTTGTGTGTGGTGTGTGTGTGTGTGTGTGTAGAGTTGGCATGTCTATTTCATATGTACCTGCACATGCTGTACTCGACTGTTCTACACCACTGTCAGGCAGACAGAGGCACTGAAGACACAGTCACTGTCACACACAACACCTGCCTGCTTCTCTTTATGTTCTCAGGTCGCAGCGAATTTGGGAGAAAGGTTTTTTTCCTGTAGTATTGCACTTGGGTGTTGGGATTCACTGTAGGATCCGCCATATTTGTTGACACTGCTGTGTCAACTGGCTTCAGTTGCAAGACAAAAACCACATTGTTCCCCTCCCCTGCCACCTTCCAGCTGGAGACAGCATTATCAGTCAGCAGGGCACTTAAGGTTTTCTCCACAGTCGCTGGAAGTCCAGAAACTGGCATTTTCAGACAGAATTATAAGTTATCTGCAGCTCTGAAAAGTACCCCTGTTGCTTCCCATCAAGTGAGCACCCCTGAAAGAGAGAGAGAGAGAGAGATGAGAGAGAGAGAGAGATGAGAGAGAGAGAGAGAGCTCTGAACTCTGAACTCTGAACTTTTTAATTGTACTTTGGCCATGGGCCACAATACAAGCGAAAGGGGGCGAAGGGGAGTAAAAATAAGTAGACAAAAAAACACAACTTCAATCAACTGTCTAAAAATGCAATACATTCTAATGCATAACAAACAACTAAGCCTCATCAATACCATTCATCTCAACACAGTCATGACTAAGATTTGTCATCAATATCGGTGATAACAGTCCAAACACTTATCATCATTATCTTCAACACTTCCAACATCATTGTTTGTTCGAAATCTTGGTCACTTTAATAATAATAATAATCAATAATAATAATTAAATAATATATGGAATTTTTATAGCACTGAATCTTGTAAAGCAACAAATCAAAGCGATTTAAAAAAAAAAAATTTGGGGTTAAAAAAAAAAAAAAAAAAATTTTTTTTTTTCCCCCCGGGGGGGGGGTTTTTTGGGGGGGGGCCCCCCTTTTTTTTCCCCCCCAAAAAATTTGGCCCCCTTTTTTTTTGGCCGGGGTTGGGGGTTTTTTTTCCCCCCCCTTTTTCTTTTTAGGGGGCCCCCGGGGGGAAAAATTTTTTCCCCCCCCGGGGTTTGGGGAAAATTCCCCCCCCCTTTTTTTAACCTTCATTTGCAAAAATTTTTTTTTTTCCCCCCGGGCCCCCGGGGGGGGGTTTTTTTTCCCCCCCTTTTTTGGGGCCCCCCAAAAAAAAAAACCCCCCCCCCCTTTTTTCCCGGGGGAAATTTTCCCCGGGGCCTTAATTTTTTCCCCCCAAAAAGGGGGGGGGAAAAAAGGGGAAAAAAAATTTGGGGGGGAAAAATTTTGTTTTTAATTCCCCCCGGGGGGGGAAAAAAAAAGGGGGGGGGGGAAAGGGGGGGAAAATGGGGGGAAAAAAAAACCCCAAAAATTCTTTTTTTTTAAAATTTTTTCCCTTCCAAAAAAACCCCCCCAAAAAAAAAAAATTTAAAAAAAAAAACCCCCCAAAAAAACCTTTTTTTTAAAAATTTTAAAAAAAAAACCCCCCCCTTTTCCCCCCCCTTTTTAAAAAAATTTTTTTTTTTTTAAAAAAAAAAAATTAAAAATTTTTAAAACCCCCTTTTTTTTTTTTTTCCTTTTAAAAAAAAAAATTTTTTTTTAAAAAAAAATTTTTAAAAAATTTTTTTTTTCCCCCCCAAAAGGAAAACCCCCAAAAAAAAAAAATTTTTTTTTTTTTTTTGAAAAGGGGCCAAAGGTTTTTTTTTGGGGGGTTTTTTTTTTTTTTTTAAAAAAAAGGGGGGGGGGGGGGGGTTTTTTTAAAAATTTTTGGGGGTTTTTTTTTTTTTTTTTTTCCCCCCCCAACCCAAAACCCCTTTTTTTAAAAACCTTTTTCCTTTAAAAAACCCCACCCCCAAAAAACCCCCCCCCCCAAAAATTTTTTTTTAAAAAGAAAACCAAAAAACCCCCCCCAAAAAAACCCCCAAAAAAAAAAATTTTAAACCCGGCCCTTTTTTTGGGGAAAAAAAAAACCGGGGGGGGGTTTTTTTTTTTTTTTAAAAATTTTAAAAATTTTTTCCCCCCCCCCTTTTTTTTTTTTTTTTTAAAAATCTTTAAAAACCCCCCCCCCTTTTTTTTTTAAAAAAAAAATTTTTTCCCCCCAAAAAATTTTTTTTTTCCCAAAATAAAAAATTTTTTTTTTGGGGTTTTCCCAAAAAAGGGAAAAAAGGGGCCATTTTTTTTTAAAAATTTTTTAAAAAAATTTTTTTAAATTTTTTCCTTTTAAAAAAAAATTTTTTCCTTTTTAAAATTTAAAATTTTTTAAAACCCCGGGAAAAAAAAATTTTAAAAAAAAAAAAAACCCCCAATTTTAAAAAAAAAAAAAATTTTTTTTTAATTTTTTTCCCTTTTTAAAAAACCCTTTTTTTAAATTTTAGTTTTAACCAAAAAAAAAATTTTAAAATTTTTTAAAAAAAACCCCAAAAAAAACCCCAAAAAAAAAATTTTTTGGGGGAAAAACCCCAAAAAAAAAATTTTTTAAATTTTTTTTGGGAAAAAAACCCCCTTTTGGAAAAAAGGGGTTTTTTTAAAAAAAAATTTTTTAAAAATTTTCAAATTTGGTTAAAAAATTTTTTTAAAATTTTTTTTTTCCTTTTTTTTAAAATTTAAATTTTTAAAAAAAAAATTTTTTTTTTCCCAAAACCCTTTTTTTTCCCTTTTTTTAAAAAAAAAAAAAAAAAACCCCCCCAAAATTTCCCCCAAAAAAAAACCCCCCTTTTTTTTTTTCCTTTTTTTTTAAAAATTTTTTTTTTTTTTTTTTTTTTAAAAAAGGGGGAAATTTTTTTTTTGGGTTTTTAAAAATTTAAAAACCCCCAAAATTTGTTTTCCCAAACCCCCCCCCTTTTTAAATTTTTTTTTTTAAAAAAATTTAAAAAAAAATTTTTAAAAAATTTTTTTTTAAAAAAAAAAAAATTTCCCCCCCCCAAAAGTTAAAAATTTTTGGGCCAAAAAAAAAAACCCCCCTTTTTTTTTAAAAAAACCCCCCAAAAAATTTTTTATAAAAAAAATTTTTTTTTTAAAAAAATTTTTTTTTTTTTTAAACAAAAATTTTTTTTTTTTTTTAAAATTTTGAAAAAAAAAAATTTTTTGTTAATTCCAAAAAATTTTTTTTTTTTTAAATTTTTTTTCCTTTTTTTTCCCCCCTTTTTTAAAAATTTTTTCCTTAAAATTTTCAAAAAAATTTTTTTTTAATTCCCCTTTTTTAAAAATTTTTTTTTTTTTGGGGGGCCTTTTTTTTTTAAAAAAAAAAAAAAATTTAAAAAACCCAAAAAACCCTTTTTTTTTTTCCCTTTTTTAAATTTTTTAATTTTTTTTTTTCCACAAATTTTTTTTTTTTTTTTTTTGGGTTTTTTTTTAAAATTTTAAATTTTTTTTTTAAAATTTTTTTTTGAAATTTTTTTTTCCCCCTTTTTTTTTTTTAAAAAAAAAAAAAATTTTTTTTTTTTTCCCCAAATTAAATTTTTAAAAAAAAACCCCCCCCCCCCCCCCCCCCCCCTTTTTTTTTTTTTAAAAAAAAATTTTTTTTTTTAAAAATTTTTTTTTTTTTTTAATTTTTTTTTTTTTTTTTTTTTTTTTTTCCCCTTTTTGGGTTTTAAATTTTAAATTATTTTTCTTTTTTTTTTTTTTTTTAAAAATTTTTTTTTTTTTTTGGGGTTTTTTTAAACAAAAAATTTTTTTTAAAAAAATTTTTCAAAAATTTTTTCAAAATTTC
>CM054160.1:24085801-24120801 GCA_028751875.1 Rapana venosa | reverse complement strand
AAACTCCTTTTTTCATATCTTTTTTGGGGTTTTTTTTTATCAATTCCGAAAGTGACATCTTGATCATTTTTTTGTTTCTTATTTAAGAAAGGCCTTTCTCCCTTACTTGTTTTGGGAATTTTTAATATTGAACCCACACTTTTTTGAGCTCTCGCACAGGCCAAAGCACATAAAACATGCACTCCCACGCAGGTGCGCGCCCTACACACCATACAAAGGGCATACTCCAGGCCCCCCACCCCTGAAAACACACAAAAAACACACCCCACAAAAAACCAAAACCCACCCCAAAAAAACACACTTACTCATTCAAGCCCAGCAATTTTAGAAGCGTATTTAAATCCCACAAAAAAAAACAACACCAAACTATCTTAAAATTAAATTGTCAAAGCCCCTCAAAAAAGGGTTTCAAAATTCAATCAAGTTTTTCTTCCTCCGGTTTACTGCATGGGAAAAAACCTGGAGACCCCTGTGCAAGTTTTTTCTATTTGTATTGTAAATAAAAACCCTGAATGGGGGTTTTAGCTAACCCCCCCCGAAATTTTGTTCAAATCAGAATTTGGGGACATACAACAAGGGAAAATGCTTTCGTCTTCCATTGTGCCCCGCAAAAGGGGTTTATTTCTTTTGCGGGAAAATTTTCTAAATCGGTGCACTTTACATTGTTTGGGAGAACATTTTAAAACTGACTTGGGGAAATTTGGGCCCAAATCTGAAACCGTTGGTTTCCCCTGTCGTCACATATTATTTCCCTTTTCAAAAATTTTTTTAAAGGATCTATAATTAATATACCTATCACGGGTTTTTAAAAGTGCCAGACCACTCTTGGATGTACTGATTTAAAAGTCTCGCTTCAATAATTTTAAACATTTTGCCTGACCGAAAACCCCCTTTCTGCAACCAAAAAAAACTAAAAAAGTCTCGCTTTGGTTTTTCCCTTAAATTTTTGAATTTCCCCCCAAAAATTTTTTTCCCAAATTTTATCTAATTCCAAAAAAGCATTGATAAGCTTTGTGTGGAAAATCTGTCATTATTCATTTGTAAACAATTTTAAACCCAAAACTTAGACGAAATATAGAATTAACATTTCAGGGATATCTTCAAATTTCCATAAACCATTTTATTTTTGGAAATTTCAACTGGAAACCCCCAAAAACTTTTTTCAAGCCATAGTATGAGCTTTTTTAAATGATTTTAATTTTTTTAAAACCCATATTTCAGAAGTACAGCAGGGAAATTTGGGTTTAACTTTAACATCCAAAAAAACTTAAAAAAAAAGTTTTTTGGGGGTCATTTCTTTATATTTTTTTAAAAGCCCTATTCAGTTGAACAACTGCTTTTTACCCCTTTGATGCCAAAACCCTTCGGTACCTCTTTTTATGCTAATATGTAGTGAAATGGATTTCCCAAATTTGCCCCTTAAAAATTTAAAAACTTAAATTTTTACCCCTTTAAAACCCCTTCTCATGACGTCCAAAATACCCCCTTTTCTGTAATTTCCAAATTTTTTTTTATTCGGGTTTACAAATTCAATTTTATGACTTGAACAGTTATGTTGGATGTTTAATTGGTTTTGTAATCCATTTCATGAGTAAGGGAAAACAAAGCCACATCACCGCAAAGAAAAATATAAACAATTTTCCTTTAAAGTCTGGGGAAAAATTTTGGGTCCCTTTTCTTCCTTTAAATTCATTTTTACTTAAAAAGGGATTTTTTAAAAAAAGAAAAAAACGTAGGCGTTAAAAACAACCCTTGCCTTACCCCAAATGGGCACTCCCCCCCAAAAAAAGTTAAAATTCACAAATTTTCAGTACCCATGAGGGCTAAAAAAAGGAAAACATTCTTTAATGGAAGCCAAAATTTTCCCTTCAACCCTTGGGTTTTTCCCAAACATTAAGCGTTTGGGCATGATGTACAGAATTTAAACGTTTTTTGAAAACAAAAAAGTACATACAATTTTTTTTTGTTTTTTTCATCATACATTTTTTGGGGCCCAAAAGCATATAAAATTAAAAATTTGATTTAACAGTTGGAAAATCCCCTTCGGAAAAAACCCGCCTGACTTTTTAGAAATAATATTATGGGCTTCTAACCAGTTATAAAGTCGGGCAATTCAATATTGTTGTTATAACATTTTGAAAAAAATACTTAACAGTGACACTCCCCTGTAATTATCTGCATTTTCAATATCTCCTTTTTAGGGAAATAGGTTTTATTATGGTTTTGACCAAATCTTTGGATAAAAACCTAAAATGAAAAAAAGTGTTAAAAAATTTTACCCAAAAAAAAAAAGTACAGCTTTTTCCCCCCTTTTTTTTAAACCCCTTTTTAGCTAATTTATTTCAATCCCACGGCTTTTCCATTTTAAACTTTGGTATGCTTTGTTTCTATTTGATTCCCCAGATTTCTTTTTTCAAAATGTGGTTTTTTTCTCCTTTCCCTTTTAAAAACTTTTCCCAAATTCCTTCTATGTTTAAATTCAAAGGTTTTGAAATTTCATTTTTGAAATGGTTATAAAAGTCATCACTACTAATAGAGTTGTTAATCACAACACGGTTTCCACATCCCCTGCTTTTTACTTTTTTCCAAAAGTGTGAAGGAAATTTGGAAAAGCTATTTTCTAAAGTTTTTGCTTTATTTTTTATAACTTTGTTTTTTGTCTTTTGCAACCCTTTATATAATTTCCTTTTTTTCGACATAAAAAAGTCTGTCCCTTTCCCCCTTTTTGGGTTTTTTGGAAATGGTTTAACTTTGATACTTTTTTTTTTGCTACTTCACATTCTTTTTCAAAAAATTCAATTTTCTAATTTTTTTCCTGTGATGTCTTTTTTAACATGCCTTAAAATGGCCCCCTTTCAAAATTTTAACAAACATATCTAAAGCCTAATTCCCTTTTTTGTTATCTATAGTATTTGTGGCCCTTGTGAAATTTTTTTGCATGTCAGTCTGTTTAATGCCTTCAAAAAGTCTTCTTTCTTATTCATTCCATACTAGTTTTTTAAGAAAATTTTTTTTTAGAAATTCTCACTGCCTTTTGTTTTCTACCCCAAAATTTTTTCGTGGCTTTTATCTTCATAAAACCCGGAAGATGGTCTGACTCTGTTAAGTTTTCCACAAATAATGAAAGTATTTTAAAGATGTTACTAATTTAAAGATGAATGAAGTAGTCAATGTACTTGGAATGAGATGCCCCATAAAAATATAATATTGCCCCCCCTTCTGAAAACACAAAACCCCTTAGAATAACACCCTCCCAAAAATATTACATTTTTTCCCAATTAACTGATTTCCCCAAAAACATTTGTTTCAATTAATTTTGATTTCCCCGGGGATTTTGGAAAAATTTGGGAAAAAAATTGCAAATTTTCAAAATCATCAAAAGTCATCCCCAACATTTTAATATAGGTGGCAGTTTCCCGGGATTGAAAAACCCCTGTGAGTATAAAATTAAAGTTTATCTTTAAACTTTGGAGCTCAAAATAAAACATTGCTCCATCTTCCATACCTACACCCCCTTTTTTGGGTTTTTTAAAAAACGAATCCCAAAGGAGGAATATATGTCAAAACAAAAATTGATCTTTTTTTTGTACCCAAAAAATCTTTGTGGCCCAAATTTTCAAAAAAACAGTTTTTTTCAGTCTTTTAACCTCAAATTTTTTTCCCCAAAAATTTCAAGGGTTTTTGACTAACGGAAAATTTCCCCCCCCCGAAAAAACCCTTTCCCCCGATGTGATAGTTTTTTGGCCTTCGAAAAAACCCTTTAAAAAAATCATTAAAGATGGGGGAAACAAAATCAGCTGCAAAAAAAGTTTTTTGTTAAACAAATGATATCATATTTTAGCAAAAAAATCATAAAATCTCTGTTGTAATTTTAGGCAAACGACCTTAACATTATAAGTTTGGGAAAAATTTTTTTCAGAACTATTTACCATTGGTCAGACCTTTTCACTGCCTCTTTGCCCGGTTTCTTTCATTTGCAGTTTTTGAAAAAACCCCCCTTTCTTTCTGACTTTAAATTTTTGTGGGCCCGGGCCCAATCCCTTTTTTTTCCCTTCCCGGGCTACCCCCATTTTTTGCTTTTGTCTTTATTTTTGAGGTTGAAATTTCTTTCAAATGGGGGCCCCCTGAGTGAAAATCTGTTTAAAAAAAATCCCTAAGCTACTTTGGTACCAGAAATTGCTGGCACTTTACGGCAGCTTTTCTTACCAGTGCTAATTGAGAAGCAGCACGCCTGGGCCGTAGGGGGCCCGCTTTGAGCTCCGGGGGCGGGTTTGGGCTGCCGCTCTCTGTCTTGTGGGTGGGTCCCCGGGTCTGTGGGTTCACTTTGGGTTCCCCTTTCAATAATTGCATCTCTTTCTTGTTTAAAAATTTTTTTGGGCCATGGTACATAGTTTGCCCTGTTTTTGGGGCCGTTTACTTCTTTCTACTTTGTTGTCAGTGTTTCTTTTCGATATCTGTCTTGTCAGTCTCTTATTAAATTTTATGTCTTTATCTGTCATCAGAGTTCTGTGTTTCCCCGTGGTTTTAAAAAAAAATCTTAAATCATTTCATAGTCTTTGTTTCCTCCCCTGTTTTTTTTTCATCCCCGACAATTTGTCAGATTTGTCGTTTCCGGGATTTTGTCAGGTTATATCATCATCTGTCTTCCCCCGCTAGCAGCTTTCCCCCAAAAACCCTTTCTTAGTGTCATCAAGATTTTAAAAGTCCCCTGTTTTTGGTTACTTTTTCCCGAATTACTGCCCAAAAATGTCCTGCACCATTCAGTGGGTCTAATTTTTTGAATCTTCCTTTTTTTAACCCGTCATTCTTGTATATTCAGTTGTCAAATTTTTTGTTTTTTTCTTTTGTACATGTCTGATGTGTGTATTGCAGGATTTTGTCTTTGGTCAGAGTCTGT
This sequence comes from Rapana venosa, assembly GCA_028751875.1. Classification (NCBI taxonomy): domain Eukaryota; kingdom Metazoa; phylum Mollusca; class Gastropoda; order Neogastropoda; family Muricidae; genus Rapana; species Rapana venosa. The sequence goes on along the minus strand of CM054160.1, from coordinate 24,115,904 downwards.
GTTTTTTTTTTTTCTCCCCCCACATAAACAATCCTCTCTGGTCAGTTGCTTTGTGAGTCACTGCCCCACTGTAGAGGGGGGGACCTGGACAAACTGGTACAACCATGCCCCCTTTTCCGGGCTTGATGACCCGTCTTCTGCTGTGGCGTCTACTGTCCCCCTGGTGGACAGCGTAGAAGTGGTTGGGTTTGGGCCCTTTTGCTTTTTCCCTTCCTGGGGGGCCGCATGTTGCTGGGGTGATCCACCCGTTCTCTGGGCCGGACCTGTTGTGCACCCCTGACTGGTGATTGTCACGATGCTTTCTCCTCTTGGGCCCCCCGTAGGGGACTGTGTGATGCTGAGGCCCCCTGCTTCCCAGGTGATGACCGTTTGGAAAAAACAGGACCTGACTCCCTTTTTAAGCTCCACGCCCCTGTTCCCGGATTGGGGGCCACTTTTCTTTTGGTGTGCGGTTGTTTGGGTTTTTTGGGGGAACCCCCGGGATCATCACGCCCAATTTTGGGGCCCGTTTTCCTTTCTCTCACCCGCAGTTTCCATGGTGGAAAATATGCTATTTTGCCCTGGCTTTGATGAAAGTCTATCATTTCTCTTTGGTGTGATGTTTGGTCCAAGCTTGATGCCACTTCCCCTGGGGTTTGTTCCCGAAGTCTTGTTCCCCTCACAGCCATCTTTTCGGGCCCATCCCGGGAGAAATGAAAAATGATGGGCCCCTGGTTTTACTTCTCCAAGCACCCCCCGGGTTTTCCAATGCGATATGCTCTTGCAATGTCTTCTTGGCGCCAGTCCAAAAAAAAGGGGAAAGGTCCCTTTTTAAAAGTTAATTTTACATACTGAGTTATTGGGTGATCTGTTTCTCCTTCAAATTCTTCCACAAATTTTTTCAACTTTACATTGTTAACTTTTTTTTTTTCACTCAGTTGATTTCCAAAATTTTTCTCCAGTGCTTCCCGGGCCTTTTAATTTTTTGATTTGGCCCTTTTTTCTTTCAATTAAAAAATGGATCCTTGTTTTGGGGTCACACAACCCCTTTTAGTTTCCCAAAAATCTCTTCAAAGGGAAAATTGAGGAACCCCCATTAGAGCTGTTTAAATTTTCTTCAATGCAAATCTTGAAACCCATTTTAGTGCACAAGGGAAGGGCCTTGCTGGGATCTGGGGTAAAAACCCCCCAGGGCTATTTATATGCATGAAAATGTGTGGGGATGAAAACATTTCCCCCCTTTTTAGACATTTTGAACTTCTTTTCAAGCGCCTGTTTTCAAAAATGGATATTGTCACGTAACCAAAAAACCCCAAAATTTGGAGGGGGAGCCCAAAGGGCCGGGATTCGTACACATCACTGTTAACCCCCTTTGCATTAGGTTGTGGCTTGCAAATGTGCCCCCCCCACCACAGCTGCCCTGTTGTTACTTGCACGTGCATTTTGGGCCCAAAAGTTTGTGGTTTTTGACAACAAATGAGTTCAGGTTAAAAAAACCGGTTTCTTATTGCCCATAGTAATTAACAAAAACGTTATTTCGGCATTATTACTAACCTCATTTGTGATTTGTTTAATGTTTCTCTTTACCCTCCTTCTTCAACACTGTTCCAAAAATCACCACCTTATAAACCCGAACTTCACTTTTTCATGCAAATGCAGAGCACTCAAAACCACGTCCATCGGCACCACAGGTTCCGCAAGCCCCGAAAAGAGAGAGAGAAAGAGAGAGAAAGAAAGACGGAGACAAAAGAGAGAGAGAAAGAAAAAGAGAAAAGGAGGAAGAGAAAGAGAGGAGAGAGAGAGAAAAACAGAGAAAGACAGAAAGAGAAAGAAAGAGAGTAAGAGAGAGAAATGAGAGAGAGAAAAAGGGGGAAAAAGAAAGAGAGAAAACAGAGAAAAAAGAAGAAGAGGAAAAAGAGAAAAAGAGGAAAAGAAAGGAGAGAAAAAGAGGGAGAAAGAGAGGAGAAAATAGAGAGAGAAAAGAGAAAAAGAGAGAGGGGGAGAAAGAGAGGGGATAGAAAAGTGAGAAAGAGAGGAAGAAAGAGTAGAGAAAGGGGGGGGGGAAGAAGAGATAGAGAAAAAAGATAAAGAAGAAGAGAGAGAGAGAGAGGGGGAGAAAGGGGGGGAAAGAGGAGAAAAGAGAGGGAAAGGGAGAATGAGAAAGAGAGAGAGAGGGAAAATAAAAAGGGGAATGAAAAGAGAGAAAAGGAAGTGAGAGAGAAGGGGAGAGAGGAGAGAGAGAGGAGAGAGAGAGAGGGGGGAGAGAGGGGAGAGAGAGAGAGTAGTTTCATTTAAAAGTGTTTACAAATGGTTCCGTTTATTGCAAATGCAGGATGTTTTTCCCTGCTCTAAAGTGAAGATACACAATTAATCAGTCTGTTTAGGGAAGGGTTTTCAACATTCAGTGCTGAGCTCCATTCCACACTTATGGCACTAGTTACTATAACTAACAGTCATCTTGCATTCTTTCACATCGTCTTTGTGTTGACTCTTAAGTCTGTACTATATTTTTATCCCTTTATCTCTATATTGTATCTATATCTCTTTCTGTCTTTCTCTAATACTGTATAGTCTGTACAGGTGGCCTGCATTGAAATACCAGGCGATCCAAGACATATTTCTAACATCATTAATAAGTAGCGATAAATTTTTTGGAAACAAAACATTCTCAAATGTGATTTTGTCCTCTTTTCTGGCCAAAATCTTGTGAACTTTTTTCTTTTTCAATGTTCAGTTTTAAATTCAGTTTACAAGAGTCTGGCATTAAAATTCAAAGGGAACCATTGAACATAGTTTCGCGAAAACCGGTTGATTAAAATTATGTCCCTAGGATCATTTCCAAGTCTTCAGTAAATAGTTTATGGTACGGTTTTTGTTTGTTTCTTTCTTTCTGTGTTTTTGTTTTTTAAGTCTATTATCACACCCAAATGTGAATAGATTTTTATACTTAAATACTACTACTATATACTACTACTATACATACTACTACTACTACTACTACTACAAATACTACTACTGCGCTGCTGCTGTGCTGCTGCTGCGGGTGCTGCTGCTGCTGCAGAAAAAAGTAAGCCCTAAGGCATGGTAATGGAGATGGAGGAGGCTGATTGAAAATCTCTCTCTCTCTCTATCTCTCTCTCTCTCTCTGTCTCTTCCCCCTCTCTCTCTCTCTCTCCTCTTTTCTCCTCTCTCTTTTCTCTCTTTTGGGATACTTTTTTTAAAAGCTGCAGAAAAACTGTTTAATTATGTCTGAAAATGCCATTACTGGGCTTCCAGTGACTGTGGAGAAAACTTTAGGGCCCTGCTGACTGACAACGCATTCTCCAGCTGGAAGGTGGCAGGGGAGGGGGACAATGTGCCGGGCCCGAAGAGCTGGCTGGTTGTGTGAGGCATCCGTGTCAGGTGTCCGAACCACTTGATCCTCGCTGGTCGTTTGTGTTGTAGGACTGTGTGTTGCACCTACCATGTCTCTGATGACTTCGTTTCGGATTTTGTCTCTTCGGGTCTTGTTGACTGCTCTTCTTAGGCATTTCATTTCACACGTGACTAGTTTATGTCTGAGGGCCTTTGTGAGGGGCCATGTCTGACACTGGTACGTGAGTGTTGGCAGGAAGATGGTGTTAATCAGTTTTGCCTTTGTGTCCATGGGGATGCTGGGATGTTTCAGGAGAGGGGCGAGCTGGTAACTGACCGCATTAGCCTTCTGACATCTTGTTTCCAATTTCACGGTCTAATCTCCGTTCTCGGCAAATACACTGCCCATATATTTAAATTCGCTGACTTGATTTAACTGGGATCCATTGATATTGATGTCCAGAGTGTGCGGTCTCCTGCTGACTGTCATGACCTCGGTCTTACTGACACTGATTTTCATGTCATAGGCCTGGCAGGTGCTGTTGAGTTGATCTGTGTGCTCCTGGAGCTGTGCCTTCTTGCTATGTATTATTGCCTGGTCATCAGCAAACATGAGTTCGTTGAGTGCCTCAGGATCTGGGTTGGCCTCCTTTGCAATCTGGTCCATGTAAATGACAAAGAGCAGAGGGGAGAGGCAACAGCCGTCTCACCCCAGATGTAACTGGGAACCAGTCAGATGTTCCACTGGTCGTGCGGACTGCGCTCTTGCTGTTGGCATAGATAGCTCGGATGTTGTCCAGCAGCTGCCCCTTCACGCCATACTGCTCTAGGACCTTCCAAAACTTGTCTCTGTTTACTCGGTCAAAAGCCTTCTCTTGATCTACAAAGATTAAGGTGGAGATCTCGGTTGTATTTGATCGCCTTCTCACACACCTGTCTGAGAACAAAGATCGCATCTGTGCACCCTCTTCCTCTCCTGAATCCAAACTGAGCATCACTGAGGAGATGTTCTGTTTTTGTTCTAGCGCGCTGATCTAAGATCTTTGCATAAATTCTCCCTACATGGCTGAGGAGTGATATGCCTCTGTAGTTACTGCAGTCTTTCTTGCTGCCCTTCTTCTTCCAAATTGGCACTACTAGTGCATCCTGCCAGTCCTCTGATACTTTCCTCTCCTCCCAAGCTTTTTTGAAGATGGTGGTGAGCCACATTATACCGGTTTCCCCACATGCATGGATGGCTTCAGTTGTTTATGCCATCATCACCTGCTGCTTTCCCTTTAGGGCTGGTCTTCACTGCTCCTCTGACTTCACTCTCCAAGATGGTAGGTTCTGAGTGGTCTGGGTAGTTGGGGGTGAACTGGAACTGGGTGTTCTGTGCCTGTTGTCCTGCAGGGTTGAGCAGTTTCTTGAAGTACTCTTCCCATCTTTTTACTATCTCTTCTTCCTCGTTCAGGCCTTGTCCTATTGCATCGTTGATTACAGTGGTGGGGTCAAAGGGTTTGTCTCGCATTCTCATTGCTTTCACACTCTTGTCTTTGTCTTGCCACTGAAGCCAGTTAATACAGTAGTGTCCAAAAATATGGTGGATCCTACAGTGAATTGCAAAAACGCAAGTGCAATACTACAGGAAAAAAACTTTCCCCCAAATTCCCCAGGACCAGGAGCGTTCCAGAAAACTCTACGTTCCAGCGGATAGCTTTTCCGATTGAGGGATGGACATAGGTCGGAAAACAAAAAGAAAAAGCAGGTGGGTGACAGTGTGACAGTGACTGTGTCTTCAGTGCCTCGTGCCCTGCCTGACAGTGGTGTTGAACGGTCGAGTGCAGTATGTGCAGTTTACACAGGGAAATAGACGTGCCAACTGTACACATATATGATATTATAAATCATCATCATCATCCCTTGGTCGGGACGACCGTTGGGGTACCCGCACGGACGCTGCAAGTGGACCGCCAAATTTGGGTCTGTCCTGGGCTGCTTTCAGGAGGTTTGGTACAGTGAGGCTGGTTCCACTCCTTGATGTTGGATATCCAGCTTTTGCGTGGTCGTCCCTGCCCCCTTTTGCTCCTTCCACCATTCCCTGCAGGACTGTCTTTGACAGGCTGTTATGCCTTGTTGTGTGGCCAAACCATTTAAATTTCCCTCCTTTTTGACTGTATCTAGCAATGGTTCTTGTTTGCCAGCCAGTGCCTCGATCTGCTGCCAGACGTAGTCGTTGGTTTTACGGTCTCGAGGTGATGTTCAGGATCCGCCTGAGACACTTCATCTAAAAGGCTTGAATGCGCGTTCTAAATCGGCAGTGAGTGTCATGCTTTCACAGCTGTAAAAGGCAATGGATGTGACGAGTGCCTTGTAGAGTCTGACCTTAGTGTGGGTTCGATGTTATGGTTTCTCCACACTTTCGCCAGCTTAGTCATGGGGGGAGAGTGCCACAGCAAGTCTGATCTTCACCACTTGTGTGCTCGTACCTTCTTTGGTGATGCCCTGCCCCAAGGTACTTGAAAGTTCCCACCTCTAGTGTCTCCCCACTCTCTTGATGCTGGGGGGAGTGGCCCGGTGTGGTACTGTTCACTAGGATCTTGCTCTTTTCCGTGCTGATCTCCATACCGTGGGCATTGGCTGATGTTTCCAGTCTGGTGGTGAGTTTCCTGGAGTTCTTTTCACTGCGGCCCATGAGATCAATATCGTCTGCGAATCGAAGATTGCAGACTGGCCTTCCTCCTATTGTGATTGTGGTCTTGAAGCAAGGAGGGCCTCCTGCATGATGTTCTCCAGGAACACGTTGAAAAGAACGGGGGATAGCGGGCAGCCTTGTCGAACTCCAACTGAAGTCCGGAAGAACTCCTCGATTTCCCCAAACCCATGAGGACTGCGCTGTGGGAGCTGTCATAACAGCGCCTGGATGACTTGAATCAGGTCCTCGTCGAAGTTATAGTCTCTATGACTTGCCACAGAGCTTCTTGCCCACACTCGGTCGAAGGCCTTCTTGAAGTCAATGAAGTTGTTGTAGAGCTGTAGTTGATGTTGGAGGTGCTTCTCTATGAGCATTCTGATGTTGAAGATCTGCTCGACAGTGCTTCGACCTGGTCTGAATCATGCCTGTTCTTCTGATAGGATTTCTTCTGCTTGTGGTTTCAGTCTGTTCAAGGCAATGTGTAGCATAACTTTGCTTGGATGGCTTATCAGACTGATTGTTCTGAAATTTTTGGCACTTCTTCGGGGTCTCCCTTCTTTGGAAGTGGAACTTGATGGATTTGGTCCACTGTTCAGGGCCACTCTTTGCTGGTCCAGATGCGTTGGCAGATGATTGTTAGTGCCTTGATATCTCTGGGCCTCCGTACTTGATGAGCTCACCCGGGATGTTGTCAATCCTGGTGACTTGCCTCCTTTCAAGGATCTTACTGCTTTCTTCTATCTCTTCCTCCAGCACCTGTGTGCTTTCAGGATCTGATGGTCTGGGATCTTTGCTCGTGAAGTTTGTTCGGATCAGTCTTCAGCTTGTAGTTGTACAGGTCGCTGCAATATTCTGTCCATCTCTTCATGATAGTGGCGCTCTCTGTAAGGACTGACCCCTCTTTGTCTTCAATAACGAAGGTCTTTGGCTGCTGGGACTTGGTTAATACCTTGATGGCCTGGTAGGCCTCTTGCTGTCTCCTTTTCGCCATTGCCTTCTAAACCTTGGAGCATTGTTCTGACATCCAGTTCCCCATGGCCTCAGTAAATCTTCTTCTTGATTGACCTGTTGACTGTTCTATACTCTTCGGCAGTTGCTGGGTTTTTGTTCTTCTCTGGCTTTAGCCCCTACGTTGATCGCACAGGTCCAGGATATCATTGGTAACCCCGGTTGGTTCTTTTTCCTTTTTTTCCCCAAGGATCTCCAGCGCTGTCTCCTGAATGGTCTTGCTGAAGGTCTCAGTGAGGTTGTTGATGTCATCTTGGAGGAAATTCAATGCTGCAAATCTCCCCCCTATCTCAGTTTTAAAAGATTTAAAGCGACTTCGGGGTCCTTCAGCTTTTCCATGTTGAACGCCAAAGGGGGATTTCTCTTCTGGTTTTTGGTCTTCAGCTTGATCTGTAGGGCATGAGTACCTGTTGTGGTCATTTGCCAATTTCAGCGCCAGGGAAAGTTCTTGTCTGGGCTTTGTTGATGCTTGACTTAAATCGTTTGGGGGCCAAGATGTAATCAAACTGGTTGTGTATCTTTTCCTTTGGTGAGTGCCACGTCGTTCTTCTTGAAGTCTTGTGGGAGTATAGGGTGTTGGCGACAGTAAAGTTGTGGCTGCTTGCAATTCCAAAAGTCTGAGACCTCTTCGTTGGTTTCGTCCACGCCAAAAAAGGCCTATTGTCCCTGGCCATTGGTATAGGCGTCAGGTCCGATCTTGGCATTCCAGTCGCCCTGAATCACGAGAAAGTCCTTTTTGGAGTTGATTTGATGACGCTCTCCAAATCCTCGTAGAAACGCTCAATTGCTTCATCATCGGGGTCTGATGTTGGTGCATAGACTTGTATGATGGTCATGTTGTGGGGTTTTGCTGCGATACGCTTTGGGGATCAGTCTACTTGAGATTGGGGTACAGCTGATGACACTGTTAGTCCTCTTCTTGTTGACAAGAAATCCTACTCCATGTTGGTGTTTGGAGTCGTCTCCACTATTTCCATAGTTTGTGTCTTCTTCTGTGGTTGTTTCGCCGAATCCGACCCAACGGACTTCGGCCAGTCCAAGTAATGTTCCCATTCGTATCTTCGTAATTCTGGGTTAGTTCTTGGAGTTTCCCGCATGCGTGCAAGGTTCGGATGTTCCATGTACCAAAGATGGTCCTCTCAGCCTGGAGTTTGATTGCTGTTGTTTGCGTCCCAGTCGCATATTTTCCACCTCCATCCTGGAACGTTCCCCAAAGGAAGGCGCGGTTGTTGGTATTTGGGCCTCAACTGATCCCGGGTTTTTGTCTTTTCTTGCAGTACTGTCCATGTTGGCATTTCTGTGGGCGTGGATTGCTTGGCGGCGCCCATCTCCTCTCCAAGCTGCTATTTGCTATTTGCCCATAACTGGGGATTTTTAGGTCGGGTTATCTCCCCACTGAGACAGGTAGTACTGGGCTACAGGTTACCAGTAGCAGAGGAACACCTCTGACTCTGACACCCTGGCATATATGATAGCAACAACAAAACATCAGTTCTGTTGCCATCATCGGTTGATATGGAATCCCCAGGTGTGTCTGACTGTGTTGCTGATGTGCGTGTTGTACAGCCTGAGGTGGACTATCAACCGAAGATTGATAATAGTGTTGATGGATTTGACACACAGATTGTCACATGATATGTTGCTACTCTGACAGATCTGTCCAGAAAAACTGTCCACCATGATGGTAAAGATTTTGTGACATGGAGTCTGATGACATTGTGATCCAGCATGCATGCAAATCAGACACTGATGTAGAACGTGTGTACTGGTTTGTCAAACAGCAAGACAAAAACATGTTAAAGGAGGAACGTGTCAAACTCGCCAGTTTCTGAAAGGGAAAACGGATCCAGGACACAGGGGAAAAATTAGCACTGCCTCACGGGATTTAGCCCCTCTCCGTGATCTCCCCCAGTTTTAAACCCTTTGGCTGACAGTGTGTGTGGCAGAGACTTGGCACAAGAAAGGCTCGGGGTGTGTAACAAATCTGGAGAGTTAAGAGTTTCGTGTTTGGCTGCACAATATGAATTCAATGCGAGGTTTCCATGTCAATGTAATTGCATCGTGCTGCCACGCTGCTGCTGTATGAGCTTATCAGCTTAACGGCAATCAAATTTCGTTATGGTTTCATTACCTCCTCTCTCTCCCTCTTTGTCTGTCTCTCTCTGAGTTTTAGAGTTCTCTGTCTGTCTGTCTCGTCTGCCGCCTGCTTGCCTCCGTCTGTCTGTCGTCTGTCTCTCTCTCTCCCTCCCTCCCCTCTTCTCTCTCTCTTTCTTCTCTTCTCTTCTCTCTCTCTCTCCCCTCTCTCTCTCTCTTCTCTCTCGCTCTCTTTGTCGGATGTGAGGTGTAATGATGGAGGAAAATTGTAGGGTTGACACAAGGGTGTTTTAAGGCAGGATTTGAAAGTGTCAAATGAAGGCTTTTCGCAAAGTGAGGAGGGAAGGGGGGCTTGGAGCAGAAATTTAAAGGACGGTGGTCACGGTGGGCCTTCTTGAATCTGGGCGTTTGTAAGCCAGGGTTTATCTGCAGAAGAGCGGAGGGGGAAAGAGATAGAGTGTATAGATGACGAGGGGACATTTATCTGTAACCTTGGAAATGAATCAATGAATGACTTAATTAATCTATCTCTCTCTCTCCCTCCCTCCTTCTCTTCTGTCTCTGCCTCTGTCTGTCTGTCTCTGTCTATCTGTCTGTATGTCTGTATCTATGTCTCTGTCTCTCTCTCACTCTCTCTCTGTCCTTCCGATGAGACTACAAAAATGAGGCCTGTGTGAGAAAAGCACGCAGAAACCCCCTTGCGCACACGTCAAATCCTGTTCCGCTTTTGGAAAAAGTAGGCCATTTTTGTGCCGGTGGGAATAGAATGCAAAATTTACAAAACTTTCATATGTAAAAAAAAAATAAAGCACATTATTCTCGATATAAAGAATAATTGAATAAATTAAAAATTTTGATATCTTCAGTTTAACTTTTATTCACAAATTTTAAATGATTTTAGACCGGATTGAATTGTGTCTGTCTTTCTCTCTCTCTTTGTCTGTCTCCCCCCCCCCCCCCCACCCACCCTCTCTCTCATACAGACATCATCATCACTACCAACAGAAACAATTGATTTTATCACATGTAGGGATATTGCCCCTTTTCATTTAAACAGACTGTGGAAGAAGTTATTTCTGAAGCGTTGTACCTGATCTCGTTTTGCGATCCTAGCTGTCATTGCCTTTCACAATATTCGGATGACTAAGCCATATGTCTGATTAACTCTACGTCCCAGCGGATAGTTTTTCCGTTTGAGGCATGAACATAGGTCGGCCTGCTCTTCGAATAATTCAACAGCAAAATGAGCAAGAGAAAAAAAACGAAAGACAGTCAAGAGAAAGGTGCTATAATGGAGCAGTTAGGCATGAAGCAAAACGTAGTGTCCGAAGAGATGAAAGTGACAGCAAGTCATATCAAGACAGCTTCAATTGAGAAAGACATGCACGTGAAGACAAGAAAAAAAGTATGCTCTTTGTGGCAACACACTCTCCCCATGGACATTTTTTAACTGTTCGTAACCTCACCTCAGGTGGTAGCGATGTTTGGTTTAGCAGTAGCAATTTTAAACATATCACTGGTGTTTTTGTTCTCCTGACACTGTTCAACAACCATTAGTACATGTGACAACTGGTCCTCCTCCTGTGGATGCTGCTACTGCTGCTCTTTAAGATGATGATGATTGCTGCTGTTGTTTATGTTCGTGTCTTTGTTCTTCCTGCATTTGTTTCCCTTGTTGTTGTGTTGATAGACTGAATACTTAGTACCTGGCTCTGAACGTTTAACTTAAAGACACACTTCCCAAAAGTAAGTGCACTGCCCCAACGATAGCGTAAAAACTAGATAAGTAATCAAATCAACTGAAGTAGAAATCTATTCATAAATCAGAAAATTCGTTATAGTGAGTGCACTATCGGAAAATCCTCCCTATGGTAGAAAACCGTTATCATTCTTTATTGGTGCCTCCATCCTACCATAGAGTTGCTTTCCTTTCATCACCTCCACTGTGCCAGTGGACCCTGGGGACTTGGTTCGCCCGTGGTACCAGCTCTAACCATGCCATTACCATATTATTCTTGTAGGACTGATGAATACAGCCTCCCTCCCAAGGTATACACCAATGTTATGACTCCCAGGCCCGGCCCTTCAAGCGTTGACCTGGCGTATATACTCGAACAGAGCTCATGACTTTTTTGGTATATGATGATGTCGAGAGGCAAGGACAAAACCAGGCAGGGATTGAGTGGAACACACAATTCTAATTGCAAGTTCACAGCAATGAAATACTCAGGTGAAGACAGCAGTTGGACGTTCGTCTTTTATTCCGTCTTCAACAAGACAGTCGTGGTGCCAGAGTTCCTCCAGCAACGCTGATGAAGGACCCCAAAACTAGCTAACTAATCACTACCTAAAAATATACAATGTCTCACAATTCACAGGTGTGTCCCGATTTAGAAACATAACGCTATGGTAGCATGGGAGATAATATAATTACCTCCCTGTCACACTAGATCTAACATACAAACAATAATAAGAAAATCATTCAAATCGTATCTCTCTAAGCTGATGAAGGACCCCGACACTAGCTAACTATCACTACCTAAAAATATTCAATGTCTCACAATTCACAAAAGTGTCCCGATTTATAAAAACATAACGCTATGATAGCATGGGAGATAATATAATTACCTCCCTGTCACACTAGATCTAACATTCAAACAATAATGAGGGAAATAATTCAAATCGTATCTCTCTTAAGCCAGTGCACATACAAAGTGCACCTGGCTACTGTTAGTAACAGTGTCGGTGGTATTGCCACTTATCATGTTGTTGTTGTTGCTGTTGTTGTTGTAATGGTTGCTGTAGTTCATCATTTTGCTTTCGTGATTGTGATGTTCGTTGTTTTCATTCTCCTATCTTTCCGTCTTCTTCTTGCTTTCTTTCCATGAGCAGAGATAACATTCTAAAAGAAGAAATAAAACTCCTAGTTCATTTCCCAAGCAGAAAACTAGTGCCGCCCAGAGTCGTGAGGTCATTCCCACCAGCTGTCGCTGCCAGCTACTGCAGCCTATTCAACCGGACTCAAGTCTTACTTCAAAGGCTACGATAGACAGAATGATAGTACTGCTGTTTGATGTTGGCCCTGCCACTTAAACGCCCCGAGGAAGGAACAACAAAGCAGTGTAGAGGTCAAAATAAGTCAGTCTGGAATAATTCAGAAACAGGTCGAAAATAACTTTATGAGTTAGAATGACTCTTGATGGTCCCTGATTCAAAGATCATTTGATTGTCAAAGCTGCTAAGAAAATCTGCTTGGAGTTTATGGAGGGTGGGGTTGACAATGAGCGTTGATGTCGGACACTCATTTTTGGGTGTGGTTAGAGTTTTGGTGTGGAAAAGCCATCAGGTCTTTGTTTCAGATCTTGCCACACAGGAACTTGTGGGTTTTATGCTTTGTAGTTTTCCTTATGCATGATTTCTTACCAGTAAGACTACACTAGGAAATAATACTTTTTGTGATGTGGACATTGTTTCCACCAAAAATCCAGTTTATTTAGTGACTTTTCTCCACGCAGTGTAAAAAGAAAAGAAAAAAGACAAACAAACGGGCGGGGAGGGTGGTACTTGATTTAGTATTTATTCAGTACTTTATTATGCTGCCTCATGTTTGGGTTTTTTCCATGGTACTTATTCAGATCTCCCCACCTCAGCCATACTCAATCTGTTTCTCGTATCTGCAGAGAGAATTCACAGCAAGAGTTGTTCACAGCAAGAGTTGTTCACAGCAAGAGTTCACAGCAAGAGTTCACTGGAAGACGCAGGTGTTAGACTTCCTTGAGTCTACCAGCCAGAAAACATCATGCACTACTGCTGGATCCCTTTGGTTACACTGTATTGTGTGGTGCTTCCTCTTTTCCAGCTTAAAGCACAACGCCAGCTAACGACAATATGTATTGGCTTAGTCATCAAGACAGAGTGAATGAGACACCCATCCAGGGTGGAGGGCGTAACAAGATGGCTCTCATTCTCATGTCTCCCAACATCTTCCAGGCCGTGGACATAGGCAATACAGTGTTGGTCGGGTAAGTTGAGCAACACTTAACATTTGATTCGTAGAGTAAGAGATTGTTTCTGAGAATCCATGTCATCCCAGTCCTCCTGGGTAAGATCCAGTCAAAGAACAAAGTCAAAGCATGAGAGATATTTTTAAAAAATATTAACGAAAAACCAACTTGCTTGTGAAGGTACCTGAACCCACGACTTTACAGCAGGAAATCAATGTACTTACCATTGGCCCACTACGGCTGGTCCACAGAGGATTTGATGACACTTCTTGTAGCCTGTGTTGTTGTTATCTCTGATGTGGCCTGAAAAGTAGTGATGTATCTTGTGAGATAGCAAAAATGTATGGGCTGAGAACAGTCTACCAAAATGACATAATAGTGTGCTCAGGACAGTCTACCAACTGGTAATAGGGTTTATGTGGCAAATCCAACGATGCAACACCCAACGCAGAGCCGACAGGGATCAGAACTTCACGCATACCAATCATCAGTGGTGATGGTTATTTTCAGAAACAGATTTTGTGGACATGCAAACCACAGGCGAAGTTTCTTATACCTGAATAATCCCAGTTTGGGATCTCTCTCTCTCTCTCTCTCTCTTCTCTCTCTCTCTCTCTCTCTCTCTCTCTCTCTCTCTCTCTCTCTCTCTCTCTCTGCGTGTTAGTGTGTGCGTTATTACTTACTGTATTGAATCTGAGATCAGTTTATAAAAGAAGACATTACCGTTAGGGGACGGGATAGCTCAGTGGTCGGAGCACTCGCTTTCCCCCAGCCAAGTTAAGCAGCGTCGCGCTTTGGCTTCAGTACAGTTCCCCCAGTTCACCCAGCTGTAAATGGGTACCTGTCCTCTTTAGGGTCAGGGAAGGTAAAGCAGCGAGGGAGAGGAGATGGGCGCCGCCCTCAATATGCTGGCCCTAGAGAAGTAAGGTCTCTGACGCCTCGCTCCCCTACGACCTTATAGGTTATGGGACACCTTTACCTTTACCGTTGAGAATCTCTTACCAAAATTTTAAGCCAAGTCTGTACCTAGATTTTAAGTAAAAACCTAGATTTTTAAGTAAAAAGCAATCGAAAAAGAAGAAAGCGACGAAAATATTTTGAAGAGCAAGCCTGTTTGAAAGTCAGTTAAAACACTAATGATGATATAGCTACATGGTACACCCTTCAGGCTTTGGAGATGAGATGCCTCAGAGGACTCCTTGGTATTTCATTCACGGACCACATTACCAATGAAGAAGTCCGACAAACCATCACCCAACAAGTAAAACAGTACGAAGACCTGCTGACCACAGTCAAGAAAAGGAAGAAAAGGAAGCTCAGATGGTATGGACATGTGACAAGATCAGATGGGCTCTCCAAGACCATACTGCAAGGAACAGTGCAGGGGAAGAGAGGGCGAGGCAGAAAACATCACTGAATGGACCGGGAAGAGCTTCACAAACCCAGGCACTTGCCTACAACCGCCGCAAATGGAGTCAACTGGTGCAACTATCTATATATCTATCTATTTTTCCATCTATCTATATGTCTGTCTATCAGTCTATCTATCTGTCTGTCTGTTCGTATCAGTCACTGAGATTCAAAAGAATAGATAGCTTAGAACAACATAACGTAGAAACACTCTGGGTAGAAATTCAAATAAAATTCACCAAGCCATTTCTAAAAATCCTTCGGAAAGAGTCGATTGGAATGATCGTTTTATTTCAATGATGAATCAAGCGTACACTCAGTCTAAAGATATCATTGCATTAGGCGATTTCAATATACAGATTTATTAGAACGCACTGATCAATGGAATCTAACATATTAATCTTAAGGACTAACACAGTTAATATTATCACCGACACAAGTAAGTGTGGTACAGTTGAGTGGGGGGTGGATGTGATGGTGCCGTAAGTAGATTACCTCCCATGCGATCAGAGTGACGTGTTACTATACTGCAGTTACCACACCTGCAAATTATGCAGCGCTCTGTTTCCTTGGGCGGTAGTTGAAAACTCCTTGCGACTTGCCCTTTGCCTTCGCGGTAACATATAGTATTTATGAAAACCTCCTTTTAGAGGTCACATCTTTCTTGTTCATACTGTTCTGTCGTGGGATATGAAATATCTCCACTCTGTAGCATTGTCTCTAAAACACTAATCGATCATGTATACGTAAATAATCCTAATACTATTAATGAAATATCTGTGTAGTTGTGGTGATCGTTATCCAATTTCTTTTACATGGTCAAAAAAAAGCACACTGAAGATGATTAAATAATCTATCTATTTCGAAAAGGTTTGACAGTAAACGAATTATGTAGTCTTGCACATTCACCTCTCAATAATACACATTCACCTCTCAATAATACACATTCTGATCAAGTACCAGAAGTATGGTACGATATTTTTATAGCATCTACAATAAGTGTACCCACTGCAAACGAAAAGGGTTCAATATAGGATTAAAACACACACGCCCGCACACACACACACATGGCTGACATACCTCCCGTGAAAATCGTAAAGGAAGATGAAATTGAGTAGTTTCTTTCATTGGTGCAGTAAGTCATTTCTAGATGTGTTATAAAGATCTATGGTAAAATAACATGAAAAGTCATACATGCAGTAACAAACAAATATACGTACAGTAACAAACAAGAATCTCAAATGCTTAACTAGTGCACAAAACGAAGACATTTTCAGCTGACAAACTCAACTATCATCTTTCAACTGTAGCGAAGATCATTTACATGAACTGCAAAAAGTATTATGAAGACAAAATTACGATAATCAGCTGATAAGCTACACTACCATTTTTCAGCTACTGGAAACCATGTCAGTACAATTTTGTGTATAAGCTTACTTGAAAAGACACCGAAGAAGGAAGGGCACTGGCCGTGTGTCAAGTAGATTCATGGAATAAATTATAAAAGGTAACGTTAAAAGTGCCCCATAACGTATGTGGTCGTAGGGGAGTGAGTTATCAGAGACCTCAATTTCTTAAGGGGCCAGCATATTGAGGGCGGCGCCCATCTCTCCATCGCTGCTTTACCATCCCTTAACCCTAAAGAGGGCGGGGTACCCATTTACAGCTGGGGGGACTGTGCTGAAGCCAAACGGTCACCCATCCACTTGGAAAACCATGCTCGATACTGACCACTGATCTATCCTGTCCCCCAAGTATGTAAGTCACCGTCCGAATCCTTTGGGGCGCCTCTGAAGCTTTGTCAACCACCTTTCTCCAGTCCTCTCGTCTCTCAGCCGCCCTCAGGTGTCTCTCAGGTCCATGTCTGCCACTCTCGAATGTTGTCCTCCCATCTCTTCCTTTGACTGCCTCTTCTTCTTCCCTCCCGTCCCCTGTCCCTTGTAGGATTGTTTTAGCAAGACCAGAGGAGCGTGTGACATGACCAAACCACTTCAGCTTTCGTTGTCTGGCGAGTGTTTGAGTGTATAGGGCCCTATTTAATTGCGGATGCATATCTTGACTTCTTCATTCGTGATGTGGTCTTTGTACGAGATGCCTAAGAGTCTTCGGAAGCACCTCATTTCTACAGCTCTTATTCTTCTCTCTAAGTCCGCTGTGAGGGTCCATGAATCGCATGCATATAAGAATATTGACATGACCAGAGAGCGCATCAGTCTGATTTTGGAACTGATGGCGATGTTTCTGTTGCTCCAGATGGGTTTGAGCTTGGTCATTGCGGCTGTGGTCTGGGCAATTCTTGACAGTATTTCTGGGTTTAATCCCTCGTCTGTTAGGATACATCCCAGCTATTTGAATCTGTGAACATTTTCACGTTTCTGTTCTTTGATTTTGATTTCTAATGTGAAGTTGCTGTTTGTCATCACTTTGGTTTTTTCCCCGCTGATTTCCATACCAAATTTTGATGATTTTTCTTCTATGCGGTTCACTAAGTTTGTTAGTTCTTGCTCGTGACCAGCTTATCCGTCAATATCATCAGCGAAGCGCAAGTTTGTGATTGTTCGCCCTCCAATACTCACTGTTCCTTCATGTTCTTCTAGTGCTTCTTCCATGATTCTCTCAAGAAATAGATTGAAGAGAGTAGGGGAGAGCAGGCAGCCCTGGCGAACACGACCGTCGTCGAAACCAATCACCTATGTTGTTGTTGTGAAACACTGCACGTGTTGCATTCTCTGTAAGTAGGTATAAACAAATAAAACATTCCTAGGAAGATGAAAAACATCTTTATCAAGAGCAAAGCACACACAACAGTCACTGCTACCATCAATATAGCGCACGGAAGGAAGAAAAGCCTTATGCACAAGACAAATAAACCCCCAGAACATCTCCCACGCTGTGTCAGTTTAACATCTGGTTTCACCAACAACAACAAATCATGATCTCCAAATTAATTGGACTCGAATTTGTCGACAAACGTCTCAACAAGACAAACAAAATCAAATGACAATATGAAATGAACGAAATCGGCATGGTACAGTTTTAAAACGATACCACAGAAATTCCATTGCAAAAAAGACAATCTGTTTGCAACCCCAGCGTCAGGCTAGCCTCCTGTTTTTCCTAATCCATCACTTACAATCAAAATTCACAATTACTTTCACATTAACTTTTTTCGGCCAGACTTTACTTACTTTTTATTTACTTTTTCCTTCTGCTTGTACTGGTGGGCGTCGCGGGGAAACACAATCGTATGTCTGTCATCAGTAAGGCCTGGAGAAGGGACATCTGGTGGGCTCTGAGGTGTCTGTCTGCCACGGAGTCGCTCCATCGTCGTGTTGGTCTTCCTCTGGCTCTCCAGCCAGAGTATCTGGTGTTGTATGCCCATAGAGCTGGTTGGTTTGGGAGCATACGTGTGAGGTGTCCAATACACTTGATTCTTTGTTGTTCAATGTGTTGTAGGACTGGTGTTGCTCCCACCATATCACATCATTTCTGATCTTGTCTCGCTTGGTCTTATTTACTGCTTTCCTCAGGCATTTCATTTTACAGATTTCTTTTGAGGACTTTGGCATTGTTATGTCAGCGTTGGTATAAAAATGGTGTTGATGAGTTTCGCCTTAGTGCTGGTGTGAATGCTGGGGGGTTTCAGGAGAGGAGCAAGTTGATAGCTGACTGCATTGACTTTCTGGCATCTGGTCTCGATTTCTCTGTCTAGTTTGCCGTTTTCAGTGAAGATGCTGCCCAGGTCTTTGAATTCATTGGCTTGCTTCAACTGGATTCTGTTGACTTTGATATCCAGTTTGCTGACAGTCATGACCTAGGTCTTGCTGGCACTGATCTTCATGCTGTATGTCTCACAGCTTTCATTGAGCCTGTAGTTGTATCTTATCATTATTCATCATTGCCTGGTCATCCGCTAACATGAGTTCATTTAGTGCCTCAGGGTCTGGCTTGGCTTCCTCTGTGGTGCAGACTGTACTCCTGCTATTGGCCTAGAAGGCTCGGATGTTGTCTTAACAGCTGGACCTTGACATTGTACTCTCTGTTGACTTGATCAAAGGACTTTTCTTTGTCAATGAATACAAGAATCTACCCTCTCCTTGGTCCTACTAAATTGCCTTCTCACACAGTTGCCAGAGTGCAAAGAGTGTATCAGTGCACCCTCGTCCTTTTCTGAAGCCAAACTGGGCATCACTGAGATGTTCTGTTTTCACTCATGCACTGCTTCAGGATCTTTGCATACATTTTCCCTACATGGCTGAGCAGTGATATGCCTCTGTAGGTACTGAGTCTTTCTTACTGCCCTTCTTCTTCCATATTGGCACCACTATTGCATTTTACCAGTCTTCTGGTACTTTTCTTTCCTCCCAAGCTTTCTGAAAGATGATGGTGAACCACTGAATTCCAGTTTCACCACATACATGAATGGCTTCAGTTGTTATGCCATCGTCTCCTGCAGCCTTGCCCTTAGGACTGGTCTCCACTGCCTGTTTTACTTCACTGTCTAGGATGGTGGGTTCTGAGTGGTCAGGGTGGCTGGGGGTGAACTGGGGTTGTGTGTCTTGTGGGTTGAGTAAGTCTTTGAAACAGTTTTCCCATCTCTTACTATTTTCTCCTCTTCATACAATGCTTCCCCGTTTGCATTGTTGATGACAGTGGTTGGATCGAAAGGTCCATCTCGGACTCTTTCTTCGCTTCTTTCTCTGCTTTCACACTCTTGTAAAACTCTCTTGGGGAGGTTTTCCATTTTTCACAAAGTTTTCCCCATACTGGGTCCACGACTTTTCCTTTGCTGTTCTCACAACTTTTTTGCTGTCTTCTTGCAAGTCTGTACTTGATGTAGTCCTCTTCATCCTTTGACTTGACCCAGATTTTGTATAGTTTCTTCTTTTCCTTGATAGCGTCTTTCACTTCTACATTCCACCAGGATGTTGCTTTTCTGTTTCTTCCTCCTGTCTTCTTGGTGCCACAGGCTTCTTTATAGTGTCCAGGAGAACTGTCTTTAAGATGCCCCAAGTTTCCTCTATGTCTAGTGATGTAGGATCAGTACTGTCCAATTTTTCACTGATGGTGCACCTGACCTTATTTTGCACCTCTTCTTCTTGGAGCTTGTGCATGGTGTGTCTTTCCGTCTGTTTCTTCTTTTTGATGGACTTCCTTTGCTTCTGAATGTCCAGCGTCGTGATGACTGGCCTGTGGTCTGTGTCCAGGCCTGCGTTGGGGGATGGCTCTTGAGTCTCTGATGTGTCTCCGCATTCTAGACCTTGCCAGTGTGAAGTCGATCTGAGATGAGACGTTAATGTCGTTCCATTTGTACCAGGTGTAGATGTGAGTGGCTCTGTGCTGGAAGAAGGTGTTGGTGACAATAAAGACATGCTCTGCACACAGTTCTAATACATGGTTGCCATTGTAGTTGCACTGTGTGGACCAAGGTGTTTTGTCCATGGTGTTCTTCTCTCTCTGACTCTGCCATTGAAATCTCTTTTGACGTACAAGTCTTCTTGGTATGGGATGTTGTTGATGGTGTCTGGGAGTTTTTCAAAGGAGTCTTGAGTAGGAGTCATTGCATGGTGCATACACTTGAATGTAGTTGTTAATTTTGTTGCCCTCTCTGATGCCAATGAACTCTTGTCTTACTAAGTCCTTTGCCTTGTCATGGTGTATGATGAAACCCACACCATGTACTGCTCTCTCTTCCTTGCTTACACCACTCCAAATGAGAACACAGTTGGCGTCTATTTCCTTTCTTCCTGCTTCTTTCTTTCTGATGTCTGTAATGCCCAGTATTGTGATCTTGCGCTAAACCCTAGGATGGATGCTAGGTCATACCTATCTCTGGTTCTTTGTTTGTCAAACCACAAATGTTCCAGGTCCCAACCTTATCATTTTTCTTTGGTCGTTGTCCATTTTTCTTGCCGTACTGTTTTCCGTTGTTGTTTGGTTTGTATTTTTTAATCGTTGTCCGTTTTCCTCCCCGTGCCGTTTTCCATTGTGATCAGTCCGTTTAGTATTTCCTTTTAATGTCTTGACCAATTTTGTATCCACTGCTGGCCTCTAAGCCAGTCACAGCTTCACCAGAGCCCTGTTGGCCAGCATTACCTGTATCCACCCCCACCCCCTACGACGAGGACGAGGGGTTGGGCTTTGGGAGGTGGCCCAGACTTGCCATGCAATAAGCCTGTGATTTGCAGCTTGGGTTGCCACACAGCTAATTTGTCTTACTGTTAGTAATACTGGCTAGCTGTACGCTGAGCCTCATGGCTTATGTCCACAAGAAAAATGTCCCCGTCTGCTTCAGACTGAGGTAAATTTAGGGTAGAGGACTTCAATACCCCACTCTCCTGTGAAAATGAATGTGAAAAGCTGTTTGAAAGGCGTGACTTTATGAAGCAAGTTGTTTGTCATTTTCGCCGTAGAGGCGTTCAGAACATACTACAACACTGCATCAGTTGCGTGCGCCTCTTCTACTCTTCCGCTCCAATCCACTCTTCATCTGTATGATCAATGTACAGATAAACCCAAGGATGGATGCTAGGTCATACTTTATTCTGCAAGTCAAACAATATGGATACAATCTGTGGGTCCCCTCAAACTGATTCAGCGTGCTGGAGGGAAAGGCTTCTTGGTATTTGCAGATTCGCTCTCAGCTCTGGAGGCTATCGCTTGTAGGAACATAAATCATCCTAAGCTTCAGGATTTCTACGAATTATATGCTTCCTTGAGACGGGATGGGTGTGATATTGTTTTGGTATGGATCCTGTGGTACGTGGGCATATGGGGCAACGAAACGGTTGACCGACTCTCTAGGTGTGCCAAGGGGGAAGACATTTCTAGGTCTACCGTGCCATACACGGATCTGAAACCTAAAAGCCAACAATACGCCCAGTCTTTCTGGCGAGAAGAATGGAACGCTCAGACAGACAAGAAACTTTTCCACATTCACCCTAACCTAAAAAAAGTTCTCCCTCTGTGTGTCAGAAACCGAAGTGCTCACCAGGCTACACACGGGTCATTCTCATATCACCCACGTTCATTTGCTTAAAGGAGAGGGAACCCCATGGTGTGTGACTTGTAATGTGTGAATAATCATCAAGCATCTGCTTCTGGAGTGGTACAAGCATTTTACTGCAGACTCCCTGAAGATCCTTTGTTTTGTTCCACGGACACCATTTTTAACTTCCTGAGAGAATCGGGCTTCTTCGGTTTGATATCAGTGAAAGTGTTACAGTTGGTCACTAAAACAAGGTTGTTTTAAGAAATCTGGTTTGGATTTTATCTCATTTCATGTGTGGTTGATGTCGTTTTTCCCACAGCGCATTCCCTGTCCTGGGTTGACCCTTATAGTTGGCCAGGGCTTTGTTACAAGGAACGACAGTAGAGTTGGTTTTATACCCTGCTGCACAGTTTTAATCTTAGATTTAAAAGTTGAAGAGGTGACAGCCTTGATATGGCCTCTGTGGTCGGCGGGGCTATAAACAACAGGATTGGATTGGATCTATGGGTAAAGACCCATAGATTACCGGGTAACATGTCTTTATTTCAAAACAATAGATAAATATAGACAACCGAATAAAGTAACACATGAATGAACAGAAAATGTATTGGATTTCGGAACAATGCAAAATTCAAGAGAATTACATCAACAGAGGATGCAGTAAGCAGGC
The DNA here is from genome assembly GCA_028751875.1 of Rapana venosa. Lineage (NCBI taxonomy): Eukaryota > Metazoa > Mollusca > Gastropoda > Neogastropoda > Muricidae > Rapana > Rapana venosa. The sequence continues at coordinate 24,093,720 of CM054160.1, read as the reverse complement.
ATATGGCACCTTGAAAAAGTTCACCACGACCGAGCATAACAGTTCTAAATCATCGATAACAAAAAAGGTGCATTACTCTCTGAAAGCACTAAAGTTCTCACCTGATGAAGACATCACTGCTGTACAACCACCAGACACAGCCAGACACAACTACACCATGCTGAGACACGTAACATTAGCAAGAAAATCCGTTCTGTGAGAAAAAATGGAGGAAGCAGTACGCTGCTATTAAGAGGGAACAACATCCCTGCTGAATTACTTAAAATCACAAAAGAAAGGTTACAAATTAATAATGTAACAGTTTTTTGTCAAAAATCTAACCCTACCCCCTAGACCTCACCCATTCACTCCCCACCCCCACCCCCACCCCCACCCCCCACATCCCCAAAACAGTACTTAAAACGTCACGACAATTGATGGTTACAAGTAGGACGGTTTGCTATCAAACTGACTTCACTGGAGAGAATAGGTGTCCAGCATCACTTCAAAACAAAAGCACGCATATCAACATACAGAGGAGCAGAAGCGTTTGGTTCATTGAATGATTCACTACATAAAATTTAGCCAAGGCTATAAAGTTCTGGAAGACTTTTTGATGAATACTTGTCCATCAGTCATGTTCTCAGTTATGATAAGTCAGTGATTAATTTTCAGATTTAAAAAAGATATAGGTAAAAGGTAAAGGAGTCCCATAACCTATAAGGTCGTAGGGGAGCGAGGCGTCAGAGACCTCACTTGTCTAGGGCCAGCATATTGAGGGCGGCGCCCATCTCCTCTCCCTCGCTGCTTTACCTTCCCTGACCCTAAAGAGGGCAGGTACCCATTTACAGCTGGGTGAACTGGGGGAACTGTACTGAAGCCAAGGCGCGCAAACGGTCACTAGTTGTCAAATGCTTTTTTTTTCAAAACGGTTGCCACCTTCCACCGATTCTGCCATCCTACTCTTCCTGCCCTCCTCTTTTCAAGCCAGCCCCCACAAGAAAGACAGGCTTTAGACTCCCCTTCTTTAGTTCTAGCAGTGTTCTCATCCGTTCTTCAACAGTGGGCTGATACTTGACTTCAAAACGAAAACTCCATGGTTGAAAAATAATCTTTGCTAAGTTTAGAAGTTTAACTTCTACAACCCCCCCCCCCCCCCCCCCCCCCCCCCCCCCCCAGTCACTGTGCCTTTACCGGTCAGACCCTAACACTTCTAACTCATGTTCAAAACGGCAACAAGAAAATTGTCCTTGGCAAAATTCGTTGGTGAAAGCAAGTTTCATAGCAAAGAGGAAAACGGCCTGACTTTCATGCTGTTTTATATATATATATATAATATATATATATATATATATATATATATATATATATATATATATATATATATATATATATATATATATATAGATAGATAGATAGATAGATAGATAGATAGATAGATAGATAGATAGATAGATTAATGTGCTGACGTGTCAGCAGCTTAAAATATTCATGTACCATCTCAACATCTCTTCTGGTACACAGCGAAGCCGCCATTGCTTAGTTTCTATCAGAATCCGTCTCTGTCCACCAACCCGTCAGCAGTAAATTGTCCTGTCCCTGATCGTTCGTCTTTGTCCAGGAAACCAATAGGATGCCAAGAAAACACATGCTGTGTGAATGGCCGCCTGAAACTGTAGGCGGTAAGGGGTAATTACTTATGATAAAAATATAACCGGGTGAGTCATAGCCGTGATTTTTTTTCTTTTGAATTAGATGGGTGGTGGGTGTAAACTGAATAGTTCAAGCTCAGGGCAATGCTTCCCTACATTGATTATGCTTAACGATACTTCATTTATGCATTACAACCACGGTATAGATTTGTGTGTTCCAGCAAGCAGGTAAATTCAAGGAATGAGTGCTTTTCTACTCTAAATTTTTTCCTGGTGGTGGTGGTGGGGAGGGGGGGTATATTTGGAAATCATTTACCTACAGACAGCATTGCAGCCTCCTGTGTAATAAAAAAAAAAAAGTAATGGTTATTTCATAGGCAAGGACTGCTATAAATCTGTCCTTGGTAATAATGATGGATTTTAGCACTGCTCTCGAACTAAAACTCCTTTTGTTTTTGGTGCATTTTGCAGCATGCCCTGACATAGTGTGTGGAAATGAAACAAATCAATATAGTTGGATACAGATAGCGTTAATCCTCTCACATCACATCACATCCTCGCACATCGACCTCCAGGAGTGTCAACGGGTGCAAGTTCCAAGTTCAGCTCTACAATTTAATAAATTAAGTGGGAAAATATATAGAAAGCCAAATTGCTGTGTCATATTAGAGCCATTGCTTCTCTGAATTCTAGCAATTTGCATTTGCCATAAAGATTCAAAGATGTGGTATGTAAATCGCGGTTTCAGTGCCGGGTATATTCTACATCTCTCTGCCCTGTGGGATATTTTCCGCTAAGTGGTTGCATAATATATTGATATATCGTAGTTAGGAATATGTGCGTCTGATTTCTGATACATCTCTCTCTCTCTCTCTCTCTCTCTCTCTCTCTCTCTCTCTCTCTCTCCATCACACACACACACACACACACACACACACACACACACACACCATGTTTGATTCCTATATTTCTGAGTGCATTCACAATATTGTCAGGTGTTCTTGGTCAAAGACAGTAGAATGTGAAGATGTTGCTAACATTCAAATTTATATCTTGAGAGACTCCAGAGTTTACATTGACAGCTATACTTCTGACTGTGCCGAGGAGGGTCCAGGAAAAGCAAACAAAACAAAAAAACCATTTCTGAGCAAACAATGAATAAAGAAACGCCGTCATCAGTTTCAGACTTGATGACGTCAGCGGTAGAGTTGATGAGCTGAAGGATCCATCACAGACACAGTCACTATAGTACTGGGGATTTTTCTGGTAATTATGTCCTGTTTCTTTAAGGAATGAAGGCGTCTGGGGATCTGAAAGGTTTGCATTGTTTATTATTTTTGTTGAGGATGAGGAATGGCGTTTCTCTTTTCTCTTAGCCACTCAGCTTTTCAGATAGTGGAAAACGCTATGTTTTCTGTCCCCTGATAGGCCAGTTATTACACTATTCCTGATAAGCCAGTTATCACAGTATGCCTGATAGGCCAGTTATCACAGTGTTCCTGAAAGGCCAGTTATTACAGTATTCCTGATAGGCCAGTTGTTACAGTATTCCTGATAATCCAGTTATCACATTATTCCTGATATGCCGGTTATCACAGTATGCCTGATAGGCCAGTTATCACAGTATGCCTTATAGGCCAGTTATCACAGTATGCCTGATAGGCCAGTTATCATAGTATGCCTGATAGGCCAGTTATCACAGTATGCCTGATAGGCCAGTTATCACAGTATTCCCAATAGGCCAGTTATCACAGTATTCCCAATAGGCCAGTTATCACAGTATGCCTGATAGGCCAGTTATCACAGTATTCCCAATAGGCCAGTTATCACAGTATTCCCAATAGGCCAGTTATCACAGTATTCCTGATAGGCCAGTTATCACAGTATGTCTGATAGGCCAGTTATCACAGTATGCCTGATAGGCCAGTTATCACAGTATGCCTGGTAGGCCAGTTATCACAGTATGCCTGATAGGCCAGTTATCACAGTATTCCCAATAGGCCAGTTATCACAGTATGTCTGATAGGCCAGTTATCACAGTATGCCTGATAGGCCAGTTATCACAGTGTGCCTGATAGGCCAGTTATCACAGTATTCCTGATAGGCCAGTTATCACAGTATGCCTCTAGGCCAGTTATCACAGTATGCCTGATAGGCCACTTATCACAGTATGCCTGATAGGCCAGTTATCACAGTATGCCTGATAGGCCAGTTATCACAGTATTTCCTGATAGGCCAGTTATCACAGTATGCCTGATAGGCCAGTTATCACAGTATGACCCATGGCTATCAGGCTACAACTGTTGCTGAAACGGAACTCGCTAAAAAAAAGAAAAAACCCGTTCCACGTGACTAAGGGTAAAATTGCCGCTGCGCCAGCTAAATCATGAGGTAACAGAAAATAGCCAGCCGTTGTATGTCTCTTTTGTATAAAGCCATTCTTGTTTTCGTTTAGGGTTGTGTCTTGTGCTTTTCTAAGAATCGCAAAGTTCCCAACTTCCTTCTCTCTTTAAAACGCAATGTCATCTTTCAGTACTTTTGAATACAAGATAAGGTGGACTCCAAAAGTATGTTAAGGCAACCAAGGACAAAAAGTTATTTTGACGAGTGAGTCGGGATTTCATTTCCTGATGACACTTCAGACTTTCGAAGCGTCTTTGTTCTTCCTCTGTAGCATTGAACAGAATTCTTTCGACTTTACATCATAGCAAAACTGCACTGTATCCTGTCATGACGTTTACCTTTCCTGTCTCTATGGATCTGCAGGGTCTTGTGCATCTCTCTCCAAACCTCTATTTCAAAAAAAGAAAGTCACAGAAACCTTCCAGCGGTCATCTGCCCTTTTGAAGATCTACCACCGCCAGTCAGGGAAAAAGCAAGTTGAAATTCTAAACAATCCTCACATGACAAGGTCTTCTGGCCTTGAAAAGACAGCTTTCATAGCTCTATGCTTGTGAATAAATAAAAGGAGGACAAAAAATAGCGGGAAAAGAATATTAAGAAACTATCCGCCTTTGGCGACCGTTTGCGCGCCTTGGCAGTTCCCCCAGTTCACCCAGCTGTAAATGCCTCTTTATGATCAGGGAAGGTAAAGCAGCGAGGGAGAGGAGATGGGCGCCGCCCTCAATATGCTGGCCCCTAGAGAAGTTGAGGTTTCTGAAGCCTCGCTCCCGTACGACCACTTAGGTTATGGGACACCTTTACTTTTTATCCGCCTTGGTGCAGTGGCTAGCGGCTTGGGTTACGGACTAGATGGTCACGGGTTCGAATCCCGTAAGAGACTTGAGGATTTTTCCGGACTTCGGCCAGCTCCTACCCAGAGTGAGTGTGCTATGGCGTCATGGGAAACACTGGAACCATACAGTTGAGCTTCATCCATTTTACGGATGCGAGTTTGAGAGAGTGTTACTCAAATTACCTGACCAACAGTGCTGGTGTATGTATCTCTCAGGCCCCGTTATAGGAAGTGTAGAGCTAAGCCCTGTCACGTAATCTCAAAGCACACACGCAATCATCCTCATCGTCATTTATTATCATGCAATAAAATGTTGTTTCTGATTGCGCGTGCGTCCGCGAGTGCAAAGCCCTCGCTGACAACATATGCATATGCATACGTGCAGACTTTGATGCAGCCATTTAACATACTGGTTAATAAAAAAAAATTTTAAAAGAAGAAGAAAAGAAATGGCTAGTGAAGACAATACAATTTAAGGGAGGTTTTGTTTGGTTTTGTTTGGAGTGTTGTTTATTGGGGGATATTTTGGTGGTGGTGGGCGAAGTTGTGTTTGTTTTTGTTGTTGCTGTTTGGGGTTGGCATTTTTTTCTGGGGTGGGGGGACGAGGGGCGGGAGTTTTTCCCTAGTCGTCTGTGACGTTCCTGTCCTGCAGTTCCCACTCCGCTCATCTTGATGTCTCCGCCCAGCCATGCCCCTATTCAGTATGTCACATCCTGAAGGTCAAAAATTCATAGGGAGCTTATCAATGCTAGGCCGCCGCGGGGCCACCGGCAAGAGGAGCCCTACACTGCTGCTGGATCACTTTGAGGGTGCTCATTGTGCCTGTTCTGAGCTAACATACACAGGATACCACCTTCTGAGCCCCTTTCTGACGACAAAAACAACTTAGTTGCGGAGCCAGAGTGAGTAAAACGACTACATGGGTGGTGACCACTACAACGTCCTTCCAACAATCTGCTTCCGTGAGCTTCCAACCGTAAAAGCTTTGACACAAAGTTACCACAGGCATGGAAGTGTATGAGAAACCGAAGCTGGGGTCACCATGAGACAGAGCAACCGGGGCCACCGAATCAGACAATTTTCTTTTATTGCATGATGATCAGTGATGATGAAGATGATGCAATCATGCTGCTATGAAAGTGCATGTGATTCGAGACTAGTGCATGATAGCGTCAAAATGGCCCGAGAGGTTCAGACATCAGCACTGTTGGTCAGGTAATTTGAGCAACACTTTCAAACTCGCATCCGTAAAGTAGATGAAGCTCGACTCTGTGGTCCCAGTCTTCCCAATGAACTCTTAGCAAACACACTCTGGGTAGAAGCCGGCCGGAGTTTGAAAAATCCCTATGACTTTGGGACTCGAATTTACCTGTTTAGATGCCGGGAACCTGTCAGATCTATCTATCTATCTACCTATCTATATAGATAGGGGGGACGGGATAGCCTAATGGTTAGAACATTGCGCTCGCAATCTGACGACCAGGGTTCGATTCCCGTTCAAGGGGATATTTTCCCCTGGAGTTAACATCAGTGCAGACTCCACTTTCCCCAAAAGTCTTTTGGATGAGACTATAAACCGAGGCCCTGTGTGCGAACGCACACAGAATATCTTGCACACGCGTTAAATCCTGTTCCGCTTTTCGTAAGAGTAGGCCATTGTGTGCCGGTGAGAACGTATGACAAAATTTACAAAACCGCATACACACGGGGAGAATAGGTAAAACAGCTTACTGTAAGTGCTTATTCCATTATCCTCGATATAAAAGAATTAAACAAACAAAGAGAGAGAGAGAGAGAGAGAGAGAGAGAGAGAGAGAGAGAGAGAGAGAGAGAGAGAGAGAGAGAGAGAGAGAGAGAGAACTCGAAAGATTTATTCACAAAAAGGCCATTGGCCCATACATGAAGGGGGTTGCCGAACTGCTTAGTATTTTGGTGGGGTTTAGTATTTTGGTGGGGTTTACAATAGTAACGACAAAATGTTACTGTATAACAAAACGTCAGCTACAATAATATGACAGGATAACAATATCTCTCTTATTCTGAAAGCTTTACACGAATATAAAGTGAGGCTTTGCACAACCTCAGGCTGACATGATCCCAGGAGTAAACAGAGTCTAAATAAATTAGGCCGTCTACTATATTTAACAGGGATGTAATTCTGCCTATCAGGATGATGACAGCACAACACAAAATGTACTTCATCCTCCGGTGCTTGCTTGCTTGAGAGAGAGAGAGAGAGAGAGAGAGAGAGAGAGAGAGAGAGAGAGAGAGAGAGAGAGAGAGAGAGAGAGAGAGAGATGTCAATGATTTCGATGATTTTATTGCATAAAGCTTTCGCCCATTGCAATGTGAAGGCGTGGGGATGGGGTTATGATAAACAAAACTTCAAATTGATATCATCATAAACAAGCAAGCACGTGACAAGGCTGCCATGTCACTAAGTTCAGTCCTGCAGACCCAATGGATCATGCGCTTCCTTCACAGAAACACAGTGAAATATTCAGCATCGTGTCAAGCTGTCCTGGGCGCATACACATACGCACGCATGCACGCACGCACGCACACACACCCTCTCTCTCTATTCTTTCTTCTCCTCCTCCTCCTCCTCCTCCTCCTCACTCACATGCAGACTGATACACCCATACTTGGTCAAAACACAAGGAACCAGTCCTGTTTATCCCAGAATGAATCTGACAGCGTTCATAGCCACGTGCAAGTTATCTAGTCCAACACTGATTCCGTCTTTGATCTTCGTGCGGTCAGCAGGGTCCACAGCTTTAGCCTGGAATAAATTTCTCGTTCTTCCTGGGTCATGTGTTTGATGTTCCTTTTGGCCAACCAAAAGATTCATTGGCAAGGCACTTTCAGGGGTCCAGTCAAGTTGAAATATTACATCATTACTTTGGCAGATCACTGTAGAAGGCATATCTTCAGAAACCAGCACACGGCAAAAGTCTTGGTTTCTCTGTAGAGATCTATCTGTCAGTTCACTGACATAGTCTTGATGACATCTACAATGTAGCCAGAATCTTCATCCTCCTATAGTGCCATGT
>CM054160.1:24023326-24085301 GCA_028751875.1 Rapana venosa | reverse complement strand
TTTAAGCAAACGCGACGTGCAAACTTGGCTGGGGGAAAGCGAGTGCTCCCCCACTGAGTTTTTCCCTTCCCCAACGGAAATGTTTCTTTTATAAATGATCCAGATTAAATCAGAAAGTAAAAAACGACACCTAACCGCAGGGAGAGAGGGGGAGAGAAGGAGAGGAGAGAGAGAGAGAGAGAGAGGGGAGAAAAGAGAGAGAGAGAGAAAATCCCAAAACTGGGATTTTTCAGGTAAAAGAACTTCGCCTGTGGTTTGCAGCCCACAAAATCTGTTTTGAAAAAAAACCATCACATGATGTTTGGTATGCGTGAAGTTTGCCCCGTCGGCTCGGGTTTTTGGGTGTTGCATCTTTGGATTTCCCACAAAACCCTTTTTACTTGGTAAAGTCCTGACACACATTATGTATTTTGGTTAGACTGTTCTCAGGCCCATACTTTTTTTGCTATCTCACAAGTACATCACACTTTTGGGCCCCCCCCCCCCCCCCCCCCCACATCAAGATAACAAAAAACAGGGCTAAAAGAAGTGCATCAAATCTCTGTGGACCAGCCGTATGGGCCATGGTAATCATTGTTTTCCCTGCTGAAAGTCGTGGGTTCAGGTCCCTTCACAAGCAATTTGGGTTTTTCGTTAATTTTTTTTTTTTAATATCTCTCATGTTTGACTTTTTTCTTTGACTGGATTTTACCCGAGGATGGGATAAAATGGTTTCTCGAAACAATTCTTACTCAAAGAACAAATGTTAAGGTTGCTAAAACTTACCCGACCAACACTGTTTCCCTATGTCCCGGCCTGGAAGATTTTGGGGCTGAGAATGGGCCATTTGTTCGCCCTCCACCGTGGGTGTCTCTTCATCTGTCTTGATGACTAAGCCAATACTATTTTGTTAGCTGGCGTTTGGGTTTAAACGGAAAAGAGGAAAAAACACCACACAAACTTTTAACCCAAGGGGGTCCAGGTAGTGCATGATGTTTTCTGGTGGTAGACTCAAGGAATCTAAAACCGCGTCTTCCCCTGAACTCTTTCTTTTAAATCTTTTCTGTGAACAACTCTTGCTGTGAACAACTCTTGCTGTGAATGTCTCTCTGCAGATACGAGAAACAGATTGAGTATGCTGAGGTGGGGAGATCTGAATAAGTACCATGGAAAAACCCAAACTGAGGCAGCATAATAAAGTACTGAATAAATACTAAACAAGTACCACCCTCCCCGCCCGTTTGTTTGTCTTTTTTTGTTCTTTTTACACTGCGTGGAGAAAGTCACTAAATAAACTGGATTTTTGGTGGAAACAATGTCCACATCACAAAAAGTATATTCCTATGTAGTCTTACTGTAAGAAATCATGCATAAGGAAAACTACAAAGCATAAAACCCACAAGTTCCTGTGTGGCAAGATCTGAAACAAAGACCTGATGGCTTTCCCACACCAAAACTCTAACCCACACCCAAAAAATGAGTGTCCGACATCAACGCTCATTGTCAACCCCACCCTCCATAAACTCCAAGCAGATTTTCTTAGCAGCTTTGACAATCAAATGATCTTTGAATCAGGGACCATCAAGAGTCATTCTAACTCAATAAGTTATTTTCGACCTGTTTCTGAATTATTCCAGACTGACTTATTTTGACCTCTACACTGCTTTGTTGTTCCTTCTCGGGGCGTTTAAGTGGCAGGGCCAACATCAAACAGCAGTACTATCATTCTGTCTATCGTAGCCTTTGAAGTAAGACTTGAGTCCGGTTGAATAGGCTGCAGTAGCTGGCAGCGACAGCTGGTGGGAATGACCTCACGACTCTGGGCGGGCACTAGTTTTCTGCTTGGGAAATGAACTAGGAGTTTTATTTCTTCTTTTAGAATGTTATCTCTGCTCATGGAAAGAAAGCAAGAAGAAGACGGAAAGATAGGAGAAATGAAAACAACGAACATCACATCACGAAAGCAAAATGATGAACTACAGCAACACATTACAACAACAACAGCAACAACAACAACATGATAAGTGGCAATACCACCGACACTTGTTACTACAGTAGCCAGGTGCACTTTGTATGTGCACTGGCTTAAGAGAGATACGATTTGAATTATTCCCTCATTATTGTTTGAATGTTAGATCTAGTGTGACAGGGAGGTAATTATATTATCTCCCATGCTATCATAGCGTTATGTTTTTATAAATCGGACACTTTTGTGAATTGTGAGACATTGAATATTTTTAGGTAGTGATAGTTAGCTAGTGTCGGGGTCCTTCATCAGCTTAGAGAGATACGATTTGAATGATTTTCTTATTATTGTTTGTATGTTAGATCTAGTGTGACAGGGAGGTAATTATATTATCTCCCATGCTACCATAGCGTTATGTTTCTAAATCGGGACACACCTGTGAATTGTGAGACATTGTATATTTTTAGGTAGTGATTAGTTAGCTAGTTTTGGGGTCCTTCATCAGCGTTGCTGGAGGAACTCTGGCACCACGACTGTCTTGTTGAAGACGGAATAAAAGACGAACGTCCAACTGCTGTCTTCACCTGAGTATTTCATTGCTGTGAACTTGCAATTAGAATTGTGTGTTCCACTCAATCCCTGCCTGGTTTTGTCCTTGCCTCTCGACATCATCATATACCAAAAAAGTCATGAGCTCTGTTCGAGTATATACGCCAGGTCAACGCTTGAAGGGCCGGGCCTGGGTCATAACATTGGTGTATACCTAGGGGGGGAGGCTGTATTCATCAGTCCTACAAGAATAATATGGTAATGGCATGGTTAGAGCTGGTACCACGGCGAACCAAGTCCCCAGGGTCCACTGGCACAGTGGAGGTGATGAAAGGAAAGCAAACTCTATGGTAGGATGGAGGCACCAATAAAGAATGATAACGGTTTTTCTACCATAGGAGGATTTTCCGATAGTGCACTCACTATAACGAATTTCTGATTTATGAATAGATTTCTACTTCAGTTGATTTGATTACTTATCTAGTTTTTACGCTATCGTTGGGGCAGTGCACTTACTTTGGGAAGTGTGTCTTTAAGTTAAACGTTCAGAGCCAGGTACTAAGTATTCAGTCTATCAACACACAACAAGGGAAACAAATGCAGGAAGAACAAAGACACGAACATAAACAACAGCAGCAATCATCATCATCTTAAAGAGCAGCAGTAGCAGCATCCACAGGAGGAGGACCAGTTGTCACATGTACTAATGGTTGTTGAACAGTGTCAGGAGAACAAAAACACCAGTGATATGTTTAAAATTGCTACTGCTAAACCCAAAACATCGCTACCACCTGAGGTGAGGTTACGAACATTTAAAAAAATGTCCATGGGGAGGGGTGTTGCCACAAAGAGCATACTTTTTTTTCTTGTCTTCACTGCATGGTCTTTCTCAATTGAAGCTGTCTTGATATGACTTGCTGTCACTTTTCATCTCTTCGGACACTACGTTTTGCTTCATGCCTAACTGCCCCCATTTTTAGCACCTTTCTCTTGACTGTCTTTCGTTTTTTTTTCTCTTGCTCATTTTTGCTGTTGAATTATTCGAAAAGCAGGCCGACCCATGTTCATGCCTCAAACGGGAAAAACTATCCGCTGGGACGTAGAGTTAATCAGACATATGGCTTAGTCATCCGAATATTGTGAAAGGCAATGACAGCTAGGATCGCAAAACGAGATCAGGTACAACGCTTCAGAAAAAACTTCTTCCACAGCTGTTTAATGAAAAGGGGCAATATCCCTACATGTGATAAAATCAATTGTTTCTGTTGGTAGTGATGATGATGTCTGTATGAGAGAGAGGGTGGGGGGGGGGGGGAGACAGACAAAGAGAGAGAGAAAGACAGACACAATTCAATTCCGGTCTAAAATCACTTAAATGTGAATAGATGTTAAACTGAAGATATCACAATTTAATTTATTCAATTATTCTTTATATCGAGAATAATGTGCTTTATTTTATTTTTTACATATGCAGTTTTGTAAATTTTGCATTCTATTCCCACCGGCACATAATGGCCTACTTTTTCCAAAAGCGGAACAGGATTTGACGTGTGCGCAAGGTGTTCTGCGTGCGTTCTCACACAGGGCCTCAGTTTGTAGTCTCATCGGAAGGACAGAGAGAGAGTGAGAGAGAGACAGAGACATAGATACAGACATACAGACAGATAGACAGAGACAGACAGACAGAGGCAGAGACAGAAGAGAAGGAGGGAGGGAGAGAGAGAGATAGATTAATTAAGTCATTCATTGATTCATTTCCAAGGGTTACAGATAAATGTCTCTCGTCATCTATACACTCTATCTCGTTCCCTCCGCTCTTCTGCAGATACCCTGTGCTTACAAACGCCCAGATTCAAGAAGCCCACCGTTGACCACCGTCCTTTAAATCTGCTCCAATAGCCTCACTTTGCGAAAAGCCTTCATTTGACACTTTCAAATCCTGCCTTAAAACACCCTTGTGTCAACCCTACAATCTTCCTCCATCATTACACCTCACATCCGACAAAGAGAGCGAGAGAGAGAGAGAGAGAAGAGGAGAGGAGATGAGGGGAGAGAGGGAGAGGGGAGGGAGAGAAAAGAGGGCAGGGCAGACAGAGAGGCAAGCAGGCAGGCAGACAGAGACAGACAGACAGAGAACTCTGAACTCAGAGAGAGACAGACAAAGAGGGAGAGAGAGAGAGGTAATGATAACCATAACGAAATTTGATTGCCGTTAAGCTGATAAGCTCATACAGCAGCCAAGCGTGGCAGCACGATGCAATTACATTGACATGGAAACCTCGCATTGATATTCATATTGTGCAGCCATACACGAAACTCTTAACTCTCCAGATTTGTTACACATCCCGAGCCTTTCTTGTGCCAAGTCTCTGCCACACACACTGTCAGCCAAGGTAAAACTGGAGGAGATCACGGAGAGTGGCTAAATCCCGTGAGGCATGTGCTAATGTTTCCCTGTGTCCTGGATCCGCTTCCCTTTCAGAGAACTGGCGAGTTTGACACGTTCCTCCTTTAACATGTTTTTGTCTTGCTGTTTGACAAACCAGTACACACGTTCTACATCAGTGTCTGATTTGCATGCATACTGGATCACAATGTCATCAGACTCCATGTCACAAAATCTTTACCATCATGGTGGACAGTTTTTCTGGACAGATCTGTCAGAGTAGCAACATATCATGTGACAATCTGTGTGTCAAATCCATCAACACTATTATCAATCTTCGGTTGATAGTCCACCTCAGGGCTGTTACAAAAACGCACATCAGCAACACAGTCAGACACACCGGGGGGATTCCATATCAACCCTTGGAAACAGAACTGTGTTTTGTTGTTGCTTCTTTTGCCAGGGTTCGGGTCAGAGGGTTCCTTGCTACTGGTAACGTAGCCCAGTCTACCTGCTAGGGGGGAGATCCCCGCCTAAAAACCCCATTATGGGCAAATGCAAATAGCAGTTGGAGAGGGATGGGCGCCCCCCAAGCAATCCACGCCCCAGAAGGGCCCAAACATGGACATACTGCAAGAAAAACAACATCCCGGATCATTGAGGCCGAATACAACAACCGCGCTTCATTGGAACGTTCCAGGGGAGGGGGAAAAATAGGGATGGACGCAAACAACGCAATCAAACCCCGGGCTGAGAGGACCATCTTGGTACAGGAACTCCCGGGCACGCATGCGGGAAACCCAAGAACAAACCCCCATGAATTACGAAAAACGAAGGGACAATTTGGACTGGCCCCGAAGTCCGTTGGGGTCGGTTTCGGCGAAAAACCAAAAGAATCAAAACTATGGTATATGGAGACGACCCAAACACCAACAGGAGGGATTTTTTGTCAACAAAAAGGGACAAACAGTGTCCCCCCGGTCCCCCACTCAAGTAAGATCTCCATGCGTATCGCAGCAAAACCCCACAACACCCCATATACAAGTCTATGCACCAACATAAACACGATGATTAACAATTGAGGTTTCTACGGGATTTGGGGGCGTCAAAAATAAACTCAAAGAAGGCTTTTCTCGTGATTCAGGGGTGGAATGCCAAGATGGGACATGACGCCATCCCAAAATGGCCAGGGACAATGGCCTTTTTGGCGTGGACAAACCCAACGATAGGGGTTCAGACTTTTGGAATTGAAAGCACCCAAAATCTTACTGTCGCCAAACCCTTTCTCCCACAAGCCCAAAAAGAAGAACGACGTGGCACTCCCCAAAAGGGAAAGATACAAACCAGATGTTACATTTTGGCCCCCCAAAGTTTAAGTCAAGATAAAACAAAGCCCAACAAAAACTTTCCCTGGCGTGATATTGGCAGTCCCAAAACATGGTATCAGCCCCTACGATCAGCGAAACCCAAAACCCCAAAAGGAAACCCCCGTTTGCGGTTCAACAGGGAAAAAAGCTGAAGGCCCCCGAAGTCGCTAAAATTTTTTAAAGCTGAGTAGGGGGCGATTTGCAGCTTTGAATTTCCTCCAAAATACATAAAACCTCACTGAGACCCCTTTTCCAAAAACCATTAGGAGACCGCTGGGGTCCTTGGGAAAGAAAGGAAAAAGAACCAACCGTGGGTTCCAATGATATCCCGGGTGTGCTCAACGTAGGAGCTAAAACCAGAGAAGAACAAAAACCCAAACTGCGAAAAGGGATAGAACAGTCAACAGGTCAATCAAGAAAAAGATGACTGAGGCCCTGGAACGGGTGTCAGAACAAAGCTCCAAGGTTGAGAAGGGAATGGCGAAAGGGGACAGCAAGGAGGCCACCAGGCCATCAAGTTTAACCAAGTCCCAGCGCAAAGCCTTCGTTTTTGAAACAAAGAGGGGTCAGTCCTTAAAAGAGCGCCAATCATGAAGAATGGACAGAAAATTGCGCGCCTGTAACTTAAAACTGAAGACTGTCCAACAAACTTCCGACAAGATCCCCGACCATCAGATCCTGAAAACACACAGGTTTTGGGGGAAAAGATAGAAAAGCATAAGATCCTTTAAAGGGGGCAAGTCACCAGGGATTGACAAATCCCGGCTGGCTCTAAAAACGGAGGCCCAGAGATGACAAGGCACTAACAATCATCTCCAACGATCGGACCCGCAAAGAGTGGCCTGAACAGTGGGGCCAATCCACTGTTCCCTTCCCAAAGAAGGGAACCCGAAAAAAGTGCCCAAATTACAGAAAAAATCGTTGATAAAACCTCCAAGCAAAATTATGAACATTGCCCCGAAAAGACTGAAACACAAGCAAAGAAATCCTATCAGAAGAAAGCAGGGTTCAGACCAGGGGAAGCACGTCGGCGACTTCAACATCAAAGTCATAGAGAAGCCCTCCCAAACATCAACTACAGCTCTACAACACTTCATTGACTTCAAAAGGCCTTCGAGAGTGTGGGGGAAGAAAGTCTTTTTGGCAAGTCTGAGAGACATAATTCGACGAGGACCCGATTCAAGTCTCCAGGCGCTGTTGACAGCTCCCCGCGCAGTCCTCATGGGTGGAGAAATCGAGGAGTTCTTCCCGGGCTTTAGTTGGAGTTTGACAAGGGTCCCGCTATCCCCCGTTCTTTTCAACGTGTTCCTGGAGAACATCATGCAGGAGGCCCTCCTTGACTTCAAGACCACAATCACAATAGGAGGAAGGGCAGTCTGCAATCTTCGATTCGCAGACGATATTGATCTCATGGGCCGCAGTGAAGAAGAACTCCAGGATCTCACCACCAGACTGGAAACATCAGCCAATGCCCACGGTATGGAGATCAGCACGGAAAAGAGCAAGATCCTAGTGAACAGTACCACACCGACCACTCCCACCAGCATCAAGATGAGTGGCGAGACACTAGAGGAGGTGGGAACTTTCAAGTACCTTGGAGCAGTCATCACCAAAGAAGGTACGAGCACACAAGTGGTGAAGATCAGACTTGCTGTGGCACTCTCCTCCATGACTAAGCTGGCGAAAGTGTGGAGAAACCATAACATCAGAACCCACACTAAGGTCAGACTCTACAAGGCACTCGTCACATCCATTGCCTTGTACAGCTGTGAAGCATGGACACTCACTGCCGATTTAGAACGTCGCATTCAAGCCTTTGAGATGAAGTGCCTCAGGCGGATCCTGAACATCACCTACAGAGACCGTAAAACCAACGACTACGTCTGGCAGCAGATCGAGGCACTGGCTGGCAAACAAGAACCATTGCTAGATACAGTCAAATGGAGGAAATTGAAATGGTTTGGCCACACAACAAGGCATAACAGCCTGTCAAAGACAGTCCTGCAGGGAATGGTGGAAGGAGCAAGGAGGCAGGGACGACCACGCAAAAGCTGGATATCCAACATCAAGGAGTGGACCAGCCTCACTGTACCAAACCTCCTGAAAGCAGCCCAGGACAGACCAATTTGGCGGTCCACTTGCAGCGTCCGTGCGGGTACCCCAACGGTCGTCCCGACCAAGGGATGATGATGATGATGATAATATCATATATGTGTACAGTTGGCACGTCTATTTCATGTGTATCTGCACATACTGCACTCGACCGTTCAACACCACTGTCAGGCAGACACGAGGCACTGAAGACACAGTCACTGTCACACTGTCACCCACCTGCTTCTCTTTATGTTTTCCGACCTATGTCCATCCCTCAATCGGAAAAGCTATCCGCTGGAACGTAGAGTTTTCTGGAACGCTCCTGGTCCTGGGGAATTTGGGAGAAAGTTTTTTTCCTGTAGTATTGCACTTGCGTGTTGCAATTCACTGTAGGATCCACCATATTTTTGGACACTACTGTATTAACTGGCTTCAGTGGCAAGACAAAGACAAGAGTGTGAAAGCAATGAGAATGCGAGACAAACCCTTTGACCCCACCACTGTAATCAACGATGCAATAGGACAAGGCCTGAACGAGGAAGAAGAGATAGTAAAAAGATGGGAAGAGTACTTCAAGAAACTGCTCAACCCTGCAGGACAACAGGCACAGAACACCCAGTTCCAGTTCACCCCCAACTACCCAGACCACTCAGAACCTACCATCTTGGAGAGTGAAGTCAGAGGAGCAGTGAAGACCAGCCCTAAAGGGAAAGCAGCAGGTGATGATGGCATAACAACTGAAGCCATCCATGCATGTGGGGAAACCGGTATAATGTGGCTCACCACCATCTTCAAAAAAGCTTGGGAGGAGAGGAAAGTATCAGAGGACTGGCAGGATGCACTAGTAGTGCCAATTTGGAAGAAGAAGGGCAGCAAGAAAGACTGCAGTAACTACAGAGGCATATCACTCCTCAGCCATGTAGGGAGAATTTATGCAAAGATCTTAGATCAGCGCGCTAGAACAAAAACAGAACATCTCCTCAGTGATGCTCAGTTTGGATTCAGGAGAGGAAGAGGGTGCACAGATGCGATCTTTGTTCTCAGACAGGTGTGTGAGAAGGCGATCAAATACAACCGAGATCTCCACCTTATCTTTGTAGATCAAGAGAAGGCTTTTGACCGAGTAAACAGAGACAAGTTTTGGAAGGTCCTAGAGCAGTATGGCGTGAAGGGGCAGCTGCTGGACAACATCCGAGCTATCTATGCCAACAGCAAGAGCGCAGTCCGCACGACCAGTGGAACATCTGACTGGTTCCCAGTTACATCTGGGGTGAGACGGCTGTTGCCTCTCCCCTCTGCTCTTTGTCATTTACATGGACCAGATTGCAAAGGAGGCCAACCCAGATCCTGAGGCACTCAACGAACTCATGTTTGCTGATGACCAGGCAATATACATAGCAAGAGGCACAGCTCCAGGAGCACACAGATCAACTCAACAGCACCTGCCAGGCCTATGACATGAAAATCAGTGTCAGTAAGACCGAGGTCATGACAGTCAGCAGGAGACCGCACACTCTGGACATCAATATCAATGGATCCCAGTTAAATCAAGTCAGCGAATTTAAATATATGGGCAGTGTATTTGCCGAGAACGGAAGATTAGACCGTGAAATTGAAACAAGATGTCAGAAGGCTAATGCGGTCAGTTACCAGCTCGCCCCTCTCCTGAAACATCCCAGCATCCCCATGGACACAAAGGCAAAACTGATTAACACCATCTTCCTGCCAACACTCACGTACCAGTGTCAGACATGGCCCCTCACAAAGGCCCTCAGACATAAACTAGTCACGTGTGAAATGAAATGCCTAAGAAGAGCAGTCAACAAGACCCGAAGAGACAAAATCCGAAACGAAGTCATCAGAGACATGGTAGGTGCAACACCAGTCCTACAACACATCGACCAGCAGAGGATCAAGTGGTTCGGACACCTGACACGGATGCCTCACACAACCAGCCAGCTCTTCGGGCCCGGCACATTGTCCCCCTCCCCTGCCACCTTCCAGCTGGAGAATGCGTTGTCAGTCAGCAGGGCGCCTAAAGTTTTCTCCACAGTCACTGGAAGCCCAGTAATGGCATTTTCAGACATAATTACAAGTTTTTCTGCAGCTCTTAAAAAGTATGCCCAAGAGAGAAAGAGAGAGAGAGAGAGAGAGAGAGAGAGAGAGAGAGAGAGACAGAGAGAGAGAGAGAGATAGAGAGAGAGAGATTTTCAATCAGCCTCCTCCATCTCCATTACCATGCCTTAGGGCATTACTTTTTCTGTAGCAGCAGCAGCAGCAGCAGCAGCAGCAGCAGCAGCAGCAGCAGTAGTAGTATTAGTAGTAGTAGTAGTAGTAGTAGTAGTAGTAGTAGTAGTAGTAGTAGTAGTAGTAGTATAAAAATCTATTCACATTTGGGTGTGATAATAGACTTAAAAAACAAAAACACAGAAAGAAAGAAACAAACAAAAACCGTACCATAAACTATTTACTGAAGACTTGGAAATGATCCTAGGGACATCAGTTATCAACGGTTTTCGCGAAACTATGTTCAATGGTTCCCTTTGAATTTTAATGCCAGACTCTTTGTAAACTGAATTTAAAACTGAACATTGAAAAAGAAAATGTTCACAAGATTGTGGCTCAGAAGAGGAGCAAGTCACATTTTGAGAATGTTTTGTCTTCCAAGAATTTAATCGCTACTTATAAATGATGTTAGAAATATGTCTTGGATCGCCTGGTATTTCAATGCAGGCCACCTGTACAGACTAGTACAGTATAGAGAAAGACAGAAAGAGATATAGATACAATATAGAGATAAAGGGATACAATATAGTACAGACTTAAGAGTCAACACTAAAGACGATGTGAAAGAATGCAAGATGACTGTTAGTTATAGTAACTAGTGCCATAAGTGTGGAATGGAGCTCAGCACTGAATGTTGAAAACCCTTCCCTAAACAGACGATTAATTGTGTATCTTCACTTTAGAGCAGGAATAACATCCTGCATTTGCAATAAACGGAACCATTTGTAAAACACTTTTAGATGACAACTACTCTCTCTCTCTCTCCTCTCTCTCTCTCTCTCTCTCTCTCTCTCTCTCTCTCTCTCTCTCTCTCTCTCACTCCTTTTCTCTCTCTTTCTCATTCTCTCTTTATCTCTCTCTCTCTCTCTCTTTCTCATTCTCTCTCTTTCTCTCTCTCTCTCTCTCTCTCTCTCTCTCTCTCTCTCTCTCTCTCTCTCTTTATTCTCTCTCTATCTCTTCTGCCCCTCTCTCTTTCTCTATCTCTTTCTGTCCCTCTCTCTTTCTCTATCTCTTTCTATCCTCTCTCTTTCTCCCTCCTCTCTCTCTTTCTCTCTATTTCTCTCTCTATTTTCTCTCTCCTCTTTTTCTCCCTCTCTTTTCTCTCTCTTTCTCTCTCTCTCTCTTTCTCTCTCTGTCTTTCTCTCTGTCTTTCTCTCTCTCTCTTTCTCTCTCTCTATTTCTCTCTCTTACTCTCTTTCTTTCTCTTTCTGTCTTTCTCTGTCTTTCTCTCTCTCTCTCTCTCTTTCTCTCTCTCTCTTTCTCTCTTTCTTTCTCTCTCTCTTTGTCTCCTGTCTTTCTCTCTCTCTCTGTCTTTCTCTCTCTCTTTCTCGGGGCTTGCGGGAACGCTGTGTGTGCCGATGGACGTGGTGTTTGAGTGCTCTGCATTATGCATGAAAAAGTGAATGTTCTGGTTTATATAGTGTGGTGATTTTTGGCAACAGTGTTGAAGAAGGACTGGTAAAGAGAAACATATAAACAAATCACAAATGAGGTTAGTAATAATGCCGAAACTAACGTTTTTGTTAATTACTATGGACATATAGAGAAACCGGTTTTTTTAACCTGAACTCATTTGTTGTCAAAACCACGAACTTCTTAGGCACAATGCACGTGCAAGTGAACAACAGGGCAGCTGTGGTGCATGCACACTGCAAGCCACAAGCCTAATGCTAACTGGTAACAGTGATGTGTGACGAATCCCTGACCTTTGCTCCCGCTCCTATGTTGGGTGCTTGTGTACTGTGACATATCCAGTTTTGAAAACAGGCGCTTGAAAGAAGTTCATAATGTCTCAAAGTGAATGTTTTCATCACCAGCACATATCATGCATATGATAGACTGGCGTTTTACACAGATCCAGCAAGGACTTCTTGTGCACTCAAATGGGATCAAGAGTAGCATTGAAGAAAAGTTTACAGCTCTAGATGGGAGAATCTCTCATTTCTTTGAAGAGATTATTGCACTGAAAGAGTGTGTGACACAAAACAAGGATGACATTCATGAATTGAAAGAAGACAGACAAATCATATTTGACAGGCTGGAAGCACTGGAGAAAAAGTTGGAATCAACTGAGTGAAACACAAAAGTTAACAATGTAAA
Source organism: Rapana venosa (assembly GCA_028751875.1). NCBI lineage: Eukaryota > Metazoa > Mollusca > Gastropoda > Neogastropoda > Muricidae > Rapana > Rapana venosa. The sequence goes on along the minus strand of CM054160.1, from coordinate 24,072,574 downwards.
GTTGATAAATGTGGAAGAACTTGAAGGAGAAACAGATCACACAATAACTCAGTATGTGATTGACATTTTAAATGACCATGCCCTTATTTGGACTGGCGCCAAGAAGACATTGCAAGAGCATATCGCATTGGCAAACCATGATGCTTGGAGAAGTGAACCACGACCCATCATTGTTCATTTCTGCCGATGGGCCGATAAGATGGCTGTGATGGGAGACAAGGAGCTTCGTGACAATCTCAGGAGGAGTGGCATCAGCTGACCTAACATCACACCAAAGAGAAATGATAGACTTTCATCAAAGCCAGGGCAAAATAGCATATTTCCACCATGGAAAGCTGCAGGTGAGAGAAAGGCAACAGCCCAGTCATTGGCGTGATGATCCCAGGGGTCGCTACAACCATCAACCGCACTACCAAGAAGAGAAGTGGCCCCCAATCCAGGACAGGGGACGTGGAGCTTACAACAGGAGTGCAGGTCCTGTGTTTCCGAACGGTCATCAGCCTGGGAAGCAGAGGGCTCAGCATCACTACAGTCCCCTACGTGCCCAAGAGGAGCAGCATCGTGACAATCACCAGTCACGAGTGCACAACAGGTCCTGGCAGAGAACTGGTGGATCACCTCAGCAACATGCGGCTCAACAGGAGAGGGCAAGCAGAGGGCAGCCAACCAACCACTTCTACGCTGTCACCAGGGAAGACAGTATGACGCCACAGCAGAAGACTGGTCATCAAGACAGGAGAAGGGGCAGTGTTGTACCAGTTGTGCCAGGTCCCCGTCTCTACAGTGAGGCAGTGACTCACAGAAGGCAAGCTGAGCCAGAGAGGATTGTTTATGTGAGGGAGAAAAAGAAAAACACAGACTCTGACCAAAGACTAAATCCTGCAATACACACATGCAGACATGTACAAAAGAAAAGACAACATTTGACAACTGAATATGACAAGAATGACTGTGACAAAGAAGAGTCAAAAGATTATGACCCACTGAATGGTGCAGGACATTGTTGCAGTAATTCTGAAGAAGTAACCAGACAGAGGACTGTTGAAAATCTTGATGACACTAATGAAAGGGTTCTTGGTATTGCTGCTAGCGAGGAGACAGATGATGATATACCTGACAAAATCCCGGATAACGACAAATCTGACAAAGTTGTCAGGGATGAAAAAGACAGAGGAGGAAACAAAGACTATGAAATGATGATGATAACGTTACCACTGGGAACATCAGAACTCTGATGACAGATATAGACATGACTGAATCAGAGACTGACAAGACAGATATCGATGAGTACACTGACAACAAAGTAGAAAGTAGTGACGGTCACAAACAGGGCAAACTATGTACCATGGACAACAGATTTAACAAGAAAGATGATGCAAGTATTGCAGGGGAGCCAGTGAACCCACAGAGCAGTGACCCACCACAAGTACAGAGAGGCAGGCAGACCAGACAGTCTCTGAGCTCAAAGCAGGCCCTACGGCCCAGGCGTGCTGCTTCTCAAGTAGTCACTGGTAAGCAAAGCTGCCGTAAAGTGCCAGCAAGGTCTGGTAGCCAAAGTAGCATTACGGATTCTTTTAACAGACTTCACTCAGGTGACAGTGAAAGAGATTCAACCTCACAGATAAAGACAAAAGCAAAAAATGAGGGTAGCCCAGTAAGGGCAAAATATGGATTCGGCCGGACCACAGTATTTCAATGTCAGCAGCAGAGGAATATTTCTAGAACTGCAAATGATAGCACCAGGCTAGAGGCAGTGCAGTCTGATCAATGTGTAAATAGTTCTGAAATTAATTTTCTAACTTATAATGTTAATGGTCTGTTGCCTAAAATTGACAACAGAGATTTTATGAGTTTTTTGCTGAAATATGATATCATTTGCTTAACAGAAACTTTTGTTGCAGCTGATTTTGATTTCCCCATCTTTAATGATTATTTAATGTTTGTTTCGAAGGCCAAAAAACTATCACATCAGGGAAGGTATTCGGGAGGGGTAATTCTGTTAGTCAGAAAATCCTTTGATACTTTTGTGGAAAAAATTGAGGTTGAGACTGAAAATACTGTTGTTGTAAAGTTGCACAAAGATTTGTTGGGTACAAACAAAGATACAATGTTGATTTGTACATATATTCCTCCGTGTGATTCTGTATTTTGGAAAACCAAACAAGGGGTGTATGGTATGGAAGATCTGGAGCAATGTTTACTTGAGCTCCAAAGTTTATATGATGACTTTAATCTTATACTCACAGGGGATTTCAATGCTCGAACTGCTCACTATATTATAATGTTGGGGATGACTTTGATGATTTTGACAATTTGCATACTTTGTCTAATTTCCAAATTCCCAGGAAATCACATGATTCTGAAACAAATGTGTTTGGTAATCAGTTAATTGAGCTATGTAATATGTTTGATTGTGTTATTCTGAATGGGCTTTGTGATTCAGAATTCGATGATAGTTATACTTTTATAGCATCTTCAGGTTCAAGTACAGTTGACTACTTCATTGCATCTTTAGAATTAGTAACATCTGTTAAAATACTTTCATTAGTTGTGGAAAACTTAACAGAGTCAGACCATCTTCCTGTTTGTATGAAGATAAAAGCCACGAACAATATTGTAGAAAACTTATGCAGTGAGAATTCTAAAAAGACAATTTCTTATGAAAAACTAGTATGGAATGAGAATAAGAAAGATGACTTTTTGAAGGCATTAAACAGTACTGACATGCAGAAAAAATTCACAATGGCCACAAATACTATAGATAACAATATAGAAGAGGCTTTAGATATGTTTGTTAAAACTTTGAAAGAGGCTAGTTTATGCATGTTAAAAAAGACATCACAGCACACCATTAGAAAATGTGAATGGTTTGATAATGAATGTGAAGTAGCAAAAAAAGAAGTAGGTCAAGTTAAACCATTTCCGAAAAACCAGAAAGGAAGAGGACAGACTAATTTATGTCGAGAAAAGGAAATTATATAAACGGTTGCTAAAGACTAAAAAACAAAGTTATAAAAGAATGAAAGCAGAATCTTTAGCAAATAGCATTTCTAATTCTTCACACTTTTGGAAAGAAGTAAAAAGCATGGGATGTGGAAACCGTGTTGTGATTAACAACTCTATTAGTAGTGATGACTGGTATAACCACTTCAAAAATGTATTTCAAAACCTTGAAGTAAACATAGAAGGGAATTGTGGGAATGTTGATTTAAAGGAAGGAGATGAACACACTTTGAACAAAGAAATCTGTGAATCAGAAGTAGTACAAGCGATATCAAAGCTTAAAATAGGAAAAGCCTGTGGGATTGACAATATATTAGCTGAAATGTTAAAAAATGGAGGCAAAGCTGTACTTGAGTTTTTGGTGAAATTTTTTTAACACTATTTTCAGTTTAGGTGTTTATCCGAAAGAGTGGTCAAAAGCCATAATAATACCTATTTTTCTAAAAAGGAGATATTGAAAATGCAGATAATTACAGAGGAGTGTCACTGTTAAGTATTATTTCAAAATGTTATACAACAATATTGAATGCACGACTTTATAACTGGTTAGAAGACAATAATATGATTTCTGAAAGTCAGGCAGGTTTCCGAAGGGGATATTCAACTGTTGATCAAATATTTAATTTATATGCTATTGTCCAAAAATGTATGATGAAAAAACGAAGAAAATTGTATGTAGCTTTTGTTGATTTCAAAAAAGCGTTTGATTCTGTACATCATGACAAACTGCTTGAATGCTTGAGAAACCAAGGTGTGAATGGAAAATTTTTGGCTTCCTTGAAAGCAATGTATTCTTCTTTAGTCTCATGTGTACGTGCAAATTGTGAAATTCCTGATTTTTTTGAGTGCCCAGTTGGGTAAGACAAGGGTTTGTTTTAAGTCCTACGTTATTTTCTGTTTTTAGAAATCAGCTTGATAGTCATATGAATGTTAAAGGAAGACATGGTATCCAAATTTTGCCAAACATTATGGAATTGTTTATATTGCTCTTTGCGGATGATGTGGCTTTGCTTTCTACTTCAGTGCATGGATTACAAAACCAATTAAACATCCTACATAACTGTTGCAATGTCATGAAATTGAATGTGAACACTGAGAAAAAAAAATTATGGTATTCAGTAAAGGGGGGTATTTAGGACGTCATGAGAAGTGGTTTTTCAATGGTAAGAAACTAGATGTTGTTAATAGTTATTGCTATTTAGGATTCCATTTCACTACAATGATTAGCATGAAAAGAGGTACCGAACGGTTGGCATCTAAGGGTAAGAAAGCAGTTGTTCAACTGAATAGGGCTTTTCAAAAATATAAAGAAATGACCACCAAAACATTTTTTAAGATTTTTGATGTTAAAGTTCACCAATTCTGCTGTATGCTTCTGAAATATGGGGTTTAACAAAATTAGATCATTTAGAAAAAGCTCATACTATGGCTTGCAAAAGATTTTTAGGTGTTCCAGTGAGAACTCCAAATAAAATGGTTTATGGTGATTTAGGAAGATATCCTCTGTATGTTAATTCTAGTATTTCTGTCATAAGGTATTGGTTTAGATTGTTACAAATGAATAATGAAAGACTTCCACACAAAGCTTATCAGATGCTGTTGGAATTAGATAGAATTGGTAAAGATTGTTGGGTATCAAAAATTAGGGAAATTCTATGCGAGACAGGGTTTAGTTTTGTTTGGTTGCAGCAAGGTGTCGGTCAGGTCAAAGTGTTTATAAAGTTATTGAAGCAGAGACTTGTTGATCAGTACATCCAAGAGTGGTCTGGCACTATTAGAGACCGTGATAGGTATATTAATTATAGATCCTTTAAAATAATTTTTGAAAAGGAAAAATATGTGACTGACATGGAAACCTACTGTTTCAGAGTTGCCATTTCTCAAGTCAGATTTAATGTTCTGCCTATCAATGTAAATGTGCACCGATTTAGTAATATTCCGCAGAAGAAATCATGTCCATTTTGCAGGTCAGCAATGGAAGACGAAGAGCATTTTCTTGTTGTATGTCCCACATATTCTGATTTAAGAACAAAGTTTCTGGGGGGGTTAGCTAAAACCCCCATTCATGTGTTATTACAAATGACTAATAGTAAACATATGCACAGTGTCTCCAGGTTCATTTTCCATGCAGTGAACAGGAGGAAGAGAAACTTGATTGGAATTTGATATCCTTTTGATGGGCTTTGACAACTTAACTTAGATAGATGGTGTTGTTGTTTTTTGTGTGGAGTTAAGTACTGCTTCTGAAATGCTGATGTGATGTATGTGTAAGTGTGTGTGGTTTTGTGTGTGTGTGTGTTGTGTGTGTGTGTGTGTGTGTTTGTGTGTGTCAGTGTGTGCCTGTGAGTATGTCTGTGTGTATGTGTGTGTATGCGCGCACTGCTGCTGGGTGAGTGCATGTGTGTATGTGCGTGCGCGTGTGCGAGAGCTCATGAATGTGTGTGTGTGCAATATTGAATTGCTAAACAAGTAATGATGGAAAGTGCCATGCTTATATAGATGTAAACTAAAAGTATGATCAAGATGTCACTTTCGGAATTGATAACATAATACCAAACAAGGATATAGATGAAGATGATGAAGTTAATAACGATGATTGTATTGAATGTAATTACTGATAACGGTGACATCATGTGTTAAAGGGTTATGATAAGGACGATGCTCTCAGTCGTGTGTTATGTGTTTGAAGAATGTGTGCATCACTAGACAGTATACAGAAAACTATTGATTTACATATTTCAGTTTGTTCCCTTTTGTCCCCTTTACCTGTATTGTGGCCCAAGGCTGAAGTACAATTAAACGTTCAGAGTTCAGAGTTCTCTCTCTTTCTCCCTCTCTTTCTCTCTCTCTCTCTCATCTTGAAATTTATTGGTGTGCATGAAGTGTATAAGGAATTGTGTTTATTAAAGGAAACAAGCTCTCATGGTTTAGACAATTTAGATAGCAAAGTTTTGAAATTTTCTGCACCTTTAATCTCGGAGCATCTTGCCTACATCTATAATCTATGTATTGAAAAATGCTGTTGCCCTCAAATGTTTAAAGATGCCAAAGTATTACCCTTATTTAAATCAGGTGATCCTAATGACCCTTCTAATTATCGACCTATCTCAATTCTATCTACATTGTCTAAACCTTTAGAAAGGCATCTAAAACAATATTTTTTGTCACACTTTACAAAATAGAAATTATTTCATACCAACCAAAGTAGATTTAGAGCAAACCATTCGTGCCATACAGCAATTACTAATCTGATAGAACAATGGCATCATAATATCAACATCAACCTATTAACTGGAGCAGTTTTTGTTGACTTTGCTAAAGCCTTTGACACTATTGAACACAACTTACTCATAAGGAAACTAACAATGTATGGTCTATGTTCAGATGCACTTAAACTGATTAACTCATTTCTTAATAACAGAAGACAAGTTGTGCAAACAAGACTCGATAACATCGTCTTGCTTGCCCATAAAATATGGTGTTCCTCAAGGGTCTGTGTTAGGGCCAGCCCTCTTTCTCAATATACATCAATGATCTTCCCCTCCATATATTTTCCACCTGCGAACTTTTTGTAGATGACACGACCATACACACTGCAGGCAAAGATGTAATCTCTATAAGCACAGAATTACAAAATAACTTGGACAATCTGACAACACGGACAGAACATAATCACATGGCTCTCAATCCTCAGAAATCAAAATTCATGGTTGTTACAAGAAGACAAAAGTGCCAAAACTTCAAAACAAAGCTAAATGAATACAAATTAATGATAGCATGTTGGAAGAAGTAAATTCCTAAATATTACTTGGTCTACATGTAGATAATAACTTGTCCTGGTCATATCACATCTTTTAAGTCTCCAGGAAATTATCTAAAAAGCTATTTCAACTTAATAGAATAAAACATTTTCTCGATCAGCACACTCGCAAACTATTCTTCTCTGCTTATATAAAACTAGACATTGACTATGCTTCTACGTGCTGGGACTTAGCAAGTAAAAACTGTTTAAAGCAAATTGAAAGAGTGTATAGACGTTCTCTAAAGTTAATTCTTCTGAGAACTACTTCCCTGGAAATCTGTGACTATAGAGAGTTGGACATTCTTCCATTTAGTTTAAAATGTCGTTTCAATAAAAGCTTATTTATGTATAAAATTATGAATTATCTTGCGCAACTTTATCTTTGTCAGAGATTTCCAGTGAAAACAGTTCGAAGTAAAAGTACAGTGGTTACTCCTTGGCCAAGAACTGACCTTTTTATGTCTTCACTTGTGTAGTCTGGTTCCAAACTATGGAATGAAATCCCTGCCTCAATTAAAAACAAAAGTAGTATATCATCTTTCAAAAAAGCGTACCATGCATACTTGTTCAATTCTTTGTAATATACATGAGTGGGCTGCCTTGAACTGTGGGTGTTGGGTGTGTGTGTATGTGGGGCGGGGCACTTGTGTGTGCTAGGGTTTGTTGGGGCGTGTCTGTGTGTGCAGCTGCAACTAATATCAAACATTTAGGGGCAGGTTCTGATCAAGATCTAAATAAATCTGGAAATTTTTTTCGAAATTATAATGTAAATCGTCTTTAACCCAAAATTGACAACAGAGATTTTGTTAGTTCTTTGCTTAGATATATCATTTCTTTAACAAACTTTTGTTGCATCTAATGTTGATATACCTATTTTTAGGGATTATGTTGTTTATTTCAGGGGCTAAAAAGCTGTCACATCAAGGAAGATATTCAGGAAGGGTGATACTTATAGTCAGAAAATCTTTTGGCACTTTTGAAGAAAAAATTGAGGTTGAGTTTGATAATACTATTGTTGTAAAGTTACACAGAGATTTATTAGGTACTAACAAAGACATCATGCTGGTTTGTACATATATTTCTCCATGCGATTCTGTGTTCTGGAAAACAAAACAAGGGGTGTATGGCATGGAAGATCTGGAACAGTGTTTGCTTGAGCTTCAAAAATCACATGTTGACTTAAATATGTTGCTGATAGGGGATTTTCATGCTCAAACAGCTGGCAATAATTATAATCTAGGGGATGACTTTGATGATTTTGAAAACCTGTATTCTTTTTCAAATCTTCAATTGCTATGAAAATCACATGATTCAGAAACAAGTGTATTTGGTAATCAGTTAATAGAATTATGTAATATATTTGATTGTGCTATTTTGAATGGTCTCTGTAATCCGGGATTTGACAATAGTTACACTTTCATAGGGTCTTCTGGTTCGATTACAGTAGACTATTTTATTGCCTCTTTAGAACTTATAGCATCTGATCAAATACGTTCTCTGGTTGTGGGCAGTTTCACAGAATCTGACCATCTTCCAGCTTGTATGAAGATAGAAACTGCAAATAATGTCACTGAAAATTTATGCAATCAGACCTCTAAAAGTAAAATGTCTTACGACAAATTTAAATGGAATGAAAATAAGAAGGATGACTTTCTTAATGCATTCAACACTGCTAACATACAGAATAAATTTACAATGGCCATAAGTACAATAGAAAACAATATAGAAGAGGTTTTAGACATAATTTCATTTGAAAGTTTGAAGGAGGTTAGTGTATGCATGTTGAAAAAGATATCTCAGCATAAAATTAAAAAGTGTGAATGGTTTGATGATGAATGTGAAGTTGCAAAGAAAGAAAGTAGATCAAAATTTTTAAAAATTCAGAAAAAACCAGAAATGAAGATGATAGACTAATTTAAGTTCAGAAAAGGAAAATATATAAACGGTTATTAAAGACAAAAAACCCCCAAAGTTAAAGAAGAATGAAAAAATAATCTTTAGCAAATAACATTTCAAATTCTTCTCATTTCTGGAAAGAAGTAAGGAGTATGGGATGTGGAAATCATGCAGTAGTTTACAACAATATTAGTACTGAAGACTGGTATAATCATTTCAAAAGTGTTTTTCAGAACCTTGATGAAAACATGGAAGGAAACGATATGAATATCGATTTACAAGAAGGAACTGAACATATTTTAAATCAAGATGTATCTGAAAATGAAGTAGCATAAGCAATATCAAAACTTAAAATAGGAAAATCTAGTGGAATTGATAATATATCAGCTGAAATGTTGAAAAATGGAGGCAAAGTTGTAATGGAGTTTTGGTACAATTTTTAACACTATTTTTACTGCAGGTGTGTATCCCAAAGACTGGTCAAAAGCCACAATAATACCTATTTACAAAAAAGGAGATCCTGAAAGTACAGATGATTACAGAAGAGTGTCATTGTTAAGAACTATTTCAAAGTGTTACACAACTATTTTAAAGACAAGGTTGTATAATTGGTTAGAAGACAAGAATATGATTTCTGAGAGTCAAGCAGGTTTCTGAAGGGGGTATTTGACAGTAGATCAAATATTTAATTTATATGCAATTGTTCACAAATGTATGATGAAGAAACACAGAAAATTATATGTAGCGTTTGTTGATTTAAAAAAAGCATTTAATTCTATACATCATGACAAACTTCTTGAATGCATGAGAAACCAAGGTGTGAGTGGAATGTTTTTTGCCTCTTTGAAAGCAATGTAGTTTTCTTTAGTCTTGTGCGTACGTGCAAATTGTGAATTTACTGAATACTTTGAGTGCCCTGTTGGAGTGAGACAAGGTTGTGTTTTAAGCCCTACTTTATTTTTTAAATTTTTTAAATTTATTAATCAGCTTGCTAATCACATGAATGTGAAAGGAAGACATGGTATCCAAGTTGTGCCAGACATTATGGGATTGTTTATACTACTTTTGCAGATGATGTGGCTTTATTATCTACAACAATGCAGGGCTTACAAAACCAATTAAATATCTTGCAGACCTGTTGCAAGGACGTGAAATTAAATGTGAACACTGATAAAACAAAAGTTGTAGTATTCAGAAAAGGAGGGTATTTAGGACGACATGAGCAGTGGTTTTTTGATGGTAAGAAACTAGATGTAGTGAATAGTTATTGTTATCTGGGTTTCCAATTTACTACTATGATTAGTATGAAAAGAGGTACTGAACATTTAGCATCTAAGGGCTAGAAAGCAGTAATCCAATTAAATAAGGCTTTTCAAAAGTACAAGGAAGTATTTTAAAAAGATTTTTTTATGTTAAAGTTCAACCAATTCTGCTGTATGCTTCTGAAATATGGGACTTATCTAAATTAGATCATCTAGAAAAAGTTCAATCAATGGCCTGCAAAAGATTTTCAGGTGTCCCAGTTAGAACTCCAAATTCAATCGTCTATGGTGATTTAGGAGGATTTCCTCTTCACTTTAATTCTTGTGTTTCGGGGTCTTAAGGTATTGGTTTAGATTACTACAAATGAAGAATGAAAGACTGCCACATATAGCTTATCAGATGTTACTAGAATTGGATAACAGGGGTAAAGATTGTTGGGTGTCGAAAATCAGGGAAATTTTTATGTAAGCCAGGATTTAGTTTTGTTTGGTTGCAGCAGGGTGTGGGTCAGGTCAAAGCGTTTTTACGACGTTTAAGCAGAGACTTGTTCAAGAATGGTCTGGCACTATAAGAGACCATGACAGATATGACAACTAGAGATATTTTAAAATAATTTTTGAAAAAGGAAAATACGTGTCTGACATGGATACCTACTGTTTTAGAGTAGCCATCTCACAAGCCAGATTGAATGTTCTCCTTATTAATGCAAATGTACACCGATTTAGCAATATTCCACAGAAGAAATTTTGTCCATTTTGCAAGTCAGCAAAGGAAAACGAACACGACTTTTTGTTTGTGTGTCCCACATATTCTGACTTAAGAACTAAGTTTCTGGAGGGGTTAGCCACAACCCCAATCCACATGTCATTACAAGCATCTAATTCCAAACAAACCTATGGTGTCTCAAGGTATATTTTTCATTCAGTGAACAAAAGGAAGAAAGAGCTGACTGGAATGTAATGCTGCTTTTGATTTGCTTCGACAATTTATTTCAAGGTAAAGGTGTCTACATGGTGTTTAGCACCGCTTTTGTAATCTATAAAATGTGTGGGTGGGTGTGTGGGTGGGTGGGTGTGGATGTGTCTTTGTTATTGCATTGAAAAAGAGCTGGAAAGTAACCTATTAGGTCTATAATGATGTGAACTTGAGAAGTGAAAGGAAGGTGGCAGGATGGTTAAGACGTTTGCCTGCCAACAAGTAAACTGTGAGGTTCTGGGTTCGATTCCCACCCTCGCCCTTTCTTCCCAGTTTGACAAAAAAAATCGAACTGATTGTCAAAGTCCTTCAGATGAGACCAAAAACCGAGGCCCCGTGTGCGAACGCATGTAGAACATCTTTCGCACACGTTAAATCTTGTTCCGCTGTTCGAAGGAGTAGGCCATTGTGTGCCGGTGGGAACAGATGACAAAGTTTAAAGGACCGCATACACACGAATAATTTTTTTTTTTTAATCGCTTTGATTTGTTGCTTTACAAGATTCAGTGCTATATAAATTCCATATATTATTATTATTATTATTATTATTATTATTATTATTATTATTAAGTGACCAAGATTTCGAACAAACAATGATGTTGGAAGTGTTGAAGATAATGATGATAAGTGTTTGGACTGTTATCACCGATATTGATGACAAATCTTAGTCATGACTGTGTTGAGGATGATGGTATTGATGAGGCTTAGTTGTTTGTTATGCATTAGAATGTATTGCATTTTTAGACAGTTGATTGAAGTTGTGTTTTTTTGTCTACTTATTTTTACTCCCCTTCGCCCCCTTTCGCTTGTATTGTGGCCCATGGCCAAAGTACAATTAAAAAGTTCAGAGTTCAGAGTTCAGAGCTTCTCTCTCTCTCTCTCTCTCTCTCTCTCTCTCTCTCTCTCTCTCTCTCTTTCAGGGGTGGCTCACTTGATGGGAAGCAACAGGGGTACTTTTCAGAGCTGCAGATAAACTTATAATTCTGTCTGAAAATGCCAGTTTCTGGACTTCCAGCGACTGTGGAGAAAACCTTAAGTGCCCTGCTGACTGATAATGCTGTCTCCAGCTGGAAGGTGGCAGGGGAGGGGAACAATGTGGTTTTTGTCTTGCAACTGAAGCCAGTTGACACAGCAGTGTCAACAAATATGGCGGATCCTACAGTGAATCCCAACACCCAAGTGCAATACTACAGGAAAAAACCTTTCTCCCAAATTCGCTGCGACCTGAGAACATAAAGAGAAGCAGGCAGGTGTTGTGTGTGACAGTGACTGTGTCTTCAGTGCCTCTGTCTGCCTGACAGTGGTGTAGAACAGTCGAGTACAGCATGTGCAGGTACATATGAAATAGACATGCCAACTCTACACACACACACACACACACACACACAAGATAGCAGCAAGAAAACAACAGTTGTGTTGCCATTATTGGTTGATATGGAATCCCCAGGTGTGTCTGACTGTGGTGCCGATGTGTGTGTGTTGTGCAGCCTGATGTGGACTATCAATAGGATTCATAATATTGTTGGTGGATTTGACACATGGATTGTCACACAATATTTTGCTACTTTGACTGACAGATCTGTCCAGAAAAGACTGAGAGACTGTCCTCCATCATTCAGATGGTAAAGATTTTGTGACATGCGAGTCTGATGACATTGTGATCCAGTATGCATGCAAATCAGACTCTGATGCAGAGTGTGTGTACTGGTTTGTTAAACAGCAAGACAAAAACATGTTAAAAGAGGAATGTGTCAGGCTCGCCAGTTTGTGGAAAGGGAAGCGAATCCAGGACACACCATACAGGGAAACCTTAGCACAGCCTCACAGGATTTACCTTGACCGACTCTTTTTGATCTCCTGCACTTTGACCTTGGCTGACAGTGTGTGTAGCAGAGACTTGGAACAAGAAAGGCTCGGAATATTGTGGTAACAAATCTGGACAGTAAAGAGTTTCGTGATTTGCTGTACATTATGAAGATTAATGCCATGGTTTCCATGTCATGTAATTGTGTTGTGCTGCAACGCTTTGCTGCTGTATGAGCTTATTAGCTTAAGGGCAATAAAATTTTGTTATTGTTAACATTTTATCTCTCTCTTTCTCTCTCTCTCTTTTTTCTCTCTCTCTTTCTCTCTCTCTTTGTATTGCAGCCAGAGCAGCATTGTGGACTCTTTTAAAAAAGCAGGGTCTAGCAACAATCCACAGGGCAAAAATAAATCCCAAAAGTCTGGGTCCCAACACAGAAAGAAGGGTGCTTCAGGCACCAATAAATAGGACATCGGACACACACATACCAACACCACACGTGCGCATGCGTAACACACACGCAAACACCCTCACTCACAGCGAACACAACATGAATTGTGAACACAATTTTAAACCTATTGACTAAAGCATAAAAACTATTTTGTACGCACGCAAATATACGCAGCACGGTACCACACGCACGTACGTGTGTGTGCGAAACTACGCCCACGCACCCACACCATACACCAAAATATGAATTCAATGTTTAAGAACCGTTGACTAGAAGACAGACTTATTGTCACACACCTCATGCACCCACCCCCACACACAACACATAATTATGTATTGACTACACTCGTAACAATGACAACCAGGCAAGTATTCAGAGAAATGTAAAAACTAGGTAGTCAGACATCATTGTGGGAATTCAAGAATTCGAAATGCTTACTACTGGACAAAAGAATTTCTTTTTCTGTAGTTTTTGCTGATGGGACACGAAAACGGCGTTCCGAAGGCAACATTTGAAATTCGGAAACAAACATGGGAAGGATCAGCGTACAAACGCTTATGCTTGGCTTTGCCGTACAAGCTGCTGATTGCAGAAGACATGAGATCCTTTGTTCTTTCCAATTATTTTTGAGCAGATTCTTAATAATTCTCCTGCAGGCCATTCTTGTTTTTAACACTAAGGTTATTGTACCCAAAAATGAAAGCAAAACTTAGAACACTCTCTATGCGTAAGACTTGTAAAACAAGGAAATAATCTTTTGTCTAACAAAAAATGAGTTCATTTCCTCAGAAAATACAGACGTTGTTAGTTCCCTTTTGACAATAGCGTCAGTGTTAACGTCCCAGTTTACTGTTGGTCAAAAACAGTTCCGATACTTATAGTTCAAAACTTTCATCCTCTGATTATGGGATAATAATAATCTTAGGAGTATGCCCTGATCTTCTCTTCAGAAGTCGATAGTGCAATGTCTTCAGTTTTTAGAAACAATTAGCTCCAGATAGGCCTCTCGTCACACCAGTGTACGAACTCGGAGGGCTGGACCGTGGTCTAAGACTGATCCGGAATAAGAGGGATAACAAAGCACTATCGTCTGCGAACTTTTACCAGAAAGGGAATTTCCATAGTTCCTTCTGCAATCCATCTGTGTATAGAATGTACAGAAGTGGTGAGAGTACGCAACCCTGCGGAGAACCAGTGCAGGTACATCTAAATTCTAACCGAAGAAGATATTTTGTTGGCCAAAACACGCTTGTTGTCTGTTGGTTAAAAATTCAATCAGCCAACGAACAAAAAAGTTTTGATTGTCTACGTCAAAATTGAAATTATTTTTGTTAACCAGAACTGAAGGCTGGCATTGTATAGAAAAGCTGAACTACAGTCAGCGAACAATACTGGCAAGAAGTCAGTGTTTTTCCAAGTGCTATACAACTTGTTCAAAATGAATGAGTTTGGCATCCCTTTTTTTTCGACACCCCTTCGAGACCTGTAAGCAATTGCAGTGGGTCAGGTCTTTCTCTGTGCAGAAAAAAGAATGAGGAGATTTTTATGATCTTTCTAGCGTTTTCCATCACAAGAGAAGTGAGAGCTACAGGTCTAAAATCGTTATGCCCTAGAAAGGATGGGTTTTCTTTGGAAAGTTACTACATTTGTGAAGGTTTTTCCAAATAACTGGAATCTGACAAGATCCAGTGAGGCCTGGAAACAGGTGTTGAAGGACACTGGCAAGCTCAGTAGCGCATGAAATTCAGTTCTTCCACCACCACATATACCATCTGGTCCCGGTGATTGTGTTAGATATTTATTGCCTTTAAGTGCTTATAGATAATTTTCTTCATCTACAATGACACTAATCCAGAAACTAGGGATTGCTTCAGCATCATTTAATTCATCTGAGAAACATCATGCTTTTTCAAGCGAGAAAAAATGCATTTAGATGGTCTGGTAAGTTGTTATCACATACTCCCTGCAAGACAGATCTTTGACCTATGTTGACAACCTACCATATTTACCAGCCGACATATTTTTGAAACCCCTGCCATGCAGCACGAATATTGATTCCCCAAACTTGTCTTCTTAGTTGTTCCCACGGTCCCAACAAAATAATTTGGAAACAACTGCAACGCTGCTCAGAAAGCTGATCTTAGTTTGAGGGCACACACACCATTGCCACGCTGAATAACGACTTGCTCTCTCAGCCAATTCGAGCAGTCCGTTAAGTCGAACAGACAGCAGTGTGCCCATCGCAAAACGCTTTTGCAGAATGAATGACTTAAGTGTTGTGCAGATGCGATCCTAGTTGGGATACTGCCTCGTGTGAACTTTCCTGTTCAGAAGGCGAATGGCGTTGAATGCCATATCTGAACCCTAACTCTGCGTGGGTTGCGATGACACTTGACAGCGTCCCAATAGCTTAGGAACTTGTTTGTGGTGACAACTTGGCTGCTGCCATCAAAGAAGTGAAAGAACTTTGAGCGCCATGGGTTCGCGGCTTGGTTTCCCAAGTGGACAAAACGAGGTGGAACTTGGTCTTCCCCAAAGCAATAAAAAAAAAAAATGCCTCTAGCAGCAAGAAAGGAAACCTTTTTTAGACGGTCACAGAAGTACCACACCAAACCTGTGTGCAAAACAGACAACGCCAGTTTCAACCGCCCCTCAGTTTTGGGCAGAGGATCCCGTGGGAAGGGACACTCAGGCAGGAACTTCAGTCAGTAACCAAGGTAAGTGAAGTTTCATGTGATGTCCTAAAATGATTGAACAACAGGAAAGTGAGGCAGACACATTTGAAGGCTGGTCGATTGAGGCAATTTTGAATGAAGCAGGAAAAGTTTATACATCAGATCTAATATTATCAGCATATAAAAGGAGCAAAAATTGAGTTTGACTGCCACTCATAAGGAACTTCAGTCTATCTCGTAATCAGCCTAGCCTGAATGTTCAGGAGTGCGAAATTGTCAGTAAAGAGATAGAAAAATTGATTGCAAAGAAAATGAAATCAGTTTTGTGACATTCCTGATCAAGTAATATCTTCGCTCTTTACACACAGAAAAAGAAGGTTCACATAGATTGAATTAACTTAAAAGGTTCTAAAAGAACAAGTCTCATACCATCATTTTTAAGATGGATTACTTTTGAAGACAGCACTCAAGCTCATACAAAAAAACTGTTACATGGCATCAATTGAACTAAAACAGATGCATACAATTCGTACCTGTTCATGACCAATATAAAATAATCTTGAATTTCAGTGGGAAAGTCAGCTTATGAATTCAATGCTCTTCCCAAATGGCTTGGCTTGGCCCCTGTGGACAGTTTAACCAATTACTGAAAACAAGTTATTACGCATTCCTTAGACAGAAAGGACATATCTACCACACCATTTCTAGATGAAATTCTTTGCTATCATGGTGACATTCAGTTGGAATACGTTGACAATCTCCAGAACACACTCCTTTTTCCAAATTAGGATTTGGGTAACACCCCAACAATGTCAGTGTTTTGAAACAACCAAGAAAAAATTCAGTACTTGTGTGGTCATAGACTCAGAGTCCAATGACATACACTTACAAAAGAAGAGTGAAGAGTATCCAAGATAGCTGCATAAAGCTGAAACATCAGAAGCAACCCTCAATCTGTGGGCACAGGGAAAACTTTTGCTAGCTTTCCCTGCTGTAAAATTTGGACAGCTTCATTACCGTTATTTGGAAAATGAACAAAAAAGTAGCACTACAGCGAGCTCATGGAGATTTGGCAACACATGACTTTGTCCACCAGGTAGCAAATCTGATTTAGATTGTGATTAAGAATGAATGTGAAGCTTACATTGCCATTTGCCCTGCTGCACCAGATGTAACAATCATGTCTGATGCCAGTTTGATCAGGTTGGGGATTGTTTGTGAGGGGGAGCAAGTCTGGGCGGCCAGTTGGCTACCTTTTGAAAAAGAAATTTTTTTTTTTTCTTTTCACATTAATTATCTAGAAATTAAGGCCACTTATTTTCAACTGAAATGCTTTGCTAACAAACTTCACAATAATCAATGTGCGTCTGATGATTTGACAATACAAACTGCTGTAGCATGCATAAACAATATGGGCACTAGCACTCTGTTGCATCACTTCCATCACGCGTGCGGTCTGGGATTGGTGCAGATGCCCAGAACATCTGGATCAGTGCAGCACATATTCCTGGTAAGGGAACACTGTGGCAAGAGAGAATCGAGGCAAATACAACCTTGGATGCGAATGGAAACTTAAACATGTTTTCCTTGCAGAGAATCCCTTTCTGAACTAGAGTTCACCCCCTGCATTGGACTTTTTGCTTCCAGGTTAGATTACCCATTCCTAGATAATTTCCCTATCGACCATACCCACAGCCACATCGCTATTGATGCACTTTTCCCATATCTTGGAAAGATAATAGAACTTCTATGCATTCCCCACCTTTCTCTGTCATTCCCAGAGTGATTAACAGAAAGTACAACAAGAAGAGAGCACGGGGGTTCTGTTGGTTTCAGATTGGCCCTCAACATGTTTCCGTCATCCAACAGATAGCAATGAGCCACCCATCCAACTGAGCTGCAAAATAAACTTTCTATCTTTACACCTAACCCAAGTCAACACTCAAGCAAGTTCATCCGTTGATTGACAAGAAACGCCATGGCTGCTGGTCTGCAAGATCTCAGGTGCTGCTTCCAGGCATGAGGGTATTGCAAGTGAAACCATTGACTTGGTGATGATCAGAGACATTTCAACAACACAAGCGCTATGACACGTACATAAAACAATTGGAAGGAATATGTATCTGCACATAAGATAACAATCACCACGCATGTGGCACTTATGTAAGTTTTTTTTAGCAGGGCTGTAAATAAAAGAGTGGGTCAGCACAGCACTGTAACCATAGCCCTAGTGCTGTCTCAGCATATCTTAGAAAATCGACAGTGCTGCTTAAGGTCAGCACCCAGTAAGTATGTAGATTCTGTGAAAGTGGTCTTTTGAGAATTGCCCTTCATAACCAGATACCCGAAACCTGGGATGTTGATACGTGATGGAAATAGCTTGTCAGAGTGGGCCAGAGACTGAGAAACTGACTCCTCAAATTTCCTTACCCTCCAGAAACTGTTGGTACTTTTTGCTTTGCTTTCTGGCCTAGAGAGGTCAGACTATTCCATACTGTTGTAGATAATATTAGGATCTGCATGAAAGCAAATTTACTTAAGGTATATAATATTCCTCTTCTAAAACAGTCCCAAAACCTGAGTTTCATGTACAGCCTTTTGGAAGTTCATACTTCGTAAATAAGAAACTGAGTTTGGTTGAACATTTACAAGACATTATATTTTGAGAACCAAAGAATTGAGGAAAAGTAAAGGGTTGTTTATAACATTTGTGAAACCCATAAACATGTATCTAAGACACTGTGTCTATGGTGTATAAAGTGGGTGCAAGAGTTGGCAGGGATTGATGTCAGATATTCTCTTGCACACAGCACCAAAGTGCTAGCATGTCTGCAGCATAAGCCGTAATATCCTGGATTGGCCCAATATTGAAAGCAGCAGGATGGTCAGGAAAAGACTTAAGAAGTCAGAGTTTTATTGTAAACCTGTTATGGATAAGAGTGAATTGAAAACAATGACTTCAATGTATTCTTGATAATTCATGAATGAAAACATAAAAGGCAGAATAACCGATTGGATGTTCCCTTTTGTAAAAATGAGTGAAAGTATATTGGCTGTATATGTCACAGCATTTTGTCCCAGACCTCCAAAAGTCTCATATGGACCTCCTCTGACCAATTAGTGTCAAGGAATAATTGGAAAATAAACGAGACTTACCTGGAAGGTGAAGTTTAAATTGTGATTATTCCGATACTATCGATGGGAAGATAATCATAGATGCCCACCCAACATTGTCTTGAAATAATTGCAATTCTCTCCTCCCAGGTAAGCAGCTCATGGAACACATTCAGCAGAAGACTGGCAGGTTCATGCGCGCATCTCATCTCACATGCTCACCTCATCCATTGATACTCTTCGGAATAATCACAATTAAATTTTCACCTTCCAGTAAGTCCTCATTTAATTTTCCAATTTATTGCTATTAGCCAATGAAGCCATATAGCACTGTGGTGTGGTAACAAACAAAATCACACGCCATGCGATTAGAGTGACCTGGAAACCATGGCAGTAATGGTAGTACATCAAATTTTATACAATATGTGTCATGTCTTCAGTTTTCAAAACCATGCCTTCCTTTTCCATCTGCAGCCAGCGAAGTCAGCCCATTGTAAAACGATTAGAGTTATCTTCCGTTCAGCCACGTCTCTGTCAGGTTCCCTATAACGAAGTCTGTCTGGCAAGCTTGACACATTCTTCTGGCAACATTGTTTCTGTTTCTTCTTGCTTGAATATACCAAAACATTCAGTCAGATCTTTGCTAGTACTTCATTACAAGAGTATTCAAGGCGCAAAGTCGTTGGATCAACATCACAATATTTTGATTGCCTGAATACAAAAGTTCCACAACTTTCAGACTGTATATCTCTCTAGCTGTCCTGTAGTCGATACTGACCATTGTTTGTCAGTTAAGAGTGAACACATACCTTTTGCATACAGGTATCGACAAAGCCATCCACTGTGCATCCCAACTGTTCTTCAATGCACTTCAGACATCTCAGAAGGCATCACGATCTTGCTTCTGTTTGATGGTTCACAGGGTAAAATGAAGTAAATCTGGTGTGCTAAGATATTCACTCACTGTCATGACACACAGCTCTGTGGACACGCTGGTTTGTTTCTTCTGTCCCATTCCTGTCCTCGATGCAGAGTCACTGTTACACAAGACCCGCCTTCAAGACACTGTCATTGTCACACTGACGACTTGCTGTCTTCTTGGTGTTGAGTCTGGTCTTTGGAAGTCGCTACAGATTTGGCAAGGTGCTTTTTTGCGAATACTGAACTGGCGAGCTATGGTTTCAGCACCCGTCCACCATTTTCTGTTTGTGGAAAAACCAACCCTTGACTTTGTCCCAGCTGGCTTCATTCTCAGACGAGAACACTACGCTGCCGCTCTCCCCCGCAACTTTTTCCAACTCAACATTGTCGATCAGCAGGGCATTTACGGTTGTTTATTACAGCTTGGCTGGACAGGGCCAGTAACTGACATTTTGAAGCTTAAATGCAAAACATTTGCAGCAGCTTACTAACAGCATGCCTGTTTCACATTCTCGTCCATGTCACGTTGTCCTGAGGAGGAGTGAGAGAGAGAAAGAGAGAGAGAGAGATATAGAGAGAGAGAGAGAGAGAGAGAAGAGAGAGAGAGAGAGAGAAGAGACTTCGCCCCTTTCTTCTCCTCACCCTCTTTGGCTCCTACACTATCATTCTCCACCATGCTATGCTATCCCACTTCTCCCAACCCTATTTTTTCCCCAAGTGTTGGTTTCCACATCTTACCCCAACTGTGTCACATCACCCTATTGTCAGCTTTCTATGGAACTGGGTCAACTGCTGTTTGGTCAAAGACCATCAAAGGTAAAGTTCTTCTCCATCACAATTTTTGTATTTGACATATTACTGGATAATAAATATCAGAGTCTTGCTCTTCAAGCGAACCCCCACATTCTTTCAGGACTTGTGCAAGAGATGTCACTTACGTCATGCATTGCTATGCAGGTGGGCTGCTGGTGTTTTGGCGTGGCCACTTTGCTGCACTAGAGGCGAGCACTCAAATACAACAGGATCATCCAATACAACATTGCTCATGATGTAGGGCGAATCTCCGGCTGTGATAGAAACTCAATTCAATGAGGAGACCTTCATCTCTCCTATCTAAAGCTATTACTAATTTAGTGAGAACAAATCTGAAAAATTCGGGACCAATTCAGTGAAGAAGTTATCTGGTCGTTGTGATAGTGAAGCTACACAGCTGTGCCGTCCGAGTTATCTCGTGCTGTGCAGCAATGAAAAAAAGGTACTTATTGAAATTTACACATAAACATGCTTTGCTTTAGAAAGAATTCTGTATGGTCCATCTCGTATTATTAATTCCAGCCATCGCTTTCAATCTGAAAAGAATATTACATGCGTGAGAATAAAATTGCGACTATATGAAGCAAGGTTTTTGATTACAGATTGCACTAGAAATGATTACTGATGGCTGATACCATCATTTATTGTAAGTTATTGTTTGTAGTGAGTGGGCCAATTATTCTTATCCTGTTTATCACTACTTTGACCCTTCTAATATGACCGTGACACGTCAACAGCATTAACATCTATGGGAATAATAACGGGAGGAAGAGGATAAGAAGTAAAAGGAAGGAGAAGAAAACATAAAGGAAACGAAAATGGATGAAAGAGTGGAATAGAACTAAAGTGTGGAAAGATTAGGATGAAAACCAACTGAACAGAATGAACACAAAAAAGAACAACACAAAAATCCAACGAAGAAGAAGAAGGAAGAATAGGAAGGAGGATAAAAGGATGAGGAGGAAGAAGGAGAAGAAGAAGATCAGAGAGTACAGGGAAGAGAAGCATGTCCAGATTCCAAATGGCAAGAGACCAGTGCAGTGTGAAACACTTCAGACAGCAAAGGGAGCTCACATCCTCTATCCAGCGGCCCACCTGAAGGCAATTGATTTGAGAAGAGAAATTTGTACCACCGAACATTATCTCTTCTCTCTCTCCCTCTCGCGCTCGACTACTCTCTCTCACTCTCACACACACACACACAACAACACACACACACACACACACACACCCACACACACACACACACTACTCACGCACGCACGCACGCAACGCACGCACGCACGCACGCACGCACTTGCACGCACTCACGCACGCAACGCACTCACACAAAGCACACAACACAGCACACACACACGCATTGATCTCCATCAGTTTTCTCTTGAAGAATTCTGAAGTTATGGACACTTCTAGGCCTGTTGGAAAAGAAGCAACAACCAAAAGAAAGAAGGCTAGGGGGGCCGAATGTGCAGTGACGTAAAGAGAGATCCACCTTCTTAGACTGCATCTTCAAAACGGAATCATTGTGGCCGTTGAGTAAGTTGTATCATCATCGAGGAAGCAGACCAGAACAATGTTTAGTTGTTTGAAAAGAAGTCTTCAGTTGACAGGCCAGAAAGCAGCAGTCTGCGTACAACCTGGAAGTGGCTGTCATGTTCCGCCAACAGTTCACTAGAATCTCTCACAGTAAGCCTTCTTTTCCCTCTCTTCTCTGCCTTATACTCAAATCCTAATACATTGAATGAATCTATAAAACGGGTTTGATTTTCTTTCTTCAAATGTCAAATGCCTAAGACAATGTCATTGAGGGATTTGCTACTCTTGGCCCAGCATTTTACACAATCAAGTTTGTTCTTTCTCTATCGTTCTTATACACAAACTAACAAACACACACCGACACACCACAAACACACACACACACACAACACACACACACACACAGCACCCGGTACTCACACACACGTCACGCACACACGCACGCACACACACACGCCACACACACACAACACACACACACACACACACACACACACACACACACACACACACACACACACACACACACACACACACTCACACCACCATGTACTCAAACGCACACATACATACATACACACAACAACACACAAGAGCCCGTATTTATTTCGCTTTCATTCATGATTGCTAGAAACAAACCTGGATGACCAACAAAACTGACAGCACAAAGACTTGTTCGTCCAGTCTTGGTGAGAGAGCCGGCCATAATCCCCTGTGATGACGCACACTCAGTGGTCAGCAGGTGACTAATCCCTGTGATGACGCACACTCAGTGGTCAGAATCAGAGGTGTACATAATCCCTGTTGATTGAACGCACACTCAGTGGGTCAGAGTTAACATGATGCACTGTGAATGACGACACTCAGTGGTCAGGGGTGACGTGATCCCAGTGAAGAACGCAACATTCCAGTGTCAAGTGACATGATACCCTGTGATGCCGCAACACTCAGTGTCAAGATCACAATGATCCCCTGTTGATGACGCACACTCAGTGTCAGTAAGTGACATAATCCCCTGTGATGACGCACACTCATGGTCAAGAGTTGACATGATTCCCCACAGTGATGACGCACACTCAGTGTCAGAGTCAGAGGTGACATAATCTCCCTGTGATGAAGCAACACTCAGTGGTCAGAGGTGACATGATCCCCTGTATGACGCACACTCAATGGTCAATAGTGTTATGATCCCCTGTGATGACGCACACTTATTGGGTCAAGGTGACATAGATCCCATGTTATGACGCACACACTCAAGGACTTCTGGGAGGAGTGAGTCGGCTCTGATGTTAACTCCAGAGGAATATCCTCGAACGAAGATTGTGGTTTACAATCTAAAATACTGAGTCCTATGTGTTTCAGTTCAGCACTGGCCTCCCTAAGTATTGTCACTGGTGTGGGGGTTAGGGAAGGGGGGCACGCTGGCTTGAGTCTAACACGACAACATGCGTTGTCGTCACCACCACCACAAACCTCCGACTAGTTGTAAACTCATTGTCTAACAGGGCGCTCCAGCATTCTTGCTACAGCCGTTAGAAGTTCCAATAACTGCCATGGGTGCCGTTGTAAACAGAAAAATTTACCAAGATGCGAGAGCGATAGAGAGAGAGAGAGAGAGAGAGAGAGAAGAGAGAGAGAGAGAGAGAGAGAGAGAGAGAGAGAGATGTGCATACAAATAAGGAATTTTGGACTACCAGACTTGGTTTTTATGTACCATCTCCTGCTTGATATAATATGCTCACCACCCCCATTTGCATCGCCTTGATTTAATCATTTAACAATAAAAAAAAATGGTTATACACTTGTGTGTGTTTATACTCTGGCTTATCACAGTATTGTCTATGTTTCCATTTTCACACATCTGGAATAAAAACGAGACAATGAAGAAACGGAGAAACTAGCAAGGAAAACACAGAGAACATTTCCTAACGAAATGTAAACTGCTTGGAGGAAGAATTGTCGCAGTTCTAACTGCAGACAGGCCGTGCCTTTTAGAAAAAATGCATCATGAGTTTAAAGATTCCACAGGGTCTGTTTGAACACTGACCGAACGATGGATAATCATTGAGAGCTCTAGTTTTAAAACTTAAAAAGACGATTTAAAGCTTGAATGTTTATTCTATCAATCATTCCCGGAGAACAACACTATTCAGACAGTGCTAGCAACACTCACAACCTAGATGTACAAACAAAAAATGAGGACTCATTAGATTGTATCGCATCTGGCCCAGGCCGAAAAGTGTGTCAGTTATTAAGCCACTAATATGCCAAGGCCTACACTAAAATGTTTGTTATGTTGTAAAATGTTGTGTTGAGATGCCCTCTTCCAGTCATGACAAGCCTTAACACAACAACTTGCATACTCTTCTTTTTAAGAAGAAAAAATCCTCTGAAGTCGGAGTACTGGATGCCTATTTGGCGAGGTACTTGACAATAGTCCATACACGCAAACTTCCATCCGTTTGCTTCCTATCTCACAGTGGATTCCCAGGTGGTATGAGTGAGTCAAGAGTGCACGTTCTGGGTGACCCCCAGAGTGTAAGCTGGGGAACGCACAACAACAACAACAACAACATTGTATCGCATTTTATTGCACATTGTATGCCTTGTATTGTATTTATTCTATTGCGATTCATTGTACCATTGAGTTATACTGCATACATTTATTGTTCTTCTTTTTTCTCTTTTTTTCTTCTCTCCTTCACTGAGCAAATACATTTCTATGTCTCGCCTTTTCCCCGTGCTTTTTGTAATTAATTACCAAGAAAAACCCCCGCAAAAACCTCGCCAATATATATATATATTATATTGCAGACAGGAAGAAATCTGACAAATCATGTCATATTGTAAATTATGTCTTTTTTTACCATAATTATTATTGAAATGATAATATATATACTTATTTTAAATTTTATAAAGGGGTACTGTTTTGCGGATTTGATATACACATTGTACAAACTGGTCTTTTCTCCGATTTTTCGTTCTTGTGTCTAAGCCAGCTTGTGTTTTAACCAACACCATCCTACTCTTACCCTCTCCCATTGAGCGCTTAGATTTGTGCTTTACAAGATTCAGCGCTATATAAATTCCATATTTATTATTATTATTATTATTATTATTACAATGTGGTGAGTTTTGTGTTTACAACACTGTCATCACAGCAGATTTTTCTTGCGTGAAATCGAACTGCTCTCTCCAGCGACAAAGTCGCCAGAGACCACAGTGCTTCTACTCATATTTCTTTTGGCTTTGTTTCATTTTTTGTTATTTTTGATGTTGGTCTCAAGCCTGTATGCCCAGGGTGCCCGATTTGCTAAGTATATGTAATCCCAGAGGAGGCATTTTGC
This sequence comes from Rapana venosa, assembly GCA_028751875.1. NCBI lineage: Eukaryota > Metazoa > Mollusca > Gastropoda > Neogastropoda > Muricidae > Rapana > Rapana venosa. The sequence continues at coordinate 24,046,974 of CM054160.1, read as the reverse complement.
AGGATCAACTCTACTCCGTCACCTTTGGGGGCTGATGTAATGCTCCTTGTACAGAAAACCTGAAGATTGCAGCCAATTCTTTGTTCTTTTTCCAGTCTGTTCTATTCCAGTGCACATTCCTGTCTTTCAAACAAGGCACACCTTTGACACTGTAGATGATGTTTTTCGTCGTCAGACATGGACAATGCCCTCCAGAAACATAGCACACAAACACACACAACACAAACACACACATACTCACACATACCACACAAACACACACATACACACAAACACACACAAACAACAAAAACACATACACACAACACACACATACACACAAACCACACACATACACAAACACAACATACACACAAACACACACATACACACAAACATACACCATACCATCACACATACACTACACATACACAACCACATACACATGCAAACACATACACAAACACACATACATACACAACACACATACACACAAAACACACACATACACAAACACACCATACATCTACACACAACACACAATACACCAAACACACACATGCACACAGAAGGACACACATACACAGAAACACACAGAAACACACACATACACACACCCTCACTACATCTTTAAAAGTAAATAAGTATGTATGTATGGCATATGTTGTATTATATGCAATGTATGTTATGTATGTACTGTATGGTTTATGTATGTATGTATGTTATGTAGTATGGATGTATGTCTGTATTGTATGTATGTATTAGTTATGTATGTAATGTATGCTTGTGTATGTAGTATTATGCATGCGTACTGTAATGTATGTGTATCCATCCCTCCATCAATCCATCCATACATCCATCCATCCATCCATCATCCATCCATCCATCCATCCATCATCCATCCTATCTATCCTATCAACTCTCTATCTATCTATCTATCTATCTATCTATCTATCTATCTATCTATCGTATCTATCTATCTATCTACTAACTATCTATCTATCTATCATCCGTCTGTCTACCTACGTACACTACTCTGTTGGCCTCTTGTATCTTTCAACGTACGTACTCCGTACCTAGCTCCACTCTACTGCCTATCTATCTATATGTCTATCTATTCAGTGTACTATCTTTAGTACCTTCTCCCACCTATTTACTATAATATGTACCTACTATATGTCCCTTGATGTGAGAAAGCAAACTTCTTTTCAAAACTAGTTTAAGTTGCACATGCTCAATCACGCACGACTCAGGCCTACGTACACAGGCACTGCAACGCGCTACGCGCTCCGCACTTTCCAATACCCCCTCCTCCCTCCCCCACATCAACACCACACACACATCTCCTATCTTATTCTGCTGACTCTTCTCCATAGGTTCGATCTCGTTCTAAAGGATTACTTACTTCCTCCTGGAATTTCAACATCAGTAGCTGACTCCACTTTTCCTACTCTCAGTTCCTTCGGATTGAGACTACCTAACCCAAGATCCCGTCTGTGCGAACGTACGCACAAAACATCTTTGCTCTCTAATCAGTTAACCTACCAGTTCCGCTTCTTTCAGAGAAGATGAAGGCCCGTAGTGGCTGCTCTGATGGGGAAATCTATGAAGACAAACATTTACAAAACTGCATACACACTCGGAGACTTAGATGTAAATCTAAGACACACTCAGTGCTTCTATTCCATCTAACCACAGAAACATAAAACAGAATATAATAAAAACTCTAAATATAAATAGCCATACTATCGAATATCTTACACACCCCCTCCACACACTTCACGCGCTAGCTGCGCACAGGCACCTCACACATACGACTCTACATACATACTATCACATCTCACTCCACTCACACACACACACACACACACACACACACCACACCATACACACACAACACTATCACACTCACGTAAACACACACACACACGGACGCGTTGCGCGAGCAATTAACTACACATCTTATCTCCATCTCACCTACCTCATCACAAGCACCAGCACTTATGCCTACAATCTCTATCTATAACTTTCAAAGCTAATATTCTTTGAGATCCTAATCTGTGTTTGATATACACAGAACAAACCATACAGACAATTAAATGAAAAATAATAAGTATATGTGGCAATGCGCTCTCTCCCTGGGGAGAAGCAGCCCCGAATTTTACGCATGAAGAAATCTGCCGTGACTTAAAGTGGATAAAAAATACACAAATAAAGAAATGAATGAAACTGTAATGAATAAATAAATAAATGAAAGAATTAAGAAGAAAGAAAGAAAGAAAGAAAGAAAGAAAGAACGAAAGAAAGAAAGAAGGAAAAAGCAATCTGTTGGTCCGAGGTCGAACGCAGTTTAATCACTAATCTGGAATGTCAGTTCAAGAGTTATTTCCCTCCCCCCTCCAGGTGTTTAGCATCGTCAACATAACGGACCATGTGCTTCCTTTCTATATTTTTACATCTAGTCCCCGTGGCAGCTATTTTGTCAATGGCTTCCGTTCCCTACAAGGCACGCGTGGCCTATCTCTTTTGAAAGGGGAAACGGGATAGCTGGTGGGTGTGTATAATAATGCATTCGTGATCTGCTGACCTGGGTTCGAATCTCAGTCAAGAGGGAATTTTTCCTCTGGAGTTAACATCAGTGCCGACTCCAACTCTCTCACAGTCCGTCGATGAATAAACCAAGGTTCCGGTGTGCGAACGCACGCAGAACATCTTGCGCACACGTTAAAACCCGTTCCGCTTTTTCGGAAGAGTAGACCCTTGTGTCAGTCAATCAATCAATCAATCAATCAATGATTCAATCAGGAAACTCAAGTGGCCGTTTTTATTATCAAAAACACAATCAGTTTATTTCTCAAGGCACTTTGCATTGTGTACTCCTTTCGTAGGTTCGTGTATACGTTGTTTTGCTTATTTATCTGTTTGTCTGGTAGCTTGTTCAGAAGTATACCAACGAATACAAACAAGTTTACACTTCTCTATCTGTCATAGGAAATACAAGCAACCAACAGTTTTTAAAACAACACTTTCTTTAGTCATAGAAAATACAAGCATGCCATAGGTTTTTAGACTTTTCTATCAGTGAGACGAATACAAACCATGCCATCATTTTAACACTATTCTATATGTCAGACGAAATACAAAATGCCATCCAATTTTTAACACTATTCTATCAGTCAGACGAATACAAACATGCCACCCACAGATTTACACTATTCTATCAGTCAAACGAAATACAGCATGCCATCAGTAATCCACAGTTTCTCGCAACTAAATAAGGTTTAAAAAATACCACTTTTACACGTTTTCCTAGTGATCAGAAAAGACACAATGATGCCAAGAGGTTTTCACTTGTCTAGCTTTTAGACGAGATACGAAGATGCCACCAGTTTTACACTTCTCTAGCAATTAGCAGATACACAAAATATCGCCAGTAGTTTTTCTTCTATTTTTTTTATATAGATACCAGACAATCTACAAACAAAACCGCCAATTTCCTTACTTTTCCTCCTGATGATTAGTAGAATGTAGATGAATGCAACTACTAGTTTGAACAACTTTTCTTGAGATCAGAACGAGACACAATCTCTCACCCGTTTAACAACTTGTCTAGCAATTAGACAGGAAACAAAGATAACGCCCGGTGTTGGGTTTTTTGCCCCTCACTTTATTATAGATAATCAGACCAAATACAAACAAGTCACCATTTTTACACTTTCTAGCATCAGACGAAATACAAACAGGCCACCAGTTTTAACGCTTGTCCCTCTGCAATTAAAATAAATACAAGCATGCTACTAGTTTTTACATTTTTCTCTATCAGTCCAGACAAGATACAAAGATGCCATCAAGTGTTATACTTGTCTAGCAATCATAATAACCGACTACAGTTGTACACGGTCTAACAATGAACGAGATACAAAAGCCCTACTCTCTTTTACAACATCAGCAATCATAAGGATACCGAACTGCTATCACTCACACTTTAACAGCCTGTCAACAAGATACCAAAAGCACGAACACACACACATACCAACACCACACGTGCGCATGCGTAACACACACGCAAACACCCTCACTCACAGCGAACACAACATGAATTGTGAACACAATTTTAAACCTATTGACTAAAGCATAAAAACTATTTTGTACGCACGCAAATATACGCAGCACGGTACCACACGCACGTACGTGTGTGTGCGAAACTACGCCCACGCACCCACACCATACACCAAAATATGAATTCAATGTTTAAGAACCGTTGACTAGAAGACAGACTTATTGTCACACACCTCATGCACCCACCCCCACACACAACACATAATTATGTATTGACTACACTCGTAACAATGACAACCAGGCAAGTATTCAGAGAAATGTAAAAACTAGGTAGTCAGACATCATTGTGGGAATTCAAGAATTCGAAATGCTTACTACTGGACAAAAGAATTTCTTTTTCTGTAGTTTTTGCTGATGGGACACGAAAACGGCGTTCCGAAGGCAACATTTGAAATTCGGAAACAAACATGGGAAGGATCAGCGTACAAACGCTTATGCTTGGCTTTGCCGTACAAGCTGCTGATTGCAGAAGACATGAGATCCTTTGTTCTTTCCAATTATTTTTGAGCAGATTCTTAATAATTCTCCTGCAGGCCATTCTTGTTTTTAACACTAAGGTTATTGTACCCAAAAATGAAAGCAAAACTTAGAACACTCTCTATGCGTAAGACTTGTAAAACAAGGAAATAATCTTTTGTCTAACAAAAAATGAGTTCATTTCCTCAGAAAATACAGACGTTGTTAGTTCCCTTTTGACAATAGCGTCAGTGTTAACGTCCCAGTTTACTGTTGGTCAAAAACAGTTCCGATACTTATAGTTCAAAACTTTCATCCTCTGATTATGGGATAATAATAATCTTAGGAGTATGCCCTGATCTTCTCTTCAGAAGTCGATAGTGCAATGTCTTCAGTTTTTAGAAACAATTAGCTCCAGATAGGCCTCTCGTCACACCAGTGTACGAACTCGGAGGGCTGGACCGTGGTCTAAGACTGATCCGGAATAAGAGGGATAACAAAGCACTATCGTCTGCGAACTTTTACCAGAAAGGGAATTTCCATAGTTCCTTCTGCAATCCATCTGTGTATAGAATGTACAGAAGTGGTGAGAGTACGCAACCCTGCGGAGAACCAGTGCAGGTACATCTAAATTCTAACCGAAGAAGATATTTTGTTGGCCAAAACACGCTTGTTGTCTGTTGGTTAAAAATTCAATCAGCCAACGAACAAAAAAGTTTTGATTGTCTACGTCAAAATTGAAATTATTTTTGTTAACCAGAACTGAAGGCTGGCATTGTATAGAAAAGCTGAACTACAGTCAGCGAACAATACTGGCAAGAAGTCAGTGTTTTTCCAAGTGCTATACAACTTGTTCAAAATGAATGAGTTTGGCATCCCTTTTTTTTCGACACCCCTTCGAGACCTGTAAGCAATTGCAGTGGGTCAGGTCTTTCTCTGTGCAGAAAAAAGAATGAGGAGATTTTTATGATCTTTCTAGCGTTTTCCATCACAAGAGAAGTGAGAGCTACAGGTCTAAAATCGTTATGCCCTAGAAAGGATGGGTTTTCTTTGGAAAGTTACTACATTTGTGAAGGTTTTTCCAAATAACTGGAATCTGACAAGATCCAGTGAGGCCTGGAAACAGGTGTTGAAGGACACTGGCAAGCTCAGTAGCGCATGAAATTCAGTTCTTCCACCACCACATATACCATCTGGTCCCGGTGATTGTGTTAGATATTTATTGCCTTTAAGTGCTTATAGATAATTTTCTTCATCTACAATGACACTAATCCAGAAACTAGGGATTGCTTCAGCATCATTTAATTCATCTGAGAAACATCATGCTTTTTCAAGCGAGAAAAAATGCATTTAGATGGTCTGGTAAGTTGTTATCACATACTCCCTGCAAGACAGATCTTTGACCTATGTTGACAACCTACCATATTTACCAGCCGACATATTTTTGAAACCCCTGCCATGCAGCACGAATATTGATTCCCCAAACTTGTCTTCTTAGTTGTTCCCACGGTCCCAACAAAATAATTTGGAAACAACTGCAACGCTGCTCAGAAAGCTGATCTTAGTTTGAGGGCACACACACCATTGCCACGCTGAATAACGACTTGCTCTCTCAGCCAATTCGAGCAGTCCGTTAAGTCGAACAGACAGCAGTGTGCCCATCGCAAAACGCTTTTGCAGAATGAATGACTTAAGTGTTGTGCAGATGCGATCCTAGTTGGGATACTGCCTCGTGTGAACTTTCCTGTTCAGAAGGCGAATGGCGTTGAATGCCATATCTGAACCCTAACTCTGCGTGGGTTGCGATGACACTTGACAGCGTCCCAATAGCTTAGGAACTTGTTTGTGGTGACAACTTGGCTGCTGCCATCAAAGAAGTGAAAGAACTTTGAGCGCCATGGGTTCGCGGCTTGGTTTCCCAAGTGGACAAAACGAGGTGGAACTTGGTCTTCCCCAAAGCAATAAAAAAAAAAAATGCCTCTAGCAGCAAGAAAGGAAACCTTTTTTAGACGGTCACAGAAGTACCACACCAAACCTGTGTGCAAAACAGACAACGCCAGTTTCAACCGCCCCTCAGTTTTGGGCAGAGGATCCCGTGGGAAGGGACACTCAGGCAGGAACTTCAGTCAGTAACCAAGGTAAGTGAAGTTTCATGTGATGTCCTAAAATGATTGAACAACAGGAAAGTGAGGCAGACACATTTGAAGGCTGGTCGATTGAGGCAATTTTGAATGAAGCAGGAAAAGTTTATACATCAGATCTAATATTATCAGCATATAAAAGGAGCAAAAATTGAGTTTGACTGCCACTCATAAGGAACTTCAGTCTATCTCGTAATCAGCCTAGCCTGAATGTTCAGGAGTGCGAAATTGTCAGTAAAGAGATAGAAAAATTGATTGCAAAGAAAATGAAATCAGTTTTGTGACATTCCTGATCAAGTAATATCTTCGCTCTTTACACACAGAAAAAGAAGGTTCACATAGATTGAATTAACTTAAAAGGTTCTAAAAGAACAAGTCTCATACCATCATTTTTAAGATGGATTACTTTTGAAGACAGCACTCAAGCTCATACAAAAAAACTGTTACATGGCATCAATTGAACTAAAACAGATGCATACAATTCGTACCTGTTCATGACCAATATAAAATAATCTTGAATTTCAGTGGGAAAGTCAGCTTATGAATTCAATGCTCTTCCCAAATGGCTTGGCTTGGCCCCTGTGGACAGTTTAACCAATTACTGAAAACAAGTTATTACGCATTCCTTAGACAGAAAGGACATATCTACCACACCATTTCTAGATGAAATTCTTTGCTATCATGGTGACATTCAGTTGGAATACGTTGACAATCTCCAGAACACACTCCTTTTTCCAAATTAGGATTTGGGTAACACCCCAACAATGTCAGTGTTTTGAAACAACCAAGAAAAAATTCAGTACTTGTGTGGTCATAGACTCAGAGTCCAATGACATACACTTACAAAAGAAGAGTGAAGAGTATCCAAGATAGCTGCATAAAGCTGAAACATCAGAAGCAACCCTCAATCTGTGGGCACAGGGAAAACTTTTGCTAGCTTTCCCTGCTGTAAAATTTGGACAGCTTCATTACCGTTATTTGGAAAATGAACAAAAAAGTAGCACTACAGCGAGCTCATGGAGATTTGGCAACACATGACTTTGTCCACCAGGTAGCAAATCTGATTTAGATTGTGATTAAGAATGAATGTGAAGCTTACATTGCCATTTGCCCTGCTGCACCAGATGTAACAATCATGTCTGATGCCAGTTTGATCAGGTTGGGGATTGTTTGTGAGGGGGAGCAAGTCTGGGCGGCCAGTTGGCTACCTTTTGAAAAAGAAATTTTTTTTTTTTCTTTTCACATTAATTATCTAGAAATTAAGGCCACTTATTTTCAACTGAAATGCTTTGCTAACAAACTTCACAATAATCAATGTGCGTCTGATGATTTGACAATACAAACTGCTGTAGCATGCATAAACAATATGGGCACTAGCACTCTGTTGCATCACTTCCATCACGCGTGCGGTCTGGGATTGGTGCAGATGCCCAGAACATCTGGATCAGTGCAGCACATATTCCTGGTAAGGGAACACTGTGGCAAGAGAGAATCGAGGCAAATACAACCTTGGATGCGAATGGAAACTTAAACATGTTTTCCTTGCAGAGAATCCCTTTCTGAACTAGAGTTCACCCCCTGCATTGGACTTTTTGCTTCCAGGTTAGATTACCCATTCCTAGATAATTTCCCTATCGACCATACCCACAGCCACATCGCTATTGATGCACTTTTCCCATATCTTGGAAAGATAATAGAACTTCTATGCATTCCCCACCTTTCTCTGTCATTCCCAGAGTGATTAACAGAAAGTACAACAAGAAGAGAGCACGGGGGTTCTGTTGGTTTCAGATTGGCCCTCAACATGTTTCCGTCATCCAACAGATAGCAATGAGCCACCCATCCAACTGAGCTGCAAAATAAACTTTCTATCTTTACACCTAACCCAAGTCAACACTCAAGCAAGTTCATCCGTTGATTGACAAGAAACGCCATGGCTGCTGGTCTGCAAGATCTCAGGTGCTGCTTCCAGGCATGAGGGTATTGCAAGTGAAACCATTGACTTGGTGATGATCAGAGACATTTCAACAACACAAGCGCTATGACACGTACATAAAACAATTGGAAGGAATATGTATCTGCACATAAGATAACAATCACCACGCATGTGGCACTTATGTAAGTTTTTTTTAGCAGGGCTGTAAATAAAAGAGTGGGTCAGCACAGCACTGTAACCATAGCCCTAGTGCTGTCTCAGCATATCTTAGAAAATCGACAGTGCTGCTTAAGGTCAGCACCCAGTAAGTATGTAGATTCTGTGAAAGTGGTCTTTTGAGAATTGCCCTTCATAACCAGATACCCGAAACCTGGGATGTTGATACGTGATGGAAATAGCTTGTCAGAGTGGGCCAGAGACTGAGAAACTGACTCCTCAAATTTCCTTACCCTCCAGAAACTGTTGGTACTTTTTGCTTTGCTTTCTGGCCTAGAGAGGTCAGACTATTCCATACTGTTGTAGATAATATTAGGATCTGCATGAAAGCAAATTTACTTAAGGTATATAATATTCCTCTTCTAAAACAGTCCCAAAACCTGAGTTTCATGTACAGCCTTTTGGAAGTTCATACTTCGTAAATAAGAAACTGAGTTTGGTTGAACATTTACAAGACATTATATTTTGAGAACCAAAGAATTGAGGAAAAGTAAAGGGTTGTTTATAACATTTGTGAAACCCATAAACATGTATCTAAGACACTGTGTCTATGGTGTATAAAGTGGGTGCAAGAGTTGGCAGGGATTGATGTCAGATATTCTCTTGCACACAGCACCAAAGTGCTAGCATGTCTGCAGCATAAGCCGTAATATCCTGGATTGGCCCAATATTGAAAGCAGCAGGATGGTCAGGAAAAGACTTAAGAAGTCAGAGTTTTATTGTAAACCTGTTATGGATAAGAGTGAATTGAAAACAATGACTTCAATGTATTCTTGATAATTCATGAATGAAAACATAAAAGGCAGAATAACCGATTGGATGTTCCCTTTTGTAAAAATGAGTGAAAGTATATTGGCTGTATATGTCACAGCATTTTGTCCCAGACCTCCAAAAGTCTCATATGGACCTCCTCTGACCAATTAGTGTCAAGGAATAATTGGAAAATAAACGAGACTTACCTGGAAGGTGAAGTTTAAATTGTGATTATTCCGATACTATCGATGGGAAGATAATCATAGATGCCCACCCAACATTGTCTTGAAATAATTGCAATTCTCTCCTCCCAGGTAAGCAGCTCATGGAACACATTCAGCAGAAGACTGGCAGGTTCATGCGCGCATCTCATCTCACATGCTCACCTCATCCATTGATACTCTTCGGAATAATCACAATTAAATTTTCACCTTCCAGTAAGTCCTCATTTAATTTTCCAATTTATTGCTATTAGCCAATGAAGCCATATAGCACTGTGGTGTGGTAACAAACAAAATCACACGCCATGCGATTAGAGTGACCTGGAAACCATGGCAGTAATGGTAGTACATCAAATTTTATACAATATGTGTCATGTCTTCAGTTTTCAAAACCATGCCTTCCTTTTCCATCTGCAGCCAGCGAAGTCAGCCCATTGTAAAACGATTAGAGTTATCTTCCGTTCAGCCACGTCTCTGTCAGGTTCCCTATAACGAAGTCTGTCTGGCAAGCTTGACACATTCTTCTGGCAACATTGTTTCTGTTTCTTCTTGCTTGAATATACCAAAACATTCAGTCAGATCTTTGCTAGTACTTCATTACAAGAGTATTCAAGGCGCAAAGTCGTTGGATCAACATCACAATATTTTGATTGCCTGAATACAAAAGTTCCACAACTTTCAGACTGTATATCTCTCTAGCTGTCCTGTAGTCGATACTGACCATTGTTTGTCAGTTAAGAGTGAACACATACCTTTTGCATACAGGTATCGACAAAGCCATCCACTGTGCATCCCAACTGTTCTTCAATGCACTTCAGACATCTCAGAAGGCATCACGATCTTGCTTCTGTTTGATGGTTCACAGGGTAAAATGAAGTAAATCTGGTGTGCTAAGATATTCACTCACTGTCATGACACACAGCTCTGTGGACACGCTGGTTTGTTTCTTCTGTCCCATTCCTGTCCTCGATGCAGAGTCACTGTTACACAAGACCCGCCTTCAAGACACTGTCATTGTCACACTGACGACTTGCTGTCTTCTTGGTGTTGAGTCTGGTCTTTGGAAGTCGCTACAGATTTGGCAAGGTGCTTTTTTGCGAATACTGAACTGGCGAGCTATGGTTTCAGCACCCGTCCACCATTTTCTGTTTGTGGAAAAACCAACCCTTGACTTTGTCCCAGCTGGCTTCATTCTCAGACGAGAACACTACGCTGCCGCTCTCCCCCGCAACTTTTTCCAACTCAACATTGTCGATCAGCAGGGCATTTACGGTTGTTTATTACAGCTTGGCTGGACAGGGCCAGTAACTGACATTTTGAAGCTTAAATGCAAAACATTTGCAGCAGCTTACTAACAGCATGCCTGTTTCACATTCTCGTCCATGTCACGTTGTCCTGAGGAGGAGTGAGAGAGAGAAAGAGAGAGAGAGAGATATAGAGAGAGAGAGAGAGAGAGAGAAGAGAGAGAGAGAGAGAGAAGAGACTTCGCCCCTTTCTTCTCCTCACCCTCTTTGGCTCCTACACTATCATTCTCCACCATGCTATGCTATCCCACTTCTCCCAACCCTATTTTTTCCCCAAGTGTTGGTTTCCACATCTTACCCCAACTGTGTCACATCACCCTATTGTCAGCTTTCTATGGAACTGGGTCAACTGCTGTTTGGTCAAAGACCATCAAAGGTAAAGTTCTTCTCCATCACAATTTTTGTATTTGACATATTACTGGATAATAAATATCAGAGTCTTGCTCTTCAAGCGAACCCCCACATTCTTTCAGGACTTGTGCAAGAGATGTCACTTACGTCATGCATTGCTATGCAGGTGGGCTGCTGGTGTTTTGGCGTGGCCACTTTGCTGCACTAGAGGCGAGCACTCAAATACAACAGGATCATCCAATACAACATTGCTCATGATGTAGGGCGAATCTCCGGCTGTGATAGAAACTCAATTCAATGAGGAGACCTTCATCTCTCCTATCTAAAGCTATTACTAATTTAGTGAGAACAAATCTGAAAAATTCGGGACCAATTCAGTGAAGAAGTTATCTGGTCGTTGTGATAGTGAAGCTACACAGCTGTGCCGTCCGAGTTATCTCGTGCTGTGCAGCAATGAAAAAAAGGTACTTATTGAAATTTACACATAAACATGCTTTGCTTTAGAAAGAATTCTGTATGGTCCATCTCGTATTATTAATTCCAGCCATCGCTTTCAATCTGAAAAGAATATTACATGCGTGAGAATAAAATTGCGACTATATGAAGCAAGGTTTTTGATTACAGATTGCACTAGAAATGATTACTGATGGCTGATACCATCATTTATTGTAAGTTATTGTTTGTAGTGAGTGGGCCAATTATTCTTATCCTGTTTATCACTACTTTGACCCTTCTAATATGACCGTGACACGTCAACAGCATTAACATCTATGGGAATAATAACGGGAGGAAGAGGATAAGAAGTAAAAGGAAGGAGAAGAAAACATAAAGGAAACGAAAATGGATGAAAGAGTGGAATAGAACTAAAGTGTGGAAAGATTAGGATGAAAACCAACTGAACAGAATGAACACAAAAAAGAACAACACAAAAATCCAACGAAGAAGAAGAAGGAAGAATAGGAAGGAGGATAAAAGGATGAGGAGGAAGAAGGAGAAGAAGAAGATCAGAGAGTACAGGGAAGAGAAGCATGTCCAGATTCCAAATGGCAAGAGACCAGTGCAGTGTGAAACACTTCAGACAGCAAAGGGAGCTCACATCCTCTATCCAGCGGCCCACCTGAAGGCAATTGATTTGAGAAGAGAAATTTGTACCACCGAACATTATCTCTTCTCTCTCTCCCTCTCGCGCTCGACTACTCTCTCTCACTCTCACACACACACACACAACAACACACACACACACACACACACACCCACACACACACACACACTACTCACGCACGCACGCACGCAACGCACGCACGCACGCACGCACGCACTTGCACGCACTCACGCACGCAACGCACTCACACAAAGCACACAACACAGCACACACACACGCATTGATCTCCATCAGTTTTCTCTTGAAGAATTCTGAAGTTATGGACACTTCTAGGCCTGTTGGAAAAGAAGCAACAACCAAAAGAAAGAAGGCTAGGGGGGCCGAATGTGCAGTGACGTAAAGAGAGATCCACCTTCTTAGACTGCATCTTCAAAACGGAATCATTGTGGCCGTTGAGTAAGTTGTATCATCATCGAGGAAGCAGACCAGAACAATGTTTAGTTGTTTGAAAAGAAGTCTTCAGTTGACAGGCCAGAAAGCAGCAGTCTGCGTACAACCTGGAAGTGGCTGTCATGTTCCGCCAACAGTTCACTAGAATCTCTCACAGTAAGCCTTCTTTTCCCTCTCTTCTCTGCCTTATACTCAAATCCTAATACATTGAATGAATCTATAAAACGGGTTTGATTTTCTTTCTTCAAATGTCAAATGCCTAAGACAATGTCATTGAGGGATTTGCTACTCTTGGCCCAGCATTTTACACAATCAAGTTTGTTCTTTCTCTATCGTTCTTATACACAAACTAACAAACACACACCGACACACCACAAACACACACACACACACAACACACACACACACACAGCACCCGGTACTCACACACACGTCACGCACACACGCACGCACACACACACGCCACACACACACAACACACACACACACACACACACACACACACACACACACACACACACACACACACACACACACACACACTCACACCACCATGTACTCAAACGCACACATACATACATACACACAACAACACACAAGAGCCCGTATTTATTTCGCTTTCATTCATGATTGCTAGAAACAAACCTGGATGACCAACAAAACTGACAGCACAAAGACTTGTTCGTCCAGTCTTGGTGAGAGAGCCGGCCATAATCCCCTGTGATGACGCACACTCAGTGGTCAGCAGGTGACTAATCCCTGTGATGACGCACACTCAGTGGTCAGAATCAGAGGTGTACATAATCCCTGTTGATTGAACGCACACTCAGTGGGTCAGAGTTAACATGATGCACTGTGAATGACGACACTCAGTGGTCAGGGGTGACGTGATCCCAGTGAAGAACGCAACATTCCAGTGTCAAGTGACATGATACCCTGTGATGCCGCAACACTCAGTGTCAAGATCACAATGATCCCCTGTTGATGACGCACACTCAGTGTCAGTAAGTGACATAATCCCCTGTGATGACGCACACTCATGGTCAAGAGTTGACATGATTCCCCACAGTGATGACGCACACTCAGTGTCAGAGTCAGAGGTGACATAATCTCCCTGTGATGAAGCAACACTCAGTGGTCAGAGGTGACATGATCCCCTGTATGACGCACACTCAATGGTCAATAGTGTTATGATCCCCTGTGATGACGCACACTTATTGGGTCAAGGTGACATAGATCCCATGTTATGACGCACACACTCAAGGACTTCTGGGAGGAGTGAGTCGGCTCTGATGTTAACTCCAGAGGAATATCCTCGAACGAAGATTGTGGTTTACAATCTAAAATACTGAGTCCTATGTGTTTCAGTTCAGCACTGGCCTCCCTAAGTATTGTCACTGGTGTGGGGGTTAGGGAAGGGGGGCACGCTGGCTTGAGTCTAACACGACAACATGCGTTGTCGTCACCACCACCACAAACCTCCGACTAGTTGTAAACTCATTGTCTAACAGGGCGCTCCAGCATTCTTGCTACAGCCGTTAGAAGTTCCAATAACTGCCATGGGTGCCGTTGTAAACAGAAAAATTTACCAAGATGCGAGAGCGATAGAGAGAGAGAGAGAGAGAGAGAGAGAAGAGAGAGAGAGAGAGAGAGAGAGAGAGAGAGAGAGATGTGCATACAAATAAGGAATTTTGGACTACCAGACTTGGTTTTTATGTACCATCTCCTGCTTGATATAATATGCTCACCACCCCCATTTGCATCGCCTTGATTTAATCATTTAACAATAAAAAAAAATGGTTATACACTTGTGTGTGTTTATACTCTGGCTTATCACAGTATTGTCTATGTTTCCATTTTCACACATCTGGAATAAAAACGAGACAATGAAGAAACGGAGAAACTAGCAAGGAAAACACAGAGAACATTTCCTAACGAAATGTAAACTGCTTGGAGGAAGAATTGTCGCAGTTCTAACTGCAGACAGGCCGTGCCTTTTAGAAAAAATGCATCATGAGTTTAAAGATTCCACAGGGTCTGTTTGAACACTGACCGAACGATGGATAATCATTGAGAGCTCTAGTTTTAAAACTTAAAAAGACGATTTAAAGCTTGAATGTTTATTCTATCAATCATTCCCGGAGAACAACACTATTCAGACAGTGCTAGCAACACTCACAACCTAGATGTACAAACAAAAAATGAGGACTCATTAGATTGTATCGCATCTGGCCCAGGCCGAAAAGTGTGTCAGTTATTAAGCCACTAATATGCCAAGGCCTACACTAAAATGTTTGTTATGTTGTAAAATGTTGTGTTGAGATGCCCTCTTCCAGTCATGACAAGCCTTAACACAACAACTTGCATACTCTTCTTTTTAAGAAGAAAAAATCCTCTGAAGTCGGAGTACTGGATGCCTATTTGGCGAGGTACTTGACAATAGTCCATACACGCAAACTTCCATCCGTTTGCTTCCTATCTCACAGTGGATTCCCAGGTGGTATGAGTGAGTCAAGAGTGCACGTTCTGGGTGACCCCCAGAGTGTAAGCTGGGGAACGCACAACAACAACAACAACAACATTGTATCGCATTTTATTGCACATTGTATGCCTTGTATTGTATTTATTCTATTGCGATTCATTGTACCATTGAGTTATACTGCATACATTTATTGTTCTTCTTTTTTCTCTTTTTTTCTTCTCTCCTTCACTGAGCAAATACATTTCTATGTCTCGCCTTTTCCCCGTGCTTTTTGTAATTAATTACCAAGAAAAACCCCCGCAAAAACCTCGCCAATATATATATATATTATATTGCAGACAGGAAGAAATCTGACAAATCATGTCATATTGTAAATTATGTCTTTTTTTACCATAATTATTATTGAAATGATAATATATATACTTATTTTAAATTTTATAAAGGGGTACTGTTTTGCGGATTTGATATACACATTGTACAAACTGGTCTTTTCTCCGATTTTTCGTTCTTGTGTCTAAGCCAGCTTGTGTTTTAACCAACACCATCCTACTCTTACCCTCTCCCATTGAGCGCTTAGATTTGTGCTTTACAAGATTCAGCGCTATATAAATTCCATATTTATTATTATTATTATTATTATTATTACAATGTGGTGAGTTTTGTGTTTACAACACTGTCATCACAGCAGATTTTTCTTGCGTGAAATCGAACTGCTCTCTCCAGCGACAAAGTCGCCAGAGACCACAGTGCTTCTACTCATATTTCTTTTGGCTTTGTTTCATTTTTTGTTATTTTTGATGTTGGTCTCAAGCCTGTATGCCCAGGGTGCCCGATTTGCTAAGTATATGTAATCCCAGAGGAGGCATTTTGCAGGATCAACTCTACTCCGTCACCTTTGGGGGCTGATGTAATGCTCCTTGTACAGAAAACCTGAAGATTGCAGCCAATTCTTTGTTCTTTTTCCAGTCTGTTCTATTCCAGTGCACATTCCTGTCTTTCAAACAAGGCACACCTTTGACACTGTAGATGATGTTTTTCGTCGTCAGACATGGACAATGCCCTCCAGAAACATAGCACACAAACACACACAACACAAACACACACATACTCACACATACCACACAAACACACACATACACACAAACACACACAAACAACAAAAACACATACACACAACACACACATACACACAAACCACACACATACACAAACACAACATACACACAAACACACACATACACACAAACATACACCATACCATCACACATACACTACACATACACAACCACATACACATGCAAACACATACACAAACACACATACATACACAACACACATACACACAAAACACACACATACACAAACACACCATACATCTACACACAACACACAATACACCAAACACACACATGCACACAGAAGGACACACATACACAGAAACACACAGAAACACACACATACACACACCCTCACTACATCTTTAAAAGTAAATAAGTATGTATGTATGGCATATGTTGTATTATATGCAATGTATGTTATGTATGTACTGTATGGTTTATGTATGTATGTATGTTATGTAGTATGGATGTATGTCTGTATTGTATGTATGTATTAGTTATGTATGTAATGTATGCTTGTGTATGTAGTATTATGCATGCGTACTGTAATGTATGTGTATCCATCCCTCCATCAATCCATCCATACATCCATCCATCCATCCATCATCCATCCATCCATCCATCCATCATCCATCCTATCTATCCTATCAACTCTCTATCTATCTATCTATCTATCTATCTATCTATCTATCTATCTATCGTATCTATCTATCTATCTACTAACTATCTATCTATCTATCATCCGTCTGTCTACCTACGTACACTACTCTGTTGGCCTCTTGTATCTTTCAACGTACGTACTCCGTACCTAGCTCCACTCTACTGCCTATCTATCTATATGTCTATCTATTCAGTGTACTATCTTTAGTACCTTCTCCCACCTATTTACTATAATATGTACCTACTATATGTCCCTTGATGTGAGAAAGCAAACTTCTTTTCAAAACTAGTTTAAGTTGCACATGCTCAATCACGCACGACTCAGGCCTACGTACACAGGCACTGCAACGCGCTACGCGCTCCGCACTTTCCAATACCCCCTCCTCCCTCCCCCACATCAACACCACACACACATCTCCTATCTTATTCTGCTGACTCTTCTCCATAGGTTCGATCTCGTTCTAAAGGATTACTTACTTCCTCCTGGAATTTCAACATCAGTAGCTGACTCCACTTTTCCTACTCTCAGTTCCTTCGGATTGAGACTACCTAACCCAAGATCCCGTCTGTGCGAACGTACGCACAAAACATCTTTGCTCTCTAATCAGTTAACCTACCAGTTCCGCTTCTTTCAGAGAAGATGAAGGCCCGTAGTGGCTGCTCTGATGGGGAAATCTATGAAGACAAACATTTACAAAACTGCATACACACTCGGAGACTTAGATGTAAATCTAAGACACACTCAGTGCTTCTATTCCATCTAACCACAGAAACATAAAACAGAATATAATAAAAACTCTAAATATAAATAGCCATACTATCGAATATCTTACACACCCCCTCCACACACTTCACGCGCTAGCTGCGCACAGGCACCTCACACATACGACTCTACATACATACTATCACATCTCACTCCACTCACACACACACACACACACACACACACACCACACCATACACACACAACACTATCACACTCACGTAAACACACACACACACGGACGCGTTGCGCGAGCAATTAACTACACATCTTATCTCCATCTCACCTACCTCATCACAAGCACCAGCACTTATGCCTACAATCTCTATCTATAACTTTCAAAGCTAATATTCTTTGAGATCCTAATCTGTGTTTGATATACACAGAACAAACCATACAGACAATTAAATGAAAAATAATAAGTATATGTGGCAATGCGCTCTCTCCCTGGGGAGAAGCAGCCCCGAATTTTACGCATGAAGAAATCTGCCGTGACTTAAAGTGGATAAAAAATACACAAATAAAGAAATGAATGAAACTGTAATGAATAAATAAATAAATGAAAGAATTAAGAAGAAAGAAAGAAAGAAAGAAAGAAAGAAAGAACGAAAGAAAGAAAGAAGGAAAAAGCAATCTGTTGGTCCGAGGTCGAACGCAGTTTAATCACTAATCTGGAATGTCAGTTCAAGAGTTATTTCCCTCCCCCCTCCAGGTGTTTAGCATCGTCAACATAACGGACCATGTGCTTCCTTTCTATATTTTTACATCTAGTCCCCGTGGCAGCTATTTTGTCAATGGCTTCCGTTCCCTACAAGGCACGCGTGGCCTATCTCTTTTGAAAGGGGAAACGGGATAGCTGGTGGGTGTGTATAATAATGCATTCGTGATCTGCTGACCTGGGTTCGAATCTCAGTCAAGAGGGAATTTTTCCTCTGGAGTTAACATCAGTGCCGACTCCAACTCTCTCACAGTCCGTCGATGAATAAACCAAGGTTCCGGTGTGCGAACGCAACGCAGAACATCTTGCGCACAACGTTTTAAAACCCGTTCCGCTTTTTCGGAAGAGTAGACCCTTGTGTCAGTCAATCAATCAATCAATCAATCAATGATTCAATCAGGAAACTCAAGTGGCCGTTTTTATTATCAAAAACACAATCAGTTTATTTCTCAAGGCACTTTGCATTGTGTACTCCTTTCGTAGGTTCGTGTATACGTTGTTTTGCTTATTTAACGTTTTGTCTGGTAGCTTGTTCAGAAGTATACCAACGAATACAAACAAGTTTACACTTCTCTATCTGTCATAGGAAATACAAGCAACCAACAGTTTTTAAAACAACACTTTCTTTAGTCATAGAAAATACAAGCATGCCATAGGTTTTTAGACTTTTCTATCAGTGAGACGAATACAAACCATGCCATCATTTTAACACTATTCTATATGTCAGACGAAATACAAAATGCCATCCAATTTTTAACACTATTCTATCAGTCAGACGAATACAAACATGCCACCCACAGATTTACACTATTCTATCAGTCAAACGAAATACAGCATGCCATCAGTAATCCACAGTTTTCTCGCAACTAAATAAGGTTTAAAAAATACCACTTTTACACGTTTTCCTAGTGATCAGAAAAGACACAATGATGCCAAGAGGTTTTCACTTGTCTAGCTTTTAGACGAGATACGAAGATGCCACCAGTTTTACACTTCTCTAGCAATTAGCAAGATACACAAAATATCGCCAGTAGTTTTTCTTCTATTTTTTTTATATAGATACCAGACAATCTACAAACAAAACCGCCAATTTCCTTACTTTTCCTCCTGATGATTAGTAGAATGTAGATGAATGCAACTACTAGTTTGAACAACTTTTCTTGAGATCAGAACGAGACACAATCTCTCACCCGTTTAACAACTTGTCTAGCAATTAGACAGGAAACAAAGATAACGCCCGGTGTTGGGTTTTTTGCCCCTCACTTTATTATAGATAATCAGACCAAATACAAACAAGTCACCATTTTTACACTTTCTAGCATCAGACGAAATACAAACAGGCCACCAGTTTTAACGCTTGTCCCTCTGCAATTAAAATAAATACAAGCATGCTACTAGTTTTTACATTTTTCTCTATCAGTCCAGACAAGATACAAAGATGCCATCAAGTGTTATACTTGTCTAGCAATCATAATAACCGACTACAGTTGTACACGGTCTAACAATGAACGAGATACAAAAGCCCTACTCTCTTTTACAACATCAGCAATCATAAGGATACCGAACTGCTATCACTCACACTTTAACAGCCTGTCAACAAGATACCAAAACACACACACACCCACCCCCACACACAACGCACACACACACACACACACACCCACACACACACACATTTATAAAACCCCAACCCCCTCTCCCAAAAACACACACCTCAAAATCACATACCTACACACTCTGTTTCCATACACAGTAAGAAAAAAAAATTAAAAAAACAACCTTCCCCCAAAACAAAAAAACAAAAAAAAAAAAAATCATTTGTTAGTGCGCGTGTTTGCGTGACATCGGTGCGCTCATGCGCTCGCTTGTGTGTCGTGTTTACAGCGGACAAAGAAGCCAAGGTGATTTCAGGCAAGAGTCTGATGGCACTGTCCAAGGTCATCAACGAGGGCCTGACGCTAGCAGTGCATCTGGAACTACCAGATTCCACCATCACTGGTAAGACGGGACGGAATGGCCAATTCTTTTTGACATGTAGAAAAGAAGAGGAATAGATATTCATAAGAAATATGCAACTAGTCCAGAAGTTTTGTATGACTCGCAGCAATTCGTGATATCAGTTGCTGAAGTCATATATTCTTCCCCTGTAAGACCATCACTGTAATTAGTTTATATATATATATATATATATATATATATATAAATATATATATATATATATATATAATATGACATTATATATATATATATATAATATACATTATATATAATATTATATAATATAATAATATACTTCCCCTGTAAGACCATGACTGTAATATAATATATAATATAATATATATATATATAATATATATATATTAATATATATATGATGTGTGTTGCTGTAAAAAGAGAAGAGAGAGAGGAAAGAGAGAGAGAGAGAGAGAGAGAGGAGAGAGAGAGAGAAAAGAGAGAGAGAGAGACTTTGGTATGATTTCGGGTGTGTTTAAATCACCATGTAGTGAATAGACATGAAACAAAACAAAACAAACCAAAAAAACAGAATAGCCTGGGGTGGGTGTGTATGGATCGGTGGTCTAGAGGTAACGCGCCTGTCTAGAAAGCGAAAAGTCCGGGTCGGAAGTGTGCGGTGGTTCGAATCCCGTTTGGGCCCGAAACATTTCCCCCTACCCAGTACACCATAAGTGGTGGTCTGCGCGCTAGTCTTTCAGATGAGACGATAAACCGAGGTCCCGTGTGTTACACAAAATTATTCAGCGCACGTAAAAGAACCCACGGCAACAAGAGAGTTGTTCCTGTCAAAATTCTTAGGAAAAAGCCACTTTGATAGGGAAACAAATACAATTGCAGAAAACGACAAACCAAAAAAAAAAGGTGACGCTGCTCTTGTGGCGACGCGCTCTTCCCGGGGAGAGCAGCCCGAATTTCACGCAGAGAAATCTCGTGACTTAAAGTGGTAAAATGAAAATGAAATGAAATGAAAATGAAATGGTGGTAAGAGCCATGCTCATTGCGCCCGTGATCTCCTCACTCGGGTTCGAATCTCGTTCAAGAGGATTTCACCTCTGGAGTTAACATCAGTGCCGATTCCACTCTCCGCCCCCCCCCCCCCCCCCCCCCCCCCCAAAAAAAAAGTCTTTCGGATGAGACTATAAGCCGAGGTCCCGTGTGCGAGCGAACGCACGGAAAACGTCTTGCGCACACGTTAAAACCCGCTCCGTATTTTCGGAAGAGTAGGCCATTGTGTGTTTGTTGGGGTGGGGGACGGATGACAACATTTACAAAACCTACATACACAAGGGGACTGGTTGTAAAAAAAAAAAAGCACATGCGTGGTTATTCCATTATCCTCGAAACAAAAGAACAAATAAATAGAGATATAAATAGATAAAGAAATACGTACATAAACAAATAAATACATGAATGAAGAAAAAATACATAAATAAACATCTTGGCTGGGCTTGCCTTGGATTGGGTTGGGTTGGGTTGAGTTGGGTTGCCATGGGTTGGGTTGAATAGGTTGGCTTCAATCCTTTGGAGTTTAGTCAAATTGAGTTGGATTGAATGGGTTGGGGTTGAGCTACATTTGAGTTGGGTTGGATTGGGTTAGGTAGAGTTGACATGGGTTGGGTTGGATTGGCTGGGTTGCGTGGGTTGGATTCTTGAATGGGTTTGAGGTTGAATTGAATTGAGTTGGGTTGAATGGGTTTGACTCGAGTTGGACCGACTTTGGTTTAGTTGGGTTGAGGTTTAACAGGGTTGGAATAAATACAGTACAGGTTTGTTGGGTTAGGTTGGGTTGTGATCGGGCTGAGGATGAAGAAGCGCGTGTAAAAGATCCCACGGCAACAAGAGAGTTGTCCCAGGCAAAATTCTGTTGAAAGAAAAAAACAGCCCAACTCTGATAACAAAAACAAGTTGCAGACAACAACAACAAAAAATGGGTGGCGCTATTTTTGTGGCGACGCGCTCTCCCGTGGGGGAGAGTAGCTCGAATTTCACGCAGAGAAATTTATCTGCCGTGGCTTAAAGTAGTATACATGAAAATAAAAGACTGAAACACAATTAGGTTTGTGGGTTGGGTTGGGTTGGGTTTGTTTAAGAGTGGGTTGAGGATGGTTTGGGTTTTAGTTCAGTTTTCGTTAGGGGGTGGCGAGTTAGGTTGTATTGGTTGAAGTAGGGTTTAGCTGGGATGACTTGGCTGTGGCACAGTTTTGGGGTGAGTTTTTGAATTGGCTTGTTTAGAGAGAGTTTTGGGTTTGGGGTTTGGTTTGGGGTTTGGGTTTAAGGTAGATAGAGTGGTCGGAGACGCAACAAAACAACCTCTCACCACTTTGTAAACCTAGAAACTCTTGCTGATGAGGAACATAGAAAGAGCAACAAAACCTACAACCTTTTATTTTTTTCTGTTTTATTTGTTTATGTATTTATTCATTTATTTGTTGTTTTAATCATATATTCATTTATTTGTTTGTTTATTTCTTCATTTACTTATTCCCTCATTCATTTATATTGTTTGATTGATTAGTTTATACATATATGCCATGTATGTATGTATGTATGTATATATGTAAGTATGTATGCATGTATGTATATGTATGCATGTATGTATATATATATATGTATGTATGTATGTATGTATGTATGTATGTATGTATGTATGTATGTATGTGTGTATGTATGTATGTATGTATTATGTATGTATGTATGTATGTATTTATGTATGTATGTATGTACATATGCATGTAATGTGTGTATGTATGTATGTATATATGTATGTACGATGCATGTATATGTGTGTGTTGGTGTGTGTGTTTTGTATATTGTTTGATTTAGCATACAATGTATCTATGTCATGTATGTATGTATGTATGTA
>CM054160.1:23955826-24018326 GCA_028751875.1 Rapana venosa | reverse complement strand
GTGTGGTGTGGGGGTGTGTTGTTGTGTTTTTTGTGTTAAATGTTAGTGTGCGGTGTAAAAGACAGAAGAGACTTGAACTTTTGATAAATGGGGGGTGATTTGTGGACATGTGGTTTTAGGGGGGTTGTTTTTTCTTTGACATGTAGAACTGGTGAAACATGATGTAACCCTTTTTCTAAATTATTGCTTTTGCCTTGTCTTTGCGCATTTACAAATCTGATCATCGACATCCCATGGGCCCGGTCATTCATCATCGTAGTAACAATATCATGTCGCCTTTTTATGGTACGTCATATCATCAACACATCCCTTTATCGTTATCATCATCGCAACCCACCTCATCCTTATAAAACCCATTATTGGTATCATCTCCCCACCCCCCCACCCCCCCAATCATCATCATCATCATCATCTCATCATCCCGTTGTAACATATTACTGTCTTATTTCCGCAATTCTCTTTTTTTTTAAATTTTTTTCTTTGTTTTTCCCTTTCTTTGAATTCTTCTTCTTGAAATTCTTTCTTTTCAGCGGGGGCGGCGTTTCGTCATCGGTCATCATTTATCTCCCTCATTTCAATATGTTTTTTTGATTAAAGAAAAAAGGGAATGTTTGAACAAAAAGCGAACACAACTGTATGCATACTATACAGTCTTGTATTGGGTTAAAACACGTTTTTCGTTTCCTGATTTAAACGTGTTGTTTTTTTTTTAAAACTTTCATGGGTTTCAAAGGGGTGATTATTATTATTTTTTAATGGTTTGGTTGCTTGGTTTGGTTTTTTTTTCGCTGCCCTTTTTTGAGGGGGGTTTTTGTACGGTGGTGGTTGGTTGGTTTTGGGTTTTGGTGGTTGGGGTTGGTTGGTTGGGGGGGGGTGGGTGGGCATTGACTGGTTTGTGGGGGTTGGTTTTTGGGGTTTGGTTTGGTGTGTTGGTTGGGTGGTTTGGGGGTTTGGGGGGTGGTTGGTGAGTTGGTTTTGGGAATGTATGTCTAACATGCACACCCCAACACACAAAACACACACACACAACAAAAACACACACACACCACCCCACCCACCACACAACCCCCACGCCCACCCCCCCCACACACCACTACGCACACACACAATGTAAACACACCACCCCACCAAAACACCACAAAACACACATGTACCACACACACCACGAAAAAACAACAGACAAACCCTGAAAATACTACCACATCATAGGGCTTTTCCGCCCAGAGTATTATGCCTTTTCTCTTTTCCTGTTCGCTCTCTTCCCTACCCGACATATTTTAATTACCCCCTAATCAAAAGAACGTGAAGAAAAAAATTTATAAAATTATCGTTTTTGCCTTGGTGACATGTTTGTGCGAAATGTTGATACTGCATACCGCGATGACGACAGTAATAACAACCAATACAAATAATTTTTGTCGGGTCCCCGGGTGGCGCGCGCGTGCTTGTGGATTGTTTTTTTGGGAGCGTATGTGTAATGTTTTTGTGTGGTGTAAGGTGTTGGTCATTTTTGAGATAGGTTTTTTTTTGTGTGTGTGTGCGTGCGTGTTTGTGTGTGTGCTTTTTTGTGTGTGTGTCGCGCGCGGGCGCGCCGCGTGTTTTGTGTGGGTTGTTTTGTGTGGGTGTTGATCCCCCTCTTGTCTGACTTCTTTCCGTTCCCCCCCCCCCCCCCCCCCCTTCCTCTCCCTTCTTTCTTTCTCTCTCTCTCTGTCTCTCTCCCACTCTTTTTTTTCTTTCTCTCTCTCACTCTTTCTTTCTCTCTCCACTCTCTCACTCTCAACACACACATACACACAACACACCCCACACATATCACACAACACACCCCAATACACATATTTACACCACCAAAAAAACCCAAAACACACACACCCCTACCATATTTACACACACACACCCCAAAAACATTTCACACACACCCCCACACACCACACACATATCCACACCCTACACAATTCACACAACACACACACCAAAACATCAGACCTATCCCATGAACTCCTACCACATCTAGTTCTTCCTGCTTTCAGAGTATTATGCCTTATCTCTCTATCCTGTCTGGCTCTCTCTCATACCTGACATAATTATAATTATCCCCTGAAGTCAATGAATCGTGAAGAAATAATCGTGTATAATTATCGCCGTGCCTTGGTGACATGATGTTGGTGTGCTGATAATGTTGATATCTGCATACCGCATGATGACGACAGTAATAACAACAATACAAGTGATGAATTGTTGTTGAGTGTGAGTGTGTGTGTGGAGATAGAGAGAGTGTGTGTGGGGTGTGCATGCGTTGTGTTAAATGTGTGTTTGTGTATGTAGCATATGTGTGTGGGTGCATGGTCTGGCATAATGTTTTTTTTGTTGTTGTGTGTGCGTGCGAGTTTGTGTTGTTGTGTGTGTGTTGATTCTCTCCCTCTCTCTCTGATGTTCTGTCCGTTTCTCCTCTCTCTCTCTTCTCTCTCTCTCACTCTCTCTCTCTCTCTTTTTCTTTCTATCTCTCTCTCTCTCTCTCTCTCTCTCATCTCTTCTCTCTCTCTCTTTTCTTTCTTCTTCTTTCTTTCACTCTCTCTCACATCTTTCTTTCTCTCTCTCTCTCTCACTTTCTTTCTCTCTCGCACCTCACTCTCAGACATGCACATACACACACACACACACACACCATTAGACATATCCACACACACACACCAAAACATACAGACCTATCCACATGGACTCACTACCACATCATAGCTCTTCCTGCTTTCAGAGTGTTATGACTTATCTCTCTATCCTGTCTCGCTCTCTCATACCTGACATAATTATAATTATCCCCTGAAGTCAATGAATCGTGAAGAATAATCGTGTATAATTATCCTTGTGCCTTGGTGATATGATGTTGGTGTGCTGATAATGTTGATATAATTATGTACGCAGCACAATCATTTACAATAAGAGGAAATATTTTTAATAAATGAAGTTGAAAGAACACATTATGCACAGGAGTCGAGTTTTGTGGTTTGTGTGGTGGTGGTGTGTGTGAGTTGTGTGTGTGTGTGTGTGTGAGAGTCTGTATTTGTGTCTGTGTGTGTGCGTGTGTGTGTCTATGTGTGTGTTCCTCTGTGTGTGTGTATATGTCAACTCTCTGTGTGTTGCTTGTCTGTCTGTCTCTCTCAATCACACGCACATGCGCGCGCACACACACATACACACACGTCTCTCTCTCTCTCTCTCTCTCTCTCTCTCTCTTCTTCTCTCTCTCTCTCTACTCTCTCTCTCTCTCTCTCTCTCTCTCTCTCTCCTTCTCTCTCTCTCTTATAGTTATATCCCTAAGGCGGAACTGGATGTAAAGAGCTTATTTACCATCCTTGAAATGAAAGAATTTATCATTGTCTTTCTTTCCCTCTGTCTCTTTTCTCTCTCTCTCTCTCTCTCTCCCTCTCTCTCTCTCTCTCTCCTTCTCTCTCTCTCTCTCCCTCTCTCTCTCTCCTTAAAAACACACTCGCACACACATACACATTGCACACAAACAAAACTGCATACACACGGGGACTGGTTTAGAAAAGCACATACGTGCTTTTTTCCCATTATCTTCGATATAAAAAGAATAAATTAAAAATAAACACACACAAAACATCCGCAAACACTCTCTCTCTCTCTCCTCCTCTCTCCCCTCTCTCTCTCTCTCTCTCTCTCTCTCTCTCTCTCACTCTCTCTCTCCTCTCTCTCTCTCTCTCTCTCTCTCTCTCTCTCTGCATCAGTGTCTGATTGCATGCGAATTGGATCACAATGTCATCAACTATCATAGTCAAAAATCTTTACCATCTGCACGATGGAGGACTGTACCTACACTCTCTCTCTCCTCTCTCTCTCTCTCTCTCTCTCTCTCTCTCTCTTCTCTCTCTCCTCTCTCTCTCTCTCTCCCTCTCTCTGTCTCTCCTCTCTCCCTCTCTCTTTATGCGGACATCTGTTCACAGGCAGACATGCACGCGCACAAACGCAACAAAACAGCGAAAGTAAAGACACCGTTAAGCGAATAACGTGTCTGGTGTCACTACCAGATCTACTGTCCTTCACATGGTTTTGGAATACCGAACTGCAGAATTCAGTCTGAACAAAGCTTGATCGTTTGAAATGGCAAGTCTCTTTCGTTTCATTTTTTGGGTAATATTTTAGTATATGTTCCAGCAAACTAAACCTGTTATATTATGATCTGATTGCTACACAATAACAATAACACAGAAGTAAAAAAACAACCAATAACACAAAAAACAGAACGAAGTAATCAGAAACACCTGAAATAACCACCACGAATCAACTTGCAGGCAATAATCAGAAATCTTTAAACAGTTTTTAGTCTTCATGCATTTTATAAAATTGTTTCCATACCCGAAGGTAGGATGGTGGCTACCTTCTTTGCGGGCCAATTTGATGGCATACGCAAACTTTGTCCATTGGTAAATGGATGACACAATTTTGTTTTTAAATTGCATGCACACAGGGACTAGATGTAAACACAAAAGCACGAATTTTTATTCCATTATCCTCGAATAAAAAAACCCTAAACTAAATTCAGGCGGGAGCCAAGGAACAAATAGAAAATAAATGGGTTTTTATATATACTACTACAAATACTACTTTTCTACAAATTCTATACTACTTTACTAAATGTTCAACTACAAAAACTTTCTAAATTTTACTACTAAATACTACTACAAATACCACTTCTACTATAATACTACTCCCCCAAATACTACAAAAACTACCTTACCATACTACTCCACAAATACTATAACCCCTACTACTACCAAATAATTTCAACCACATACTACCCCTCTACACAAATACCACTAAAATACACCACCAAATAAATACCACACCACCACTACTACTACTACCCCCTCTACCAAATACACCAAATTTTCTACTTTCAAAAACCACAACCACTATTACTACCACTTTTACAAATATACTTTCTACCCCTACTACTACTCTTCATACTAAACCCCTACTACCCGGGTAAATACTACTACTACTAGAAAAACTACACTGCTGCTGAATCCCTTTTAAAAAAAAAACAAATCGAAGCGCTTGGGCCCTCAAAAATATCATACAAGGGGGGGAGTCCCTTTTAAAGTTTTTTTTTTTTATAAAACTTAGTTGCAAAAATTCCCGGCAGTTGCTTTCCGGTTCACGACGAAGACTAGCTCATGTTAAGGAAAAGGCAAGCTCTTTGAGACAATGAGCCAGCACAGAGGTTTGGCAAAAACGCCCGGGACTGTTTGATCTGTTCCGTCATGTGGGCGCTGTCAGACTGAGATTGCGCTTGGTTCAGTGGTTAGGACACAAAGCTTACGTTTCCAAACGTTCCGGGTTTTTATCTCCTTTCTTTCTATCTGCGATAAAGGGGAGGGGTGGCTTTGGGGGGGTAGGGGGAGGGGGGATTAAGGGGGAGGGGAAATTTTGGGGGGAGGGTGATGTAGGTTTTGGGTTTTTGGGGTGAAGGGATGGGGAGGGGGGGTGGTGTTTTGGGGAGTTTTTAAAGGGACATAAGGGGAGGGTTTGTGGGAGGGGGTACTTTAAAGGGGAGGGGTGTAGGGTACAAAGGGTTTTGGGTTTCCCTAAGGGTAGGGTGGGGTAGGGGACATAAGGTTTTTTGGGTGGGGGTTGGGGGACATAAGGGAAGGGGTTTTGGGGAAAAAAGGGGTTAAAGGGGGTTTTTAGGGTACATAAGGGTAGTGGGAAGGGGAATAAGGGGGAGGGTTTCAAAAGGGTAGGGACTTTAAAGGGGTGGGTGGTGAGGGTACATAAGGGTAGTGTGGGGTACATAAGGGCAGGGGGTGTAGGAAAAAGGGGTTAGGGTACAAAGGGAAGGTACAAAAGGGGTTGGGGTAGGTACATAAGGGTAGGGTGGTGTGGGGTATTTTTACAAAAAGGGGGTGTTGGGTACAGAGGGAAGGGTGGGTAGAGGGGGGTGTTGGGTTGGGGGGGAGGGAAAAAGTAGGGTTGAGCGGGTAGGGTAGAAATGGGGTAGATGGGAGGTGGGGTTGGGTAGTTTGGGGTGGGAAAAAGGGAGGGAAAATAGGGGTAAGAAAGAAAGGGGGTAGAAAGGGGGTTTTGGGTAAGGGGGTGGGTTGGAAAGGGAGGGTGGAGGGGGTTAGGAGGGGTGGGGTAGAGTAGGGAGGGTAGGGTGGGTTTAAAGGGTGGAGGGTGGGGTAGGGGGGGGAGTAGGTAGTAGGGTGGGGTACTTTTACGGGAGGGGTGGGGGGTGGGAAATGGGGGGGGGTGTAGGGTTTTGGGGGATTGGGGGACATTGGGGGGGGGGTGTGTAGGTTAAGGGGCCCGGGGGGAGGGTATGAGGGTACGGGAGGGGTAGGTAGGG
Organism: Rapana venosa; assembly: GCA_028751875.1. Taxonomy (NCBI): domain Eukaryota; kingdom Metazoa; phylum Mollusca; class Gastropoda; order Neogastropoda; family Muricidae; genus Rapana; species Rapana venosa. Next base: position 24,011,962 of record CM054160.1, on the reverse strand, counting down.
AAGGGAAGAGGGAGTGAAAGGTTTGTTCGGTAGTGCGTCTGTTTTGTTTCGCGTGTTTTTTGGGGGGGTTTTTTTGAGAAAAGTGCTACACCTTGCAGCCTTTAATTTAAACCCATCTTTTATAATATTGTTTGCGCGTAAATTATTGATGATATTGTTGGGCTTGAAATTGTTTGTATTTTTTTTTTCCTTGCAGGCATTAATATTCTTTTAAATCGCATTATTTTAAATTGAAGTGCATTGTTTTTCGGGTATGCATTGCCATACATCAAATTAAATTTAAAATTGCTTTTGAATTGTTTTGAATGTACACTGGGGGTTTTTGCACTCATTGTAAAGATTACGGGGTGGGGAGAAGTTTTTTCTCCCCCCAAAAATAAAAGAGGAAAAGAATAAACGTAAAGAACAAAAAAGAATTAATTTTATTCAGTTATAAAAAAAACGATTGAAAAAAAAGAAGAAGAAGAAGAAGAAGAGAAAAAAAAAAAAAGAAAAAAAGAAGAAGAAGAAAAGAAGAAGAAGAAGAAAAAAGAAGAAGAAGAAAAAAAGAAAAGAAAAGAAAAGAGAAAGAAGAAGAAAAAAAAGAGAAAAAAGAAAAAAAGAAGAAGAAGAAGAAAAAAAAAAAGGAAGAAAAGAAAGAAAAGACAAAAAGAAGAAGAAGAATTGCGAAAAAGGGAAAAAATTGAAAAGAAGAGGAAGAATCGAAGAAGAAGAATTGCGAAGAAAAATTTCAAAAAATAGGGAAGAATTGCGAAAAAGAAGAAAAATAAGTTTGCAAGAAGAGAAGATTGCGAAAAGAAAAATTGCAAAAGAAGAAAAATTTTGCAAAGAAGAAGAAGAAAAAAGAAAAGAAGAAAAGAAATGAAAAGAAAAGAAGAAGAAGAAGGAAAGAAGAAAAGAAAAAGAAGGGAAAAGAAGAAGAAGAAGAAGAAGAAGAAAAGAAGAAAAGAAGAAAATACACACGCTTTAACAAAAAGCCTTTGACTTGTAGCTTTAAAAGTTCGGGGCTTTTAAAATTCCATGCATTTTTATTATTATTATTATTTATTATTATTATTATTATTAATTGCAAAGAAGAAGAAGAAGAAGACACGAAAAACCCTAAACGGTTTCCCCTTTTCAGGGAAACACAAGGGTGTGCTAAATAAATCTGCTTTAAAAGCCCCCTAAAAACCGTTATCGCTTTGTTTATTTTGGCCTTATTTTCTTATATTTTTTAAACCCAAACCCAAAATTTCTTAAAAGCCGGACCAAAAACCTAAGCACTGAAAAAGCACATTGGTTTTTACTTTTTGGGTTTCAAGTGGGAAAATTTTTATTTACGGTTTTAAACTAATCCAATCCGTTTGTTTAAAAACCCCCCGACCCAACCAAAATTGTGGGGTTTCCCCCTTCACCGCCCATCCCACCCTAGATTAATCCTTTTTTCCCTTCGGTTTTCAACCTTTTTCTTCTCCCTTTATTTTTCCTTTTTCTAATTTTTCCTTTAAAAAATTAAAAAGGTTTGCCCAATCGTCTTTTTTTGCCCCTCAAAAAATCAACCCCGGACGGGCACCGCGTTTGGGAAAAACCACATAACCATAAAATAAAATGAGAAAAAACCCAAAAAAATCAATTTCTTAAAACGGCCTTGTTCTTAGTGCCAACTGTAACACTTTCATCATGTCGAGGGAAAAAAACCGATTCTCTCAGGAAGTGAAAAATTGTATGTGAAACATCAATCACGAAAAAGGGATTTTCGGGATCGCAGAAAAAATATTGTGCCTAATTCCCTGGACAACACAGTGTGGTTCCATGTGGATTTGCTCAGGGGTACTTACGTCTTGTTTCTGTAAGCCATCACATACATACAACACGCACGAAACACAACCACACACACACAACACTTACACAGAAAAACACACACACCACACGCGCCGGCACGACCGAACACACAGATACGAAAAAAAACAAACAGATAGACAGACACACAGACCAACAAAGACTCACACATCTATTTTTGCTTGAAACATTAATGTGTAAAGACGTTAAATTTTTTTTTTTAAAAGACACAACATACACCACTACATACATCATACATAATCATAATCACACAACTACATGCATGCTGCATACATGCTTACTACATCATACATCATACATACAACATAATACATACAACATCATACATGCCTACCTACTACCACACCCACTTTTCTACCTACCTACATACTACTGCATACTAAAAAGCACCACACGCCGTACGCACGCCGCGGCGCACACACACACACACACACACACCACACGCACGCACGCACGCACACACACACACACACACACGCACCAACGCACGGCAAGCGTGCGCAAAGAAGGAGAGAGAGAGAGAGAGAGAGAGAAGGAGAGAAGAGAGAGAGGAGGAAGAGAGAGGGGGGAGAAGAGAAGAGAGAAAAGAGAGAGAAGAGGGGAGAAAGAGAGAGAGAGAGAAGAGAAATGAGAACAGAGACAGAGAGAGACGACAGAGAGACAAAAGAGGAAAAGACTCAACACTCAGTTTGTCAGATTTACTGCATATGTAAAGACTTCAATTTTTTTAAAAAAAACCACGCAAGCACGCACCCCCACACATACACACACACACACAACACACGCACACACACCACACAACCCCCACGCACGCACCCCACCACACACACACCCACACCCCACACACCCCACATACCAACATACGCAACAACCGAGGGGGAAGGGTACCCAGTGATTTGAACATTGGCTGCTCGCAACCCCAATTCAATTCCCTTCAAAAGGGGGTTTTTCCCCTGGAGTTAACATCATGCAGACTCCACTCTCCCCCAAAAATCCTTCGATGGACAAAAACCGAGGCCCCCTTGCGAACGCACGTAGAACATTTTGCGGTCCCCAGAACATTTTGCGCACACGTTAAATCCCGTTCCGCTTTTGAAGAGTAGGCCATTGTGTCCGGGGGGAAAAATGACAGAATTTTACAAAACCCCCATAACCGGGGACTGGTGTAAAGAAGCAATAAGTCTTTTTCCCAATTCCCCATTAAAAAAAATTTAAAAAAAAATAAAAAAATAAAAACACCACATATGGGACAGGGGGAACCTCGTGGGTTTAAAAATGGCGTGTTTGGGGCCCCAAAAATTTCCCCCCATCCCTTTAGACCCAGAGTGGGGGTCTGGGGGCCCGTCTTTCGGATGAGACGATAAACCGAGGTCACCCGCGTTACACATAATTATTCAGCGCACGTAAAAAAATACACCACGGCAAACAAGAAAGTTGTCCCTGGCAAAATTCTTAGAAAAAAAGCCACTCTGATAGTGAAACAAATACAGTTGCAGACACAAACAAAACAAAAAGGGTGGCGCTGTACTTGTGGCGACGCGCTCTCTCCCCTGGGGAGAACAGCCCGATTTTCACGCAGAGAAATCTGCCGTGACTTAAAGTGGTATAAAAAAATACAAAAAAAAAAAAAAAGAAAGAAAAAAAGAAATGAATAATGGGTTTAAAAAAATAAAAAAATACATGAATAAAAAAAATAAAAAGCTAAAAGAATAAAAAAATAGCAATCTGTTGCCCGGGCGAAACGGTTTGAATCCTAATGGATGTCAGTTCAAGGGTTTTTTCCCCCCCTCTCTGGGTTTTGCATGTCAAAAAACCATGTGCTCTTTCTTTATTTTTTTAAACTAGTCCCCCGGACATCTTTTTTGTCAATGGCTTCCTTCCTACAAGGGACGCGTTTGGCCATCTTTTGAAAAAGGGGGACGGGGGTAGCCTGGTGGGTTTTGATAATGCATTGTGACTGCTGACTGGGTTCCAATCGTTCAAGAGGAATTTTTCCTCTGGGGTTAACATCGTGCCCACTCCACTTTCTCAAAAGTCCCTTTGGGTGGAAATAAAACCCAGGCCCGGTGCGAACACACGCAAACACTTGCGCAACTTTAAAACCCGTTCCGCCTTTCGGAAGAGTAAAAATTGTTACCCGGGAACGGATGATGAAAGTACAAAAATGCTTACAACGGGGACTGGGTTTAAACAGCACATCGGTGTTATTCCCTTATCCCGATATAAAAGAAAAAATAAATAAATGAAAAAACAGACATATGGGGCATGGTAAACCTCGGGGTTTTTTAAAAATGGGGTGTTTTAACCCAACATTTTTTCCCCCCCCTTTTTGACCATGAGTGGTGGCGGGAAGCTTCTTCCGGGGTAGACGATAAACCCCAGGGCCCCGGGGTTACACAAAAATTTAGCGCAGGTTTTAAAACACAAACACAAAGGGGAAACAAAAAGTTTTCCCCGGAAAGTTTTAAAAAAAAAGCCATCTGAAGGGGAAACAAATAAGTTGCAGACAAAAACAAAAAAAAAAAAAAGGGCGGCGCTTTTTACTTGTGGGAATGCGCTTCTCCCCGGGGAAGCAGCCCGAATTTTAACGCGAGAAATCTGCCTGACTTAAAGTGGATAAATAAAAAACACAAATAAAAAAATAAAAGAATGAATAAATAAATAAATAAATGAAAAATAAAAAAAGAAAAAAAGAAAGAAAAAAGAAAAAAAAAGAAAGAAAGAAAGAACGAAAGAAAGAAAGAATGAAATAGCAATCTGTTGGCCCAGGGCGAACGCAGGTTTTAAACATAAAGGGGTGCCGGGTTTAAAAGGTTATTCCCCCCCCTCTCTGGTGTTAGCATCGTCAAAAAAACCAGTCTTCTTTCTTTATTTTTACATCTAGTCCCCGGGACATGCTATTTTGTCAAGGCTTTCCCTTCCTACAAGGGGACGCGGGGGGGCCTACTCTTCGAAAAGGGGAACGGGGATAGCCTGGTGGTTTTTAATAATGCATTTTGTATCTCTGACCTGGGTTCGAATCTCATCAAGAGGAATTTTTTTCCCCTGGGTTAACTCTGCCGACTCCATCTCTCCACCCTTCGGATGATAAACCAAGGGTTCCGGGGTGCAACGCCGCAAACATCTGCGCATACGTTAAAACCCTTTTCCCCTCTTTCGGAAAAGTAGACAATTTTTTACCAGTGGGAACGGGGTGATGAAAAGTACAAAACTGCTTACACACGGGGGGTGGGTGAAAACAGCAATCGGGGGTTTTTCCCCTTATCCTCGATATAAAGAATGAAAAAATAAATTCTATGGGACATGGAAAACCCCGGGTTAGAAAATGGCGTTTTTAACCCGAACATTTCCCCCATCCTTTAGACCATGAGTGGTGGTCTGAACGCTAGTCTTCCGGATGAGACGATAAACCGAGGTCCCGTGTGTTCCACATAATTATTCAGCGCAGGTTTTAAAAAACAAACACAATGGCAAACAAGAGAGTTGTCCCTGGCAAAGTTCTTAGAAAAAAAGCCACTCTGATAGGGAAACAAATACAGTTGCAGACAAAAACAAAAAACAAAAAAAGGGCGGCGCTGTACTTGTGGCAATGCGCTCTCTCCCTGGGGAGAGCAGCCCGAATTTTACGCAGAGAAATCTGCCGTGACTTAAAGTGGTATAAATAAATACACGAATAAAGAAATAAATGAATGAATGAATAAATAAATAAGTGAATGAATAAAGAAAGAAAGAAAGAAAGAAAGAAAGAAAGAAAGAAAGAAAGAACGAAAGAAAGAAAGAATGAAATAGCAATCTGTTGGCCCGAGGTCGAACACAGGTTTGAATCACTAATGGGATGCCGGTTCAAGAGGTTATTCCCTCCCCTCTCTGGTGTTAGCATCGTCAAAATAACCATGTGCTTCTTTCTTTATTTTTACATCTAGTCCCCGTGGACATGCTATTTTGTCAATGGCTTCCGTTCCTACAAGGCACGCGGTGGCCTACTCTTTTGAAAAGGGGAACGGGGATAGCCTGGTGGTTATAAGTAATGCATTCGTGATCTGCTGACCTGGGTTCGAATCTCAGTCAAGAGGAATTTTTCCTCTGGAGTTAACATCAGTGCCGACTCCACTCTCTCCAACAGTACTTCGGATGATAAACCAAGTTTCCGGTGTGCGAACGCACGCAGAACATCTTGCGCACACGTTAAAACCCGTTCCGCTTTTTCGGAAGAGTAGACCCTTGTGTCAGTCAATCAATCAATCAATGATGCAATCAGGAAACTCAAGTGGCCGTTTTTATTATCAAAAACACAATCAGTTTATTTCTCAAGGCACTTTGCATTGTGTACTCCTTTCGTAGGTTCGTGTATACGTTGTTTTGCTTATTTATCTGTTTGTCTGGTAGCTTGTTCAGAAGTATACCAGACGAAATACAAACAAGTTGTACACTTCTCTATCTGTCAGAGGAAATACAAGCATACCATCAGTTTTACACTTTTCTATTAGTCAGAGAAAATACAAGCATGCCATAGGTTTTAGACTTTTCTATCAGTGAGACGAAATACAAACATGCCATCATTTTAACACTATTCTATAAGTCAGACGAAATACAAAAATGCCATCATTTTAACACTATTCTATCAGTCAGACGAAATACAAACATGCCACCAGATTTACACTATTCTATCAGTCAAACGAAATACAAGCATGCCATCAGTATCACAGTTTTCTCGCAACTAAATAAGGTTTAAAAAATACCACTTTTACACCTTTTCCTAGTGATCAGAAAAGACACAATGATGCCAAGAGGTTTTCACTTGTCTAGCTTTTAGACGAGATACGAAGATGCCACCAGTTTTACACTTCTCTAGGAATTAGCAAGATACACAAAATATCGCCAGTAGTTTTTCTTCTATTTTTTTATATAGATACCAGACAAACTACAAACATACCACCAATTCCATACTTTTCTCCTGATGATAGGAGATGTAGATGAAATGCTACTACTAGTTTGACACTTTTCTTGAGATCAGACGAGACACAATTCTCTCACCCGTTTTACACTTGTCTAGCAATTAGACAAGAAACAAAGATAACGCCCGGGTGTTGGGTTTTTCCCTCACTTTTTATAGATATCAGACCAAATACAAACAAGTCACCAGTTTTACACTTTGCTAGCAGTCAGACGAAATACAAACATGCCACCAGTTTTAACGCTTGTCTCTGCAATTAAAATAAATACAAGCATGCTACTAGTTTTACATTTTTTTCTATCAGTCAGACAAGATACAAAGATGCCATCAATGGTATACGTTTTCTAGCAATCATAACCGACTACAGTTGTACACGTGTCTAACAATGAAGCGAGATACAAAAGCCCTACTAGCTTTACAACTATCTAGCAATCATAAGAGATACAGAACTGCTACTAGCTTTACACGTTAACAGCTGTCAAACAAGATACCAACAAATTGTTACCAGTGTACACCTTTTACCTATCAGACGAGATGCAAGATTGCTACTTTCGTAAAGAAACCTGATTAAAAAAAAAGATACTACTAGTTTTGGACTTTTCTGGCAATCACTACCAGTTTTACACTTTTCTAGCAATCACTACCAGTGTTACACTTTTTCTAGCAATCACTACGAGTGTTACACTTTTTCTAGCAATCACTACCAGTTTTACACTTTTTCTGTCAATCACTACCAGTTTTACACTTTTCTGGCAATCACTACCAGTGTTACACTTTTCTGGCAGTCACTACCAGTGTTACACTATTCTAGCAATCACTGCCAGTTTTACACTTTTTCTAGCAATCACTACCAGTTTTACACTTTTTCTAGCAATCACTACCTGTTTTCACTTTTCTAGAAATCACTACCAGTTTTTTTATACTTTTCTGGCAATCACTACCAGATTTCACTTTTCTAGAAATCACTACCAGTATTACGCTTTTCTATCAATCACTAGCAGTTTTACGCTTTTCTATCAATCACTAGCAGTTTTACGCTTTTCTGGCAATCAGACGGGACACGAAGATATCGCTATTGTAAGTGCCCGGGTCTTTCTTCATCACCAGAGCGTGAAATCTGCTGTACAGCTCTTCCAAGATGGCGGCCTTCTCCGCCTCAGTGCGCATGTCGGACAAACTGCTGTGAAAGGTCGTCTGCGACCACACCCGATGTGCAGGCACCAGCAGGTCCGCGAACAAAGCCCTTTGTTTTCCTTCGTCTGCCTCTGTTTACACACAAGAGGGTAGAGGGTTTGATGGACAAAGATGCAATGTAGTATATTTATTGACAATGGCAAAGACTATTTTTAGAATGAAAGGATGGAGTAGCGCTTCTCTAGAGTGTAATAATTATTGTATCTTGTGTGGTGTGTGTGTGTGTGTGTGTGTGTGTGTGTGTGTGTGTGTGTGTGTGTGTGTGTGTGTGTGTGTCTGTGTGTGTGTATGCGTGTGTGTGTGTGTGTGTGTGTGTGTGTGTGTGTGTGGTGTGTGTATATGTGTGTGTGTGTGTATGTGTGTGTGTGTTATGTGTGTGTGTGTGTGTGGTGTGTGTGTGAGTCCTTCGGTTGAGACTATAAATTGAGGGCCCGTGTTCGAACGCATGCAGAACATCTTGCGCACACGTTAAATCCTGTTCCGCTTTTCGGAAAAGTAGGCCATTGTGTGCCGGTGGAACCAGATGACAAAATTTACAAAACCGCATGCACACGGGGACTAGATGTAAAAAGCACACGAGTGCTTATTCCATTATCCTCGATATTAAAGAATAGATGAAAATGAATGAATGAATGAGTGTGAGTGTGTCTCTGTGTCTGTGTGAGTATGTGTTTATGTGTGTGTGTGTGTGGTGTGTGTGCGTGTGCATGCGTGTACTTTCTTTAATTTAATGTCTGTTCATTCAAGGTGATATTAGAGCAAGCGTGTGTGTGTGTGTGTGTGTGTAAGTGTGTGTGTGTGCGCGCGCGTGTGTGTGTGTGTGTGTGTGTGTGTGTGTGTGTGTGTGTGTGTGTGTGGTTGTGTGTGTGTGTGTGTGTGTGTGTGTCTGTGTTTGTCTGTGTGTGTCTGTGTGTGTTGCATTGTGTTGCATTGTCTTGTGTTGTTTTGTTTTTTTTGTGCTGCGTTGTGTTTAGTTGTCTCGTGCTGTGTTGTATCCTGCTGTAATATATTTGAATAATGATTTTGTACTGTGCCCCCACGGTCGTCAGACTACGGGACAGATAGATAGATAGATAGATAGACTGTACTATATTGTACTGTATTGTTTCGCACTGTCTTACATTACGTTTGAATAGCGCTGTATTACGTTGTGACGTAGTGAAGGCTAGTACCGTGTACAGTTTGTACTGTATAACATTGTATTGTGTTCCGTTGCAGTGTGCTGTGTTGTATTGCACTGTATTGTACGATATTTTATTATATTCGTATTGTATTTAATTGAGTTGTACTCTGTACGATTTTCACATTTCCCTGTTTGAGAGTTGGAATGCTCTTTCCGTGGAGAATTAGTCACCATAAGAGCAAGTCTCATTACTTTTTATCCATAGTGAATCTACCTGTCTGTGTGTACATCTACTTCCCTTTAAGAGTGATTCCTTCCTACTTGAATTTTTCAGAGACACTACGAGTTTTACGCTTTACTGGCAATCAGACGGGACACGAAGACGTCACTATTGTAAGTGCCCGGGTCTTTCTTCATCACCAGAGCGTGAAATCTGCTGTACAGCTCTTCCAAGATGGCGGCCTTCTCCGCCTCAGTGCGCATGTCCGACAAACTGCTAAGTTTGTGGTGCATACGGGACTTAGGTTCATCACCTCAGTTGAAAGACAAGCACCCAGACGACCAATTTAGGTCGGATGGATAGAGAGGAAAGTATCGTTTGATCCATAGATCAAACCTGAGACTTCTGATCTTCTGAATGTTTTTTCAACTCGAGAAAATTGGTTTTTTAAGCTTATTGATAAAAATAAAAAGGAACTGAGAAGAAAAAAAGTAGATCATTTTGTGTGTATGTATGTATGCATGTTTGTAGGGTATGTATGTATGCATGCATGCATATCTGTATGTGTGTGTGTATGTAGTATGTATGTATGTTTTTGGGTGTGTATGCATGTATGTATGTATGCATTGTGTGAAATGTATTGAATGTATGTGTGTATGTATATACGTATGTATTTTATATGCATGTGTACATGTAGAAATTGTATTTTTGTATGTATGTATGTATGTATGTATGTATGAAAATAGCCCAAAGGTAAAGGTCCCCCCTAACCTATGTGTCGTAGGGAAGCGGGGCAACAAAGACCTCAACTTCTCAAAGGACCACATATTGAGGGCGGCGCCCATCCTCTCTCCCTCGCTGCTTTACCTTCCCGACCCTAAAAAGGCAGGTACCCATTTACAGCTGGGTGAACTGGGGAACTGAAACTGAAGCCAAGGCGTGGCGCAAACGGTCACCCATACAACTGGTAACCACGCTCGATGCTGCGTAAGCTTAGCTGGGGGAAAGCGAGTAAAACTGACCACTGGGCTATCCAGTCCCCGGAGAAGCGGTTGCATAGGCGTTTAGTTCACCATGTGGAGCTGTAGACCGAGGAAAGGCAAGACAAAAAGAAAGACCCGGTCTATCACTGACAAAAGCTGTGAGTCTGAACCCCACTGAGGTCTCTCTTGTTTCTCCAGAACGTCTTGAAGACACAGGGGACGAAGATTCTGGTCAGTGAACCAGCCTCAGCCCTGACCCCTCACCGCAGAGTCTTCTCTGACAAAAGGACGCCTGCTCTCTTCTGCCGTCCGGAATCTCTTTCTCGCTGTGCACTTTCGTATTCTTCTGTGAGAGACATGAAAAAAACAAGCTCGCACCACGCACGCACACCGCGCGCGCGGGGACACACACCCCAACACATTCACACACACACACTTCGCATTTGGGGATTACAGATTTAAGATTTCATCTATTCACAAAATTTCATCATCATCATTATCATTACACCCAAAGGGTGTGTAGGCAGCAACAAAGCGCTTCCACTCCTGACTAAACCTGGGCCAACCTAGTCACTGATCCCCAAGAGTGCTGCCATGACCTTCATCTCACTGTCTACAGTCCTCCTTCACGTTGCTTTTGGTCTTCCTTTCTTTCCCTTCACAAAATTCACAAAATTTTCGGGGCATGGAAAAAATTACAAATAAATGTAAAAGAACGTGCAATAAACGTTTGAGGTGAAATGAACATTAAATTCATTGTGAAAGTCTACCAAATGTATGTGCTTCGTCATCGTCCGTCGAACGCTCAGACAGCAACTATTGGTGTCTGTGATATGAGCCAAAATGGGGTCACGCTGCCGTTAAGCGCCTGACAAGTCAGGCCCAGCGCATCCGACTTCCGCTATGTTTAAGAAGTGCCAGCAAGTCTAAAGGAAGGCAGAGTCACAAACTGATTTAAAAAATTAGACTTCATGAGCTCAAACAATATCAGGCTAAACAAGTGTACAACCCACAGTAAGAGAAAAAAGTACAAACAGACACAAAGTCATATTTGTACATTCGAAAATTTAACATAACTTTAGAGGAAACAAAAAAAGGAAAATGATGGTGAACAACTCTGGAAATGATGGAATTGCTTCATTTGTTAATTGATTAAGTCATGAAATCATTATATTGGGTGGCTGGGTGGCTTATTGATTGAATGATTTGGGGGGGCGAGTGCATTCTTGTAAGGAGGGTGGTGGGTTAGCTGGCTGTCTGGTTGCTTGGTTGGTCAGTTGGTTGTCTGGTTTGTTGGTTGGTTGGTTGGCTGGTGCTTGAGTTGGCTGGCTGCTTGACTGCCTAGATGATTGGTTAGTTGGGGATTGGATGCGTTGGCTGCATGTTTATTTGGTTGGTTGGTGGTGTGTGTGTACGCTGGTAGGTTGGATGTGTGGTTAATGAATTAACTGATTCATCGTTAGACCATTCGATCGTTGATACAACTGAATTTCTGATTATACACACACACAAACACACCACACGCACACACACCACACCACACACACACACACACACACACACACCCCACACACACACACACAAAACACCACACACAACTCGTGGACAGATCTCTTGTGACACTGGAGCCTAACAACCCATACCTGGGTGATGACCTTGCTGCTTCTCAGTTCTCTCCAGGCCTCCTCCAGGTCTAGAAATAAGTCCACTTCCGATTCTCCCGAACTGGGAACTGCAGGATTGACCTCCCCTGGCACTGGTCACTTGCTCGCCCGTACACAAGGCCAAAACGACCAGAAGTCCATCTGCACAATGACACAGTGTCATTGTTATTGACAAAGCCCTGAACGTCCATCCCAACAACTGGGAAGCAGCAGCCCTCGAACGGTCAGCCTGGAGACAGTCTGTGCAGAAAGGTCTCTCCGAGTTGGAAGAGACACTTGCTGCTCAGCAGCACGAGGCAAAGAGAAGGAGAAGAAAGGCTGCAGCCCAGGCAGACAGACAGACCAGCATTGTCAGACTTCATCTGTGCCTTCCTCTGCCATAGGCACTGTCTGTCATTCCCGTGTCTGACTGGCCAGCCACACTCGACACTGTACGAGAATAAAACACCTAGAGTACAAATCCATAGTCTTCCGATACTGAGGTCTGCCAAGAAGTATTATTGACAAAGCAAAACAAAACAAAATAAATGAACATTGAAAGTAAAGTAATTCAAGCAAACACGGATCGGATGGCTGCTTTATGTATTTTTTGGATGACATGTGTTTTATGGCAAAATTTAGGACTACATTTTGGTAAAAACTTATTAGTCTTGCCTGACCTGACTGATTATTCATGTTTTTAAAAAAACCAAACCACACTTATATATGAATTATCATGGGTAATATTTGTGGGACATTGCCTTAGTATTCTTTTTATTTTTAGGTTTGCTGCCTCATCTTCTGTGACGTCCCCGTCCTGCTGTTCCCACCCCGCTCAATTCAATCTCCAAGCCACAGCCACAGCCACACTCACACCCAGATTCCGCGTGTCTCACCCTCATGGTCGGAAGTCCGCAAGGAGCCCATCACTATCCGGCCTTACTATGCCTTAAACCTTCAATGCTTCAAGAAAACGCTTCGTTGTTGTTTTTTCCCATCAAACGAAACTAATGTCACTTTCATGGTAAAAAACAGACCTAAACCGAACACATTCTCCCTTATGTTCCAAATATACCAGCGTCGGGATGCCTTGTTTGTTCTCCACGGGTATTGGCGAGCAACAATGTAAGAATGCAACAATAATACAATAAATGCAACAATATATATGTAATATATACTCCCTTATATCTCCTTTGCGCTTTGATTTGTCTGTGCAAGATAAAGCGCTATAATAAAGTCCATTTATTATTATTATTATTATATTATTATTATATTTTTATTTATTATTATTATTACTATTATTAATTATTATGTATACCAAGCTAAAGTGCTTGAAGCCCTGACTGGAATCGTTCGTCATGTTGTAATTTGTTACGTTTAGACTATCAGGAGAACGATGACAAGCTCTACTCATAAACAACCTGCACACTTCTTTAATGGAGAAACATATCATTTGAAGTAATAGTACAGCTGCCTATGTGGGTTGAGGTATTTGGAGAAAAAAAAAGCTCCCACACTCAAAACGTGTCCTCAAGAGTGTACTTTCAATCTTGCAATCACTCTACGGGACAAGAATGAGTCAGAGTGCATAATGATTCTGGATGACCCCTCAGGGTGTTAGTCTGGGGAACGCTAAACCGAGGCAGGAATAAAAACAACAAATGGCTAGCTGTTCTGCCCTCCTTGCTTGAGGTCTTTGTCAGAGATTGCGGGGGGAGGTATGGCTACGTAGCTCAGTGGTGGGAGGACTCGCTTTCCCCCAGCCAAGTTAAGAACGTCGAGCGTGGTTACCAATTGGATGGGTGACCGTTTTCGCGCCTTGGCTTCAGTACAGTTCCCCCAGTTCACCCAGCTATAAATGGGTGCCTGCCCTCTTTAGGGTCAGGGAAGGTAAAGCATCGAGGGAGAGGAGATGGGCGCCGCCCTAAATAGCTGGCCCTAGAGAAGTGAGGTCTCTGACGCCTCGCTCCCCTACGACCTTTATATAGGTTATGGGACACCCCGTGTGTGTGTGTGTGTGTGTGTGTGTGTGTGGTGTGTGTGTGAGTTTGTGTGTGTGTGTGTGTGTGGTGTGTGTGTGTGTGTGTGTGTGTGGTGTTGTGTGTGTGGTGTGTGTGGTGTGTGCGTGCGTGCGTGTGTGTGTGATGGTGCGGTTAGTAGATTACCTCACGTGCGATCAGAGCGACGTGTTACTATATTGGGACACCACCTGCAAATTGTGCGGCGCTCTGTTTCATTGGAGGTATTTTGAAAATCGTCCATCGCATGCACTTCGCCTACATGGTGAAATGTAGAATTTATGCAGCCCCTTTAAGAGGCCACATCCTAACTGTGAGACTGTGCCTTGCAGCCGGGGATTGTGCAGAGATGGGACATCAAATAATATGTCCACTCTGTTACAAATGGTGTCAGAAGTGAGATCAAATACATGAGATTGTGCAGAGAAGGGACATTTAATTATTATGTCCACTCTGTTACACCCCCCTACACACACACCCCACACACACAATATATATATATATATATATATATATATATAAATATTTATATTATATATAATATATATAATATATAATCAGAATATGGCAGCCTATAATATAGAGGCACTTGAACAGAGTCATATGCACAAGCTCTCATCCAAAACGGACTAAACAATCTCACAGTGCTTTCCTGGTGTGAGACAGATTGAATATTCTGTTTTTTCCCTTCGTTTAAACAGTAACAACATGGTCATGATAACATCATAATAAAAATAGTCAAACAGATCAAAAGGAAAGGTGGGGGCTGAGGGAGTGAGACCTACTTGCTTTTAGTTCCCTGGCTCTCAGCATCAGGAACTTGGTCCAGTCTCTGTCAGCCTCCTTGTCAAACTCTCTCCGCTCCTCTGGGGTGGCAGATGTGTCGAAGACACAGTCCTTGAAATTCATGTCCCTGATGGGAAGAACGTGTTTGTGGTCTGAATTCGTTTTTTTCCTTTTAGTTATTAAGTTTGTTATATGGTCAAAGTCAACGTCAGAATTTTATTTCCAGATGGTACATTGAATAAACAATGTATTTGCTTTTTTTCATCAAGCCATCTATCTAAGAACAAATTTCTTAATGATTATACTGAAATACTACATTATTGCATCCTTTATCATTGAATTAAACCAGTAAAAAAAGGAAAATCGATAACGTAATAATACGGTTAGTTTGTTAGTTAGTTGTTAAGTTGGCTAGTTTGTTTGTTATTTTACTTAGTGTGTTCGTTCGTCTGTTTGTTAGTGAGTTAGTTTAATCAGGAATTTAGTTTGTTTGTTAGCTAGTCAGTCAGTCAGTCTGTTAAATAGTTAATTAGCTAGTTTTTTGGGTAAGTAGCTTAGTTGGTTGGGTAGTTATTTAGTTCGTTAGTCGTTCAGTCAGTACCCTCTGTTATAAATGTCTCCGCATTACATACTTTCCTATCACTATGGATATTACATACTTTCCTATCACTATGGATATGTTGCTTTCCTTTTGGTACTGCTGCAGTCTTTGTGTTCTTATAAACAGTCAGATTCAAAACCATCCAAGTTGGCCCTAGCTTTGTCTCTGTTTGTGACTCACGATGCTGCACGCCCCATCTAACGAGTCGCATTGCACTAAAGATCAATTATGAGTTATTAAGATGTTATCTTTTATTTGATTATTTATATGTATGTGCTGGTGATGTTTCTCTTGGCCACTGTACCAGATCTTGTTGCCTTCTTCAGTCAATGTCTCACCAAATCCTGTCCATCTCACTTCTCCTAGTCCAATATGTCCCATTTATAGCGGCTAAGCTCATTCTCTAGTTCTTTGATTTTTCCGCACTGGTAGAGTGTACGGACGTAGTGGGGTACATTATCAGTTTGTACACCGGCTTCCAGCAGATTATCAGCATCCGCGTGTCGGCCAAGCCCAAGAACATCACCATCATACAAATCTATGCACCATCATCTGACCATGCAGATGAAGAAGTAGAAGAATTTTACGAAGATCTTGAAGAGACCATTATGAAAATACCCAAGAAGGACATCATCATCATCCAAGGGGATTTTAACGCCAAAGTAGGTCCTGACTCTTACAACCAATGGGCCGGAACAGTTGGTCAGTTTGGAACTGGGGAGACCAACGACAGGGGACTACGTCTGCTGGAGTTTGCCTGCACCCACAGACTTACCATTGCCAATACCCTCTATCCCCACAAGCAGTCAAGGAGGACAACCTGGCATGCGCCAAACGGCAAGATCCATAACCAAAAAGATTTTATCTTAACACCACGGCGCTTCAAATCCAGCATCAACAGAGCCAGAACAAGAACCTACCCTGGAGCTGATATAGGCAGCGACCACGACCTTGTGCTGCTGGTATTCAAAATGAAGCTGAAGAAAAACAAACAGCCTGCAAACCCACGTATCAAATTTGACGTGGACAAACTGAAAGATCCAGATTCGAGGAGATCTTCCAGGCTAAGCTTAGCGGACGTTTTGTGGCATTAACCCTCCGGGACAATGACATCAATGACCTCACCAACAACTTAAAAATGAGGCAGTCCGAGAAACAGCAGAGGAGGTACTCGTCGTCAGAGGAATAAACACCAGCCATGGACTACCGATGACATCTTGGACCTCTACGATACAAGAAGAGCACTGAAACCAACCAGGTCTTCCAACCCTAAAGAATACCGGGAGGCCAACCCAAACTTGTGAAGAAGTCAATGTTAAAGGCCAGAGAGAAGTGGGTCAGTGATCAATGTGATGAGATCGAAAAAAGCATGAAAGTGGGCAACAGTAAAAAGGCATACGACACCCTGAAGAAACTCACAAAACCACTTCAAACCAAATCATCAGTCATTGAAGACAGCTCCGGAAACCTCCTCCACAGAAAGCTCAGCTGCATTGAACAGGTGGTCTGAGTATTGTCAAGAACTGTACAACTACCCAATACAACCTGACAAGAGCATAATATAAGAGAAGGCAGCAACATCAAGAGCACCCTCGCCATTACCTATACTGAGGGAAGAAGTGGAAGAAGCCATCCGCAGCTTACCAGTAGGAAAGTCCCCAGGAGCAGACAACATACCAGCAGAGCTGCTCAAGCATGGTGGCGAAACAGTAATCACACATGTTACAGCTATCTGTCAGAAGATTTGGGAGACAAAACAGTGGCCAACAGAATGGACACGATCACTCATCATGCCCCTGCCCAAGAAGGGGAATTTACACCAATGCCAAAACTATAGAACAATCAGCCTCATCAGCCACGCCAGCAAGATCATGCTCAAAGTTATTTTGAATCGACTCAAGAAGGAGGCAGAAGAACACCTTGCAGAGGAACAAGCTGGGTTTAGGGCAGGCAGGAGCACAATCGAACAGATTTTTAACTGCCACATCCTGATGGAAAAACATCTTCAACATCAGAGAGACCTGTTCCACAACTTCATCGACTTCAAGAAGCAGAGTATGGCACGAAGGCCTGTGGCAGGTCCTCAGAATGTTTGGCATTGAAGAAGGACTAGTGCAAACCATTCAAGCACTATACAACACCTCAAGCAGTGCAGTCCTTCTGAACAATCAGACAGAGACTACTTCAAAACCACAGTTGGGGTCCGACAAGGATTTCCTGTTATCTCCAGTCCTGTTTAATCTGTTCTTGGGAAAAAATTATGAGAGAGACCCTCCATGACTTCCACTCTACCATCTCCATTGGCGGCAGACCCCTCAACAACTTGCGGTTTGCAGATGACATTGACCTCATAGGCAGAAGTAATACAGAGCTGCAAGATCTTACGACCAGACTTGAGAACAAAGCTGGAGCATATGGGATGGAGGTGAGCTCGGAGAAAAGTAAAGTACTTGTGAACAGCACGAGCAACGCCACTGCTAAAATTTACACGAACGGCCAACAACTGGAGGAGGTAGAACGCTTTTAAATACCTTGGCGCTACACTCACAAAAGACGGGCGATCGACGACAGAAATCAAAGTCAGAATAGCCATGGCAACATCTTCCATGACAAAACTCACCACCATATGGAAAAGTAAAGAGATCAGTTTCCCAATCAAACTAAAGCTCTACAAAGCCCTAATTTAGACTATCCTGCTGTACGGAAGTGAAAAATGGACATTGACTGCTGAAACAGCAAAGCGAATCCAGTCATTCGAAACAAAATGCCATAGAAAACTGCTGGGCATATCCTGGAGAGAACGAAAGACCAATGAATTTGTCAACAGTCAAATAACACAGCTGGCAGGTCCACAGGAACCCCTTCTCACCATCGTCAAAAAGAAAAAGCTGACATGGTTCGGGCCACGTCACCCGCCACAATACTCTGCCAAAAACAGTACTGCAGGGAACACTCGAAGGTGGCAGAAAGAGGGGAAGACAGAACAAGTCATGGATGGACAACATCAGAGAATGGACCAGGATGAATGACTCCGAACTACTGCGCAGAGCCGAGGACGAGATGGATGAGGAGGCTTACCACGGCAGCGTCTTTGTTGTCTTCCCCACGACCGCCAAGGTCACGGTCTGATGATGATGATGATATGTATGTGTATGATTTTAATGTATGTATGCTTGGATGGATGGATGGATGCATGCATGTATGGATAGATGGATAGATGTGTGTATGTATGTATGCAGATGTGTATGCATGCATGCATGTATGTATGCTTGTATGTATGTATGTTAGATGGATGGATGAATGGATGGATGTACGTATATATGCATTTATCTATATCTTTATGTTCTTGTTTATTTACTCATTTATACATTTGTTTATACCATTTCAATTTACAGATTTATCTGCGTGACATTCGGGCTTTTTTCCCAGGGGAGAGCGCGTCGCCACAAGAGTAGCGCCACCCATTACATTATTTTTCTTTTCTTCTCTGTAACTGTATTTGATTCCCTACCCGAGTGCCAGGGACAACTCTCTTGTTGCCGTGATGTCTTTTACGTGCGCTCAATAATTATGTGTAACACACGGGACCTCGGAGGTTTATTTTTTGGTCTCATCCGAAAGGACTAGCACCCAGACCACCACTCTTGATCTAATGGATGGGGCAACAGTTTTCTCGGGCCCAAACGGGGATTGAACCATCGCACATATCCGACCTGGACTTTTTCGCTTTCTAGACTACAAATCCACCTACAATACAAATAAAATCAGTAACCAAAAAAAGAAACATTGAAATCCACATGACATTTTAGTGTGAGGGAGTCAGAGTGTGTAAGGTCTGTGTGATTTCTTGCATGGTGTCAAGCCGTGGAATGCCCAGCATGTTGTATCTTATGCACTATCACTCCCATACTCACAGTTTATCCAGCCAGTGTGTGGCAGCGCTAGTGAAGATGACATGACAGGAGTTGTCAGGACACACTGTTTGTAAAAAACCCACATTGACGGCCATTGGATAGACGTTTGTGTGTTTAGACATGTAGCTGCTGCTGTCTGAAATATCGAAAGTAGAGAGTGTGCAAGATAAACCAAAGAGAAACAGCCTTCCCAGGAGTAAACCAATAAACCATCATTACATTGCATTCAATTTGTGTGCAAAGCTACTACATTTGTTAATCAATCAGTCCATTAATCAGTCAATCAATCAGTAAGCTTGGGCTTGCACATAACTTTTGCCAATAACTAGAACGTTTCCTGTGACTGAATGTGTGTTATGTACACATTGCAGTTTTAACGTTCCCACCATTCATGGATAGCCTAGTGGTCAGAACATTGCGCTCGCAATCTGACGACCCGGGTTCGGTTCCCGTTCAAGGGATATTTTCCCCTGGAGTTAACATCAGTGCAGACTCCACTCTCCCAAAAGTCCTTCGGATGAGACTATAAACAGAGGCCCCGTGTGCGAACGCACGCAGAACATCTTGCGCACCCCGTTAAATCCTGTTCCGCTGTTCGTAAGAGTAGGCCATTATGTGCCGGTGGGAAAAGATGACATAATTTACAAAACGCATACAAACGGGGACTAGATGTTAAAAAGGACATGAGTGCTTTTTCTATTATCCTTGATATAAAAGAATAAATTAAAAAAAATAAATAATAGAACGCATCTGCAAACAGTTAACAACAGATTTTCCATTTATGTTTTTCACTTCCTCATTAGTTATGATATCTCTGTTCAAGATGCCAAGAAGTTTACGAAAGCATAATATTTTATCATCTCCATTGCCCGTACCCTTCTTCCAATGTCTTCTGTTACGGCCCACATTTCACATGCATACATAAAATAGACATGATCGGGGAACACAGTCTGATCTTGGAACTAATGGCGATGTTCTAGTCATTCCGAGTACTTTCAGCCTGGTCATTGCAGCTGTGGTCTGGGCTATCCTGGAAAGTACTTTGGATGTTGATCCTTCACCTGGTAGCTTAGGTAAAGGTAAAGGTGTCCATAACCTATAAAGTCGTAGGGGAGCGAGGCGTCAGAGACCTCACTTCTCTAGGGCCAGCATATTGAGGGCGGCGCCCATCTCCTCTCCCTCGCTGCTTTACCTTCCCTGACCCTAAAGAGGGCAGGTACCCATTTAGAGCTGGGTGAACTGGGGGAACTGTACTGAAGCCAAGGCGCGCAAACGGTCACCCATCCAACTGGTAACCACGCTCGACGCTGCTTAACTTGGCTGGGGGAAAGCGAGTGCTCCGACCACTGAGCTATCCCGTCACCTGGTAGCTTAACCTCCCAAATATTTCAGGATATGGAAGGCCTTGATATTTTGTTGTTTAAGATAATGTCAGTGCTGACGCCATTGGGGTTATTTTTTTATCAACTGGGTTTTCTCTGCACTGATCTGCATGCTGTAATTATGCCGAAGTGGCTTCATCAAGGCAATTCTCCAAATTGACCAGCTCTTACTCTTGTCCTGTGCTTATTCCATTATCCTCGATATAAAAAAATAAGTTATCTGAGCGCTTTGATTTGTTGCTTTACAAGATACAGCGCTATATAAATTTCATACATTATTATTATTATTATTATTATTATTATTATCATCATCATCATCATCATCATCATCATCATCATCATCATCATCATCATCATTATTATTATTATTATTATTATTATTATTATTATTAATGTCCAGCTAGGCCGTCGATGTCGCCAGCAAAACGTCATTTTGTAATTTCTCAGCTTCCAATGCAGACTATTCATACACGATTTTCTAATGTGCCAAACTCTGCTCTCTCTAAGATTTTGAAAAGGGTGGGAGAGAGTACACATCCTTGGCGTATTCCGGTTGTGATTCGGAAGCATTCTTATATGCTGTTGTAGTAGTAGTTTTCTCTGCTTGCCTTGTTATAGAGGCATTCTGTGATTCTGGTTAAGTTAGCTTTGATGTTATACAGCCTCTTCGTTGCCCACAAAGCTGTATGACAAAAGAATGTCAAATGCCTGTTCAAAGTCCACAAAGACGTTGTTAAGATCTTGCAGAGCATTCTAACTTCAAATTGTGCTCTGTTTGACTCCATAGAGCCATATGAAGAGCTCCTGACTTCAGTAAAAACCAAACAACGCAAACTGAAGTGGTATGGGTACTTCACACGAGCATGTGATCTGGCCCATACTGTCTACCACACCACACCACCCTACACTTCACTGCACCACACCGCATCAATTATCGAATTCCCCACCGCACCACATCATACGGTACCACACCAAACCATACCCCCACACCCCCCATATTACCCTACAATACCACCATCCTACTCTACCCCACACACACTACCCCAACAGAACAAACCACACCACATCACACCACACCACATCACAAACCACACACACACCACACCACACCACATCACACCACATCACACCACATCACAACCACACCACATCACATCAAACCACACCACACCACATCACATCACACCACACCACATCACATCACACCACAAAACCACACCACACCAACACCACAACCACACCACACGCCTCACCGGACAGACGGGCAAACAGACTGTTGAAGTCATTCTTCTCCTGATCCTCATAGATGACCTGAATAGGCAGCCGCTCTCCGTGTTTCTGCCGTAGATGATCTGTCATCAGCATCAACATCATCACCATCGTCATCACCATCATCAGCAGCAGCAGCAGCAGCAGCAGCAGCATTATGCTTCCGTCATCATTATCGTCGACGTCTTCATCATCATTGTTTTCGTCGACATAGTCATCATCATCATCATCATCATCATCATCGTCGTCGTCGTCATCGTCGTCGTCGTCGTCATCATCATCATCACCATCATCATCATCACTATCATCATCACCATCACCATCATCATCATCATCATCATCATCGTCAATATCATCACTTTCTATGTCCTAATGATGATGGCCATATATAATGCAGCGTTGATTGCGTCGTAATGCGCTGTAGGTTTGCGGGTTTGAAATCTCAAAAGATTCACTGGGTTGTTGTTGTTTTTTGCCCTAAATTTCATTTGAAGTCGTCGTCGTCGTCGTCGTCGTCGTGTTGTTGTTGCTGTGTTGTTGTTGTTGTTGTTGTTACTGTTGTTGACTCCAGCCGGCAACACCATCATTGAGAAGACTGGAACCGCACGTCAACCGTCCATTCACTTTATCTCTACCATGCTGAGAAATGTTGCTCAAATGTTTTTTTTACCAACACTGCAGGTGTCTGTATCTTGCGGTCCTGATTGATGTCATGGTAAAAAAATCATCGTGACAAGAAGCGTAGAGACCCCTGCTAGTACTCCCAGGCAGATAAGAAGGAAAGTGGCAGGATGGTTAAGACGCTCGCCTGCCAACAAGTTAACCGTGAGGTTCTGGGTTCGATTCCCAGCCTCGCCCTTTCTTCCCAGTTTGACTACCAAAAAAAAAATCGAACTGAATGTCAAAGTCCTTCGAATGAGACTATAAACCGAGCCCCCCGTTCGAACGCATGCAGAACATCTTGCGCTTACGTTTAAATCCTGTTCCGCATTTTTTTTCGGAAGAGTAGGCCAGTCTTTTAAGAAGGCCTTCGATAGAGTATGGCATGACGCTCGATGGCCACCATGAACAAATTCAACATGGGCCAGAAGCTGATCCACACCATCAAGGAACTCTACTCAAAGGCCACCAGTGCAGTACTCGTACAGGGCACGGTAGGGGAATGGTTCCGTACCTCAGTTGGGTCCGACAGGGATGTCTGCTGTCGCGGACACTAACATTTTCCTCGAACGCATCATGACTGACGCCTTGGAAGACCACACAGGCACAGTCAGCATTGGAGGGCGAACAATCACCAACCTCAGGTTTGCCGATGACATTGACGGTTTGGCAGGAAATGAAGAGGAACTGGCCAACCTAGTGAAGCAACTGGACGAAATATCCTCACGATACGGCATGGAAATCAGCGCCGAGAAAACCAACTCATGTCAAACAGTGCCCAGCCAATCACCACCAAGATCACTCTCAGCGGAAAAGAACTGGAGACAGTTGACCATTTCAAGTACCTTGGAGCCATCATAAGTGAGGAGGGATCGAAGACCGAAATCCTAGCAAGACGGCACAAACAGCAGCAGCAATGGCAAGACTGAAGACCAATGGAGAGACAGAAACATCCCTCTCGGAACCAAGGTAAAGTTACTAAACGCGCTAGTCACCTCAATCATGCTTTAAAGCATGTGAGGCATGGACACTTTAAAAGCAGACCTACAAAGGAGGAACCAAGCAGTAGAAATGAGATGCCTCAGAAGGCTCCTTGCATCTCTCATCGAAAGAACTACGCCACAACCACCACCTCATGGTCTTATGGAAGGAGGACAATTTTCGGGTCTCAAACGTCTAAGTCGCAGCCTGTGTGATGTAGTTACATATCTGACAACTCCCCGAAAATTTTTATGTGTCACATTAGCGAGCAGCCTGTATGATTTAGTTACATACTACAAAAAATCTCCCTAAAATTCATTGGTTACATTAGCACGTAAGCTGTGTGATTTAGTTACATATCTGACAATCTCCCTAAAATTCCATGTGGTCACATATCGAGCTGCTGTAGATTTAGTTAAATATCTGAATCTCCCTAAAATTCATGTGTCACTTAGCACTACATGTATGTACTTACTGACAATCTCCAAAAATTTATTGGTCACATTTGGCGTGCAGCCTGTGATTTAAGATTAAAATTTGACAAATCTGTTTAAACAAAATGAAGGCAGACATAAAGACAAACAAACATTCTGACAGTTTGGGCGGAAGAAAAGATTAAGTATCCTACGTAAACATATATAAATTATAAATAGGTGGATAACATGGAATCAGAAATTGTAATAATTATGTATATGGGATAATGTACGGAAACTAATACAAGCGCTGAATCTTGTAAAGGAACTAATCTAAGCGCTCACATGCAAATTATGTACACTTATGCAACATTCCAGGTAGATAATAATTGATTAGTGGACAGCACAGAGATTATGAGGGAAAGAGAACCAAAACAGTGCAGTGATGTATACAAAGACCAAACCGGGCAGATAGATACACAGTTAAACTGACATCCAGACACAAGTCACACAGAAAAAACAGATCCCTTATGCAACATCTCTCTCTCTGTCTCTCTCACTGTCTCACTCCCACCCATACCTCCCTACCCTTCCCCTTTTTTTCTTGTCTTTCCTTCTGTCTTTCATTCTGTTCTATGTGTCTGTCTGTCTTTTCTTTTCTTTCTTTATTCGCTTTCTTCTTTCTTTCTGTCTGTCTGTCTGGTCTGTCTTGCATTTCTTTCTGCCTATCATCTTTCTTTTGTTCGTTCTTTTTCTTTCTTTCTTTTTCTTTTCTCTCTTTCTTTTCTTCTATCTTTTCTTTCATTCTCCTCTCTCCTCTCTCTCTCTCTCTCTCTCTCTCATCTCCTCTCTCTCTCCCTTCCTTTCTCTCTTTCTTCCTCTCTTTCTTTCTCTCGTTCCTCTTTTTCTTCTCTCGGTCTCGTCTTCTTTTTTGTGTCTTTCCTCCTCTTACCTTTCTCTCTTTTGTACTTCCTTCTTCATGTCTTTCTTACCTTATATGAGCGTTGTTTGTTCATCGTTTCGAACCAAGTCGCCCACCCTTTTTTTTATGGCGGGGGTATAAAATTTTTGATTCCCCTTATGTTGGCCTTCTGGGCCAATCAGATGCTCGTGATACTATAATCACCAAAAAGGGTTGAAAAAAACCAAAGGGACTTTTTGGGGGTTTTTTTTCACCCCAAAGGGGATAACGAGGGGGCTATTTCAGAAACACAGACAGAAAACCTATCAGGGGGTAGGGCTGGTTGTGGGTGGGTGTTTGGGTGAATGAAGAGATGACCATGGATTGTTGGGAATTTGCAGAGAGGAGAGAGAGAGAGAGAGCTGATAGAGAGAAGAGATAGGAGTAAAGAGAGAGAGAAAGACAAGACAGAGAAGAGAGAGAAAGGGAAGATAGAGTGGTGTGTACGTGTGTATGTGTGTGAGTGTGTGTGAGAGAACGAAAAGTAATTGTGAGAATGTGTTGAGTGTGTATTGTGTGTGTGTTTGTGTGTGTTTGAGAGAGAGAGAGAAGAGATAGAGAGAGAGAGAGAAGAGAGAGGAGAGAGAGAGAGGAGAATAGAGATCACAAAACACAGAGAAAGAGAGAGAGAGAAGAGAGAGAGAGAGAGAGAAGAAGAGAGAGAGAGAGAGAGAGAGAGAGAGTTGGATGTGGATGTAGATATGAGTGGGTGGGGAATTGCTGGGTGTGTATGTGTGGTGTGTGTGTGTGGTGTATGTGTGTTTGTGAATGAGGGGTGGAGAGGGAGAGGCCAAGGGTAAGTCCTATGAATATAGTTTATTTTCTGTTGTGTTGTGCTGTGGGTGTGTGTGCACGCCGAAAAGTGAATTGAGATATCTATATAAAATATATATATAATATATATATATATATATATATATATATATATATATAAATATATATATATGTGTGTGTGTGTGTGTGGTGTGTGTGTGTAAGTATAGTAAGTAAGTAATATATATATAGAGAGAGAGATGAGAGAAAGAGAGAGATATGATAGAGAGAGAGAGCGAGAGAGAGAGAGAGAGATAAGAGAGAGAGAGAGAGAGAGAGAAGATAGTGAGAGAGAGAGAGAGAGATATCCCTCTCTACATAAAATGCCCACAACAATATACTACACTCTCACACACAAAGACTCTTACCACAACACTAAACACCCCTAACACACATCCACAAACACCACACAGCACGAACACACACTACAAACACACACAAACACACACACACACAACACAAACACACACACACACACCACAACACTAAATCCCCAACAAAACACAGCCACAAACACACACACACACTCACACACAACCACACACACACACATAACACACACACACACACACACCAAACACAAAATCCCATTACAACTCATACACACACACAGACAGACAAACACAGACACATACACACGCACAATAAATCCCCAACACACAGACACACACACTCACACACACAACACACACGCACACACAAACACACACACACTATACCCCCCCCCCCCTCTCGCACACACACACGCACTCACAACACAGCACACACACACCATACACACACAACCCTATACTAGACCCCCCTCTCACACACACGACACCACACACACACAAGTACACACACAACACACGGGCTCACGCACATAATAATAATAGTACAATAATAATTAAAATAATAATAATTAAAAAAATAAATAAAATAATAATAAAATAATAATAAAGTATGGAATTTATACTAGCGCTGAATCTTGTAAAGCAACAATCAAAGCGCTCATACACCACATACACACACATAATTAGTAAAAAAGTTAATTCACTTGTTCACACAGGCGCAAAACTGCCCTAATTTTCTGAAAAGGGGAACATGCTCTTACATGTGGCAGCTGTTTGTGTGTAGGAATGTCACCACTTGACCCTGTGGGTATTAGGTAGGGACATCTGACACTTGAACCCTGGTTAAAAGTTCAGATCGAGTCTATTGCTGTCCGGAGACTTAGAGCAATATAACGTGTATCTGTTTTGTGTATGCCTGTAACTTCTTCTTCTGTTCTTCTTGTTCTCTGTTCTTCTTCTCCCTCTTCTTTTTCTCTTCTCTCCCTCCTCCACCATCCTCATCCTCCTCCTCCGTCCTCTTTCTTCTTCTTCTTCTTCGTTCTCCTTCTTCTTCTTCTTCTCATCTCTTTTTTTCTTCATCTTCTTCTCTTTCTTCTCCTTCGTCTTCTTCTCTTCTTCTTCTTCTTTTTCCTCAGAGAGCACGACAGCAACTATTGCTATCTGTCTATGAAATATGAGCGAAACATACATGCACGTGGTGAACGTTAAGCGTCTGACAATGCCAGCCCAGCGCATCCGAATCACATTGAAGAGAGGACTGTTAAATTTGAACATCTTTTCTGGATAGAATATAAACCGAAAGCAGAATGGACCATGAGGCAACAGATATAAAAGAAAAACGTGGCAATAAGAAAAGAAACAAAGAGAAGGATAAAGAAAAGAGGAAAATTCAAAGCACAGCTTTTCAAATGTGGGGATGCTATTATACTGACATACCTTGCATCAATGGAGGGTTGGGGGATAGTAGGATATTGACTTGCTTCTAAAATTAACATCCAAATGTTACCTATAAGCATGAATAAACAAGTGTTGTTTTTTTTCCATAGCTTATAGTGACATAGACACGCCCATCTCAACTAATCAGATGTTTAACCGACTCCACAGATGACAATTACCAAAATTTATCGGGCTATCACTTCGTAGAATTATTTAAACCACAGATTGAAAATTTGCAACTGTAAGCAGATCAAAATAGGACAACAGTTTTATACAACTCATTATTCTCCTTGTATCAACGCCCTGGTTCCAACCTGAGAACAAGATGAATTTGTGGAGATGAAACCTGTTTTAATGGGCCTGTTTGTTGTTGTCTTCATTATCATGCTAAAACATTGACCAGTTATTTATTTAGTAAGTTTTTAGTTAGCTAGATCCTATTATTATTATACCACTTTATGTCAGAGCAGATTTCTCTGCGTGAAATTCGGGCTGCTTTCACCGTCGAGAACGCATCGCCACAAGAGCCGCGCAACTTTTTTCTATCTTCTCAAGTGTAATCTTTATTTCACTACCAGAGGGCTTTTTTCTACAGAATTTTGGCCAGGGACAACTCTCTCGCCTGCCGTGGTTCGTTTAACTACTTAAATAGTTTATATGCAAACGCACGACATCAGCTTATCGTCCTCAGCCAAAAGATTAGCACCCCAGACAACCACTCAGGTCAATGGATGGGGGAAAAAACGGGATTCAAACCACCACACACTTCCCAACCCGGACATTTCCTTTCTAGGCACGCGTGTACATCCTAGACCACCGCTCCACTAATCATCTTATCAAAAGCCAGACACGTATTTTTGACCTCTTAAACCTGTCCTCACATCGTGCTTTGCTTGAACTCAGTGACACCACCCGCTGACCACAAAAGCACGCGCTAGGGTTGTGAACGTTGTGAAAAACCATAAAAAGGTTAAGGAGTCCCCATAACTATAAGCTCGTACGAAGCGAGGCGCCAGAAACCTCACTTTCTCTAGGGCCAGAATATTGAGAAGGCGCACCATCTCCTCTCCCTACGCGCTTTTACCTTCCCTGGCCCAAAGGGCAAGGTACCCATTTTCAGCTGGGTGAACTGGGAGAACTGTAACTGAAGCCTAGCGGTCAACCAGTCACCAGTTCAAGTGGTAACCATGCTCGATCCGCTTAACCTAAGCTGGCAAAGCGGAGTGCTCTAAACCACTGAGCTATCGCGTCCCCTTGTAACCATATGCTCATTAAGAATCGATTTTAAATCTAAAAAAAGCACCCTAAAAGCACAGACATCACAACCCCCCAAAAAGACTCAATATACACACGAATACAATCACGCGCGCGCGACACGCAAATGCAAACCCGACACGCGCACTCACAACACCAAGTACACAAACACGCGCACGCACAAAGGGTTGAAAATACGAGTTAGCCGCAAGTACACACACAAACACACACAAACATGCATGAGCACTCACACACATATACACACATACAAATGCACAACGCCCACATACATACATACAAAATACATCCCACACATACGTTACATACATATTTTCATATATGCATACATACTATACATGCAATTTGTACGTAAATACTTACATCCATATAAACTTATATGCAACATAACATCATACTTACATACAATGCATGCATCATACGTACGTACGTACGTACATACATACATATAAACATACATACATACATACATACCATACATACATACACACATACATACTCACTATACCAACATACATACATACATAACAAACATACATCACAATACATCCATACATACATACCACACATACATATACACATACATACATACACACATACATACATACATACATACATACATACATCATACATACATACATACATACATACATCACATACATAACATACACACATACATATACACATACAACAATACACACAGAACATACATACATACATACATACATCATACAAACATACATACATACACACAGAACAAACACACATACATACATACAACATACATACATACATCCATACATACATACATACATACACACATAAACAAATACACATACATACATACACACAATACATACATACATACATACATACATACAAAATACATACATTCATGCACACATAACATACACACATACATACATACATACATACATACATACAACATACATACATACCATATGTTGAGGGTTAAGGAAAAGGTTTCCTGGGAAGGTGAGCGGATGTTAGGAACACTGGCACTCCACACCCACGGAATGATGTGAGGCCCACGCAGGGGTGTTATGGTAACACTTTATTATTTTTATCTACAAACAACACCACCTGAAACAAAGATAAAATTCAGGTAACTACTCTATCCATAAAATTTAACCAGGTACATCAATGATGAAAGGCGCACACAGCAAAAATAGTCATATCGCCGACAGCGATATGTAGAAACCAAAATTCCTTTCATACACTCATA
Organism: Rapana venosa; assembly: GCA_028751875.1. Classification (NCBI taxonomy): domain Eukaryota; kingdom Metazoa; phylum Mollusca; class Gastropoda; order Neogastropoda; family Muricidae; genus Rapana; species Rapana venosa. Next base: position 23,981,918 of record CM054160.1, on the reverse strand, counting down.
TCAAAATACCAAGGTAATCTAAGGGAACCAATAGAGAGTATACAGTTGAAATCAAACCAAAGCCTACAAAATAAACTAGGAAATTCCTTTTTCCTCAATACTCACACTGACATTATCCAAATAATGTCCCCACAGAACTTTTATGTCCTATACTAAGATCTTCGCACAACATTCGCCTATCAAACCCCATGGATATTTGTAGCACCAGAAGAGCGAGAGAGAGGAGAGAGAGAGAGAGAGAGAGAGAGAGAGAGAGAGAGCGAGAAAGGGAGAGAGAGAGAGAGAGAGAGGGTGGGAAGAGAGAGAGAGAGAGGAGATAGGAGAGAGAGAGAGAGAGAGAGAGTAGAGAGAGAGAGAGAGAGAGAGAGAGAGAGAGAGAGAGAGAGAGAGCAAGCACTATCTAGTTTGGACATAACAACCACATTCAAATTAACCACTTTTGACACAACTAACTAACCATATACAAGCAAGTCACACCTCACATGTTGAATTGCCTACTTTTACTAGGGCAATCTACAAGGGCCTTGCTAGGCCAAGTCTGTACTGTATTAAAGTCTAACCTTAAAGGTCTTCAACTCTTTGAGCAAATTCCCCTCTTTATCTCATATCAAACTGTGTCATGGTAGACTATTCCAATACACTGTTACCAAATTCACATTTTTCTGATCAGCCTGCAATTCATAAACTTCATCTCAAAATGATACACCATCAAATAATTACTTCTCTATATAATTCCATCACTCTCACATGAACATCAAATTATGGAATAAACAACCAAAATCACACAATGTAAATAGTACAGTCTCATTACTTTAGCCAACATCATGTGTAATAGCCAACTACACACACTTTCACTAGGACCAGATCAACAAAACAATCAATAATTAATTACATCAGTTAAATACACACAGTCTGAAAATACACTCCTTTTGACTTACTCTTAGCTTATTAACAAACACTATCTGCATCAATATTTGCATCAATACATCTCGATATCCAATCAACAACCTGCTACATCAATACAAGAAGAAAATTCTCACTAAAGCTCAAGCAGAGGAAACACCACAGATGTTTTCTGTTCTAAGTCATCTTGAGTACTTCATCAGTCACCCCTCTTGTTTGAAGATTACAACGCCACCACTGACTTTGACACCAACAGCACACAAAGAATGGTTTGAAAACACCACACATCCTGTTTATATTACATTTCGCAGCAGGCTCCTGATTCCCACTGACCTAAATGACTACTTGAGGCAGATTCTAACAATCCTAAATATCCTTGGAGTGCAGCTGACAAACAAATATTTCATTAGAAAACCAAGATCCACCATTATCCTAACAACACCACAAGAGAGAATGAGGAGCAGGGGCAGGAAGAGGGGGGGGGTGATGCAGGAATGCTGTGGGGGGGAGGAGGTAGGGTGTGATGTGTTGGTGTGGTCTGGGTGGTTAACAGTCTTTAGACAACTTGAATGTTTACTCCAGACTGCCCCACTTCTACCACAAAGCCACCATCACACAGTTGGCGACTAGGATAGGCTTAACTGGTTCCAGTGACCCAACAGAGACCCACCACACCTCTTCATCATCTTCAGAGCACAAGCCTTCAAACAAGGGACAGAGGAATACCAAAGAGACCCTGCCCACCTCTTGGTGACGGGTGCCAACAACTCCACTGTGCCAAATGCTTTAACTTACACTTCTCCACACCACCAAGCTGGCCACTGGAGGCAAGGTTATGGGAAGTAGCAGAGTGTTGGACTCTTTTCTTTCATAAACACCCAAATGCCGCAATGACACTGGCGAGATGTTATGGATGGACAAATTTTGGCCCAGACAGCGCTCTGACACTCTCCTCACTTACAAGAAACCTTGATCCTCTTTACTTCAACAAAACCATTAAGTTTTAACAAGCCAGAACACGTCCTGGGTAACAAGAGAAAGGGGGGGGGGAGGCGCGGGGTTGAGGTGTTTCAATGAAAAAAATATAGTGTGCAAAGTGCACACTTATAACACATACATACATACATATATACATACATACAAACGTACATACGTCCATACATACATACAAACATACATACATACGTACATACGTACAAACAGACATACATACATGCATACATACATATATACATACATACACACATACATATACAAGCACACACACAGTACATACAAACAACAGACCCCATACATACATACCATACACACACACATACACCATAATGGGATTGGGACCGAGACGTTCTTGAGTATAAAGATACTGTAAAGTTTTCTTGGTGTTATTCTCACTTCCAAGCTAACTGAATGCACATAATGAACACCAATTAACTAAAGCAAGGGAAAGGCCTTAAACTTTTTGAAGATGTAAGTAAAACACAAGTTCTGGGCCAAGAACATTAAATCTGAAATATATTAGCTACTTCTCTTATCGTGTCAAACTTATCGTATGGCCAAGGGTATTTTTCAGTGCTCCTCAAGTATTTTACTTAAAGTTACAAAGTAAAAGACTGCAAAGCATACAGGCTTGCTCCTTGGTGTGCCTTATAACCTCCAGCCCTTGGAACATATAACCGAAGTCCGGCATGTTGCCCTTTGATGATTACCGTCAGTCTGGGTATGTGCAAAATATGTGCTTAGAAACAAAACGACTGAAAACATTATTTCAGAAGAAAATAGAAGTACAATAGAATTGGATTTTCTAAAAGAAGACGAAATATATTTCCTCTATAATGCCCATAGGGATAAGTACATATGTGTCTGATCTGGTATCAAAACTCTGAAGTCAATCAACACAAGCATGGATAAACGAGAAGCATCTTACCTTGTTCCATCATGGTAGAATGAATAAGCACACATTGACATAGAGGTCTAATGTAAAACAAGAATACAATTTGAATATAATGGTAATCTGATGTCCGATCCCACATTCATTTCATAAGTTATGTTGACCAATTACAAATTTAACAGAACCCCCCGGGGAAAATCACGTCTAGATAATCAAGAAACAGGTTCTGCTTTTGTTATACCAGCGTTGAAAATTGAAAAATCATACTATGTTGGTAAATATCACTCGCAATTTACAGCAAGAACTAATAGCAATTATTAATGGTCTTACTTATAATCTGATTTGCCATTGAATATATTTCAAAATCCTTCTTTGGCGTTGATTCTACGGTTCGGTATTTATCTTTAAAATCTCCATGTTTATAAGAAAACTACAAAAATTATATAAAATAAGCATGTAACCCCATCTCTTAAACCTTAAAGGGCATAAGTGTTAATTTGTTGGCGGGTGCCTTCACACACTGATTCACTTTCCCAATGAGTGGGCGGATAGAGCTCAAAAAAAGGTGCAAAACAGAACGGATGGCAATAGAATTAGCATGTGCCTCTATCCTAAAAGAGGGTTACAGCTTACTAGAACAAAAAATCAGGAGAAAGGTCACCGAAACTAATCAGCAAAATTGATAGATCTTTTAACTTAACTGCAATTAACACGATAATTTAACATGTGAAACCCATTCAAAGGAATGTTAAATGTTTTTACGTCAAGAGAATAACAGCTTTATTTATATAATAAATTAAATGCATTGAAAACCAAATTCAGCAAAAAGAGTAAAATTTCTAAGTGGTGAGAATATCACCAATACTCATATACTTTTTGACTGCCCAGAGTTAAAACCTTTCATGCCCCATTATTTCTGATAATTCCCTTACCAGCATATTCAATAATTTAAAACTGGCATTTGATTATTGTGAAAGGCCAATATCTCGCAGTCCTTAGACATTAGTTATAGTTGCATTAATGTTAATGACATGATTTTAGGTTTTTATAATTCCTCTGTTGCATTTGCCAAGTTTCTTTATGTGTATTTTTTTTGTAAAAGCATGGTTGTTGTTTGTTTGTTTGTTTGTTTTGTTTTTTTTTTTTTTGGGGGGGCGGCTAATTTTTATTTTTTTAATCTATTTTTTGTTGTAAATAAGACATCCACCCCTCCATTTGTTCCCCCTCGTCTAATATCACTAGAAGTGAACAGACGTAAAATTGAAGTCAACAACAATACACACATACATACATACAATACATACAAACAAACATACATACTTAACATTCATATAGCATACCATAAAATAGAACCATAACCACATACAAAATACATAACATACTACAAGCACACACACACACACACATACATACATGCATACATACAACATACATAAAACATAGAGCACATACATACAACACCGGCATCTAAAGGAAAGGCACCAGACGAAGAAGCCAAGCGATTGAGAGCGACAACCTTCGAAATAGGGTTTTGAAGCAGCAAAACCCCAAAAACCAACAGGGCTCTGGAAAAAACTTCCATGCAAAACCCCAATAGATCAACACCAATTGACCCGGTTAGTGTGTAAATGATTTAAAACTATCTCATCAAATTGTGTGCCCCGCGTTCAGTTTTTTAAAACATTATTACCACAAATTTTGATTCAAAAATTGGGCGATTGAAAATAACTGAAAAACTCGACCCCAAAAGACAAGGAAAATCGGGGGAAACCCCCCCCAAAATACCTACCAAAGGCGAGGCGCAATCACATTGCCAAATGCATGTAACAACATCCAATCCCAAAAAGGCCCCAATTGCAAAAAATATCTCCAAAAAAGAATAAAATTAAAACTGATAAAAAAAAACACGTAACTCCAAGACCAAGACGAGAAAAATCGGGTGCGTAATTTAAACACTTTTTCCACAAGGCACGAAAATTTGCTTTGGAAACAAAAGAAGGACAAGCCCTTCCAAAAGTTATGAAACTGCAGGACCCCCAATTTTAACAAATCGTCCACACATTTTGGGGTTTCCATGCTTTGATGCGTGGTCACACAAATTTTTACAGGGGAAGACATCCGCCCAAGTTCGAAGAAAACCCAAAGTTCGGGGTGAAAAACCCTGGGGTTTGGGGTGTTCCCTGGGGGAATAACACCAAAAAAGGACCCAAAAGCATGTAGCAACAATTTACGGAAGCACAAAACTACCCAAAGAACTCCCAGGTGAAGTTTATGTCAGTAAACCGCCCCAGTGAAAGACACACAACTCGACATGAAAGGGGAAGCTTCAATGCCTTTGACTTCGACCTGTTTGACATAAAAAAAGTTTCTCGATCAGCCGAGATTTGGAACAGCTCGGACACTCAAAGAGGGTTCCACCCAATTTCAAAGGGGCAGTGTTCTCGCAGTAAAAAAGGGGAAACATGCAGGGCACTCTTCTGGAAAAGCCAAAAAAACACAAGAAGGATCCAGCCACACAACAGGGGCCCCCCCACGTTTTTCATGACTCGTTCCATGTTAAAAAATCACGCACCCTTGGAAAAAATGTACCCTTTTCTGGATAACGGGTACTACAAAAATAGACATTGTTTGCCCTGGGGAAACTTGGCGGCTAACGATGAAAGTTTCTGCCCTTTAAATTCTTCTTCTCTTTTTAAGTGTCCGTCGGGCCCCCTGCAGACATCGACAAACATGGCTCTCCTTCTTTCCCTTTTTCTCGGCCCCTCTCATGAGCCATTGTTAGTGCCCTCTTTATTCTTTGCAAATTTTTGTTTAAGCGTCGGGGAAATTTTGCGTGTCCCTCTGCCTTGTTTCCACAGATTTTGCCACTCCAAACATTTCCTAGCCGCACCCCTATTAAGGGCCGAAAAATTTGGCTGTCTTTTTGATGGTGTTGAAAGGGGATCTCTTGTACCCAGCCATTTCCATTATTCTCCCTTATTTTTTTTCCCTTTTTGTCCATGGATTTTGATTTTCCGGATGAACCACTTTTCCACTGCTTTTAGTCGCTGTTTTTTGTTTTTCTGGTTTTTACACTCACATCCGTAAAAGAATGGACCAACGTAGGCCTAAAAACATGGACTTTGTCTTGGGGGCTTTTTATGTTGTAAAAAGCTTTCATGTGTTAAAAGTTCCCTTAGATTGACCGATTCTTTCTTGATTTCTGTGTCACATTTCCCGCCCGGGGGGATAGTATACCAAGGTTTTTAAAAAAGGTTTTTCTTGTCTGATTCTCTCTCCTTTACAGGCTAGTTGCATTGGGGTATAACGGGTTTTTCGAGATCACCATGCATTCTGTCTTCTTTGCTTTGGACTTAAAATCCTTTTTTCGTTTTCGCGTACTGTTTTTAAAAATCTTTGCATTTTTTCTTCAGATCGGCGAAAAGGATGTGTCATTCATATCTCAGGTTGTTGATGTTTGGCACCTACACTAATTTTCCCTCTAAATTCAAAATTTCGAGAATATTTACTATAAAACTTTTAAATAAATCAGGCGAGAACACGCAGCCCTGCTCCCCCCTGAAATTTGGTCTATTTTGACGGGTTTTATTGTCGCCCTTAAGGGCGCCTCCTGTTCCAATAAGTTTCTGGGACTCGAAACTTCCCCGATTATAGCCCTCCAAATACAAAAAAAGTCGAGTGTCGTACTTTGTCGAACGCTTTTTTATAATGAAGCAGAGGTACAGGCTTTCTGGACCTCGGGATCTTTCCCGAGAGTTTTCAAAACGAAGATTTCATTTCTGGTGCCTTTGTCTGCCATGAAACCAAATTGCGTTTCTGAATTTCTGGGATATTTTATTTCTCATTCTTTCAGAGTATTTTTGTAAAAAAACTTTTGGTGAGGTACTCATCAGGCTGATTTTACATGTTGGTCACATCACTGTAAACCCTTTTTTAGGGACGCAATTAGATGGACTTTTTCCCTATCTGTCGGGAAACTTCTGTGCAAATTTTATTGTTTTTTGTAGTTTTGTGACCGCCTTTTAAATTTCCCCCTTCACCAGGGGTGTTTTCAATTCAAAGGGAATACAGGTCCGGCGCCTTTCCCCTTTTCTCTTTTGAGTGCATGTCTCACTTCGTCTTTCCCTGATTATGGGCCACTTCGTTCTAATATGAGGAGGGGGACCTCTGTCGTCGTGGTATAAAATCTTCGTGATTCTGCCACCTTTTAAAAATATCTTCTTTTTCCCCTGGTATATCTCCCTTCCTCGACTTTTTACAACCTTTTTTTGCATTAAAATTTTTTCCCCGCACATCTTTTTTTTTTTCAGCATAAGTTTTCCCCAAAATTTTTATTCATTTCATTTCCTGCACTGCATATTGACCATTCTTCCTTGGCTTCATTTCACTTTTTTTTAACCAGTTTTTCGAGTTCTTTAACTTCTTTCACTACTTTTTCCTTTCCCTTTTCCATTAGGTTTAAAAACTCGGGGCCATCCCCTTCTTATGTTTCCTTTCTATTTTGACGGGATAATTCTTTTGCTGCCTCGCTGATCTATCTTCATCATCTGCCATTTTTTTTCCCCGTAGGGTTAGTTGTCTAGGCATCAAATTTTTTTCCAACTTTGACTTTATTTTTCTTTTTCTTTTCAGTTTGTAGCATGTTCATTTTCAGTTTTGGTGTTTTTTTGCTTTTGACAAATTTTTTTTTTTTTGCGCATTGTCCCGAAAGGGACTGACACTTTTCCCGGGGGGCGGGGGGAAAAATTTTTTCACCAACAGGAGAAGTAAGGTTTCCTCCTTCCCTCCGCTAGCCCGTGGGAGATCCCTTGGGGAAATCGGTTACCCCCTTAGCCCCCATCAGGGGTTCTGAAGTCAGGAAGGGAGGGACGGGTGAAGTGTTGAGCAGCCCAATGTTTTTTTGGAACGGTCAACTTCAATGTTTAGGCAATGAACATATGAGTACAATGGCTAAGACAACCCCTAGTACGAGCATGCTCCTATAGAAAGTAATTGCAGCCTACTATAGGTATACTTCTGCAAAGAATGTCATGGTAATCAGAAAGAAACAGAATACAGATAACAGCGTGAAGGGGGCTTCCAGTTTATCTGGAAGTTCCTCGCTCGGTAGGGTGGATTATGTGCGACAGGTAACCCTCGATCGTCATCCAGCGACTGTCCGCATCAGAAAACCTCTCAGAATGGGTACATGGAACGTACGGACTATGCTACTTGACAATTACCAAAGTCTAAATCTTTGACTTTTGGAAAAAGTACTTTTGATTTGTTATAAAGTTCCTGCCTTTTGTTTATCATCCATTTTTTAACCTTAGTTATTGTTTGTTTACTTACTTGCTTGTTTTGTTAATAGTCTTTACAATTATTATTATCTTCGCAAAGAGAACAGTCATGAGTAAGGCATGCTCAGTTAGAATTATGCAAGGGAAATTTTGTAGATCCATCAATACAAATCTTTCCTACCCTAGTACAACATCTTGCTTACAAAGGTATCATGTCCTAATGCTTCAATCACTAAATGTGACCAAAAACAAATTACCCAAACTGTCTGAATATTTTTATCCACCATAATTGGACACAGAGATCAGAACGAAAAAGTAAAAGCAGCCATTTACATTCATAAGATTTTTAGATTATAACTTGTGTGTTTCACCTGTGCCAACTGATATACCAAACACACATTCCTGTGCGCACGAGAAAAAATTTATAACAATCAAATCATCAATTTTGTTTCTGAAATATGCCCAAAGGTCCCAAAGAAGAAAATACAGAATGGGTTTCGCTCCCTTCACATGATATATGATAAATGGTTAGTTGCTGGTGATTTTTAATGCCCACTCTCCTTTCTGGAATAGGAAAGCATTACTATCACCAGCAAACGATTTGTAGAAAACATTGTTGACTCTTCTCTATCTTGCTTAATGACGGAAGCATCAAAAAGGGTTCCTGATATTTCCCAGTCAAAGAGCAGCGCTATTGATCTGTCCCTCGTTTCACCCTTTCTTGTCCTTTTTTTTTGTAAGTGGGAAACACATAATGATACTTTAGGAAGTAACCGCACACCAATTATAATTACTATGTATGATATCTCTGTGCAAACTGATAAAGTTAAGGACATTGTACCAAAATACAACTATAGCAATGCTGATTGGGATAAGTTTCAGTCTCTCTTAAGATTACAAGAAACAAGCATTTTAAGAAATGATGATATCAATGAATTTTATGCTAAGTTTATTGAAGGCATTCTAAAAGCTGCTGATAACTCTACCCCAAAGTTTTCGCCTGTGAAATGTAATAAATACACAGGTAACATATGGTGGAATGAAACCTGTCAGAAAGCTGTAGATGAACAGAAATTCTACTTCAAAAAGTACTTGAAAAATAAATCCTTAGAAAATCATGCTATTTTGAAGAGGGTTAATAAAGCCACAGATAGGGTCATAGCACAGGTTAAGAGTGAATTCTGGTCTGCTTTTTGTAATAAAGAAGTAAGTAGTCATAAAGATTTACAAAAGTTATGGAAAAAATTTAATGACATGAAACATGGAATTTGTTTACCCCAGTATCCTATTAAAATTAAAAATATTGATTTCCCAACTAATTCAGATAAAGGTGAAGCTTTTATTGATATGTTTGCTAATACGATGTGATGAAGGTCTGTCTCAAACACAGATTATGTTAAGAAGTAAGGAAATGCAAAAAGATATATATATAATGATCCCATTTCTGATGATACACATTACATCAATGCTCCAATCACTCTGCAAGAGGTCAAAGATTTTCATTCAATCCCTTAGTAATAAAAAGCATCAGTAGGAATGATGCTGTTTCAAGAAATGTTAAAAACATTTACCTGATAACTGGATTTCACTATTGCACGAACTTTTTCAAAAATGCTGGGCAGAAGGAAACACTCCCTCTATTATGGAACAGTCTATAATTATTCATATTTTAAAACAAGGGAAAACCAAAGAAGACAAAAATAGCTAAAAACCCCATTTCATTAACATCACATACGGGAAAGATAATGGAAAAAAATCATTTTGAATAGACGGGTGTATTACTGTGACAAGAATAAAGTACTTCCATTAATCAGGCAGGTTCCGTAAAGGCAGGTCAAGCATTGACTTTTTGGTTAAGCTAACTACACAAATCAAACATCAGTTTGCGCGAAGAAAAAATTTTCTTGCTACTTTCTTTGATGTCCATAAAGCTTATGACCAAGTCTGGCATGCACGATTGCTATACAAACTTAAATCTTGTGGCTTGTCGGGTCATATTTACTTTTATGTTAAAACTTTTCTTAAAGTGGTAGAAGTATCAGAGCAAAAATTGGAAATACATATTCCAACCCAAAATTTCCTCAAATGGTATACCACAGGGTTCTGTTATTGCTCCTTATCTCTTAACATTTTGGCTTATGACTTCCTAGTTCGTTATCGAATAATGTTGTCCTTGTTCAGTATGCAGATGCATTTGCATGTGGATGGAGACAACTATGAAAAAGTCAACACCAAAAAGACAATTAAACCTATATTAAGAAAGTATATCAGCTTGAGCTTGACAAACTAGTACTTTTTATGGTAGAAAATGGTTTAAAACTGTCTCCAGAGAAAACTAACATTGTGCTCTTTATAATGGAGCGGATTCCCTTCCTTGCCAAAGTTAAAACTCCAAGACATGTATCTTGAGTACAAATTTTGTTAAAATTTTTTTGGGCATATACTCACTTCAAAACTTACATGGAGTTGCCATATGAATATTTGTTAAATAAAACCAGAAAAACATTTTTTTTAAGTAGTGAGTAAACAGCCTTGGGCCCAAGACGTCACCGTTCTTAAACATCTGTCCTTGGCGCTAATTCGTTCTAAACTGACATAGGGTCAACAAGTCTTTTTAATGCCCCACAATATTTACTGAAAAAACTTAAGAGCCCTTGACTGTAAAGCTTTTCGCCTTGCTTTGAGAGTCCCATCACATCTTCGTCTTAGGAACTACAAAGAGCAGAAGTTCTGCTTTGGATGAATATTGGGAAATTTATGCTGGCCCAAAGTACATTGTAAAGAAGCTCAACTACCGAAACAATATCGAACATGAAATCTATGTGAGATCGATGAGCATTTTCCTAAAAGAGCCAAAATATTTGTTCTCTTACAACAAATTTGGGACTTTACACGTCAGATCTTTTTAAAAAGTCAAAAGTTAATCCCAGAGAAACGAAATTGTCCACACCTTAATATCTCCTAGTCCCCATGGGGAAATTCAAGAGCTTCTTTTGATATCATCATTCTACCTGTAAAAAAGAAAAAGGGAGTAATATTCTCAGTATTCATGTGAAGGAGCACATAATAAATAACTACCCTTCACATCTTAAACCATACCCATGGGTCTCTTCTAAATAGCACTGATGGGGTGCGCTTTCATCATTCCCTCCTTAAAGGTTGAAAAAAAGGTACCCTATTGGGAAAGAACCATTCTATTTTTACAGCAGAGTTAACTGCCATTCTGATGGCTTTACATTACTTAATTGACTTTCCTCGGGGTATTTTACAGGTATTGTTATGTACTGATTCAAAATATGTGTTACAATCTCTTAAAACTCTGGGTCTAATATTAAACATGATCTTATAACTGAAATAAACCATATTTTACACTTCTCTATTAAAGGCACTAGTGTCACCTTTTGCTGGGTACCATCGCATTGCAATACTTTTATAATGAAAAGGTTGATAGAGCAGCTAAAATGCGGCAAACACATTCAAACTCTGCTGCTGTCCCTTTAATAACCAATGTCAATTCATGAAAATTATAACTTGATAGAAAGTGCTTGCTGGAAGCCCTGTTAGGGAAAAAAAAAGAAGATGCGGGGGTTTTCCCATGGTAACCACTTCAATTTTTGACCTAAAATTCTTTCTCTCTTCTCGTATTGGGGTTTGACAAATCACCGCCAAAGGGCCCGTCATAAGTCTTATTAATAGACTGAAGTTAAATGCTTTCCACACAAAATTTTCTAAAAATGTGCATTGTGTGTGTGGTGGGGCAAAACTCAAACATTCATATTCTTTTCGAATGCCAAATGTTAAAAAAAGAACTGCCCACCATTCGTGAGAGATCGTTGCAAAAGGTTTTGAAAAACTCTACATTGCTCTGTGAAATTGCTTTGCTGTTGAAAGAGAGTTGTGTTAGTAATTTGCTATAGCACAGTAAGTATGGGCATTTATTGATTTGAAGCATAGGCATTCTACCCACCATGGTATATTTTCGAAATTGTTACCTTTCTTTCCCAGTGTTCTTTTTCTTGAAATGTATATTTTGATCTGTTGTAGTTTAATTAGCTATTTATTCATAAGGTAAATTAATTTCTTTCATTGTATTATAGTTACAGTAGTTAGACAGTTCCTTAACCCTTTTTTTCTGATTTGTTTGCCTTTTTGTGTCTAATATCACTTAATGTGAATAGACGTTAAATTGAAGAACAACATACATACATACATATACACATACATACATTCATACATACATACATGCATACATACATACATACATACATGCATACATACATACATACATACATACATTCATACATACATATATACATACATACATTCATACATACAACATACATACATACATACATACATACATACATACATACATACATACATATATACATACATACACACATACATACACACACATACATACATACATGCATACGCAGAAGATCAAATATCAAGGGAAAGATCACGCATCTCAGGTCTACATTTTTGGGGCTATAACCCAACAAACCCCAAACATGATCTGTGTGCGAACGCACGCAGAACATCTTGCGCACACGTTAAATCCTGTTTCGCTTTTGAAAGAGTAGGGCATTGTTTGCCGGTGTGAACAGATAAAAAAATTTACAAAACCAGCATACAGACGGGACTGGATTTTAAAAAAAAAGCACCTGAGGCTTATTCCATTATCCTCTCGTCTAATATCACTAAGAGTGAACAGACATTAAATTGAAGACAACAACAGCAACAGCAATCCATTATCCTCGATATAAAAAAATGTCATCCGAGCGTCTTGATTTGTTGCTTTACAAGATTCAGCGCTATATAAAATTTGATACATCATTTATTATTTTTTATTATACTTTGGATGATATTTTATCCCCGAAGTTAGTATAAACGGCTCCCTTCATGTCGGGGGAAAAAAAAAAAAAAAGTCACATACTAGAATCTCGTCAATGGGGAACCTCGAAGTTCTAGCAGAGAAACAACCCCCCCCCCCAAAAAAAAAAAAACAAAACAAAAAACAAACAAACAAACATCAACAACCAAGAAAACAAAACAAAAGCACACACCAACACAGCAACAACAACAACAACAACAAAACAACCCCACACACCACACACACCACACACACACAACAAAACACACACCACACACACACACACCCCACACAACCAACACCAACAAAAAACAAACAAAAACCCCCCAAAAAAAAAAAAACAAAACAACAACAGCAACAACTGACAAAGCGCGAAAAGCCAGTGAGGCGTCATCTCTGAAGTCACACACCCCACAGTGACAGTTTTAGCTGTAAGAGATGCTACTCACTGGGGTCTCTCTTGTTTCTCCAGAACGTCTTGAAGACACAGGGGACGAAGATCTGGTCATAGTGAACCAGCCTCAGCCCTGACCCCTGCACCGCAGAGTCTTCTCTGACAAAAGGACGCCTGCTCTCTTCTGCCGTCCGGAATCTCTCATTGAAGGAGCACGTTTCGTATTCTCTCTGTGGAACGAGAGAAGAAAATAAAGGAAAGGATGAAAGAAAAGAAACAACACACAACCCGCGCACACACGCTCGCACGCACGCACACACACACGCACACACACACACACACACACACACACACACACCACACACACACACACACTCACACACCACACACACACACACACGCACGCACCACGCACGCACGCACGCACGCACGCACGCACGCACACATGTTTATTATGTTTGGTGTCAAATAAGTCTTGTTCTGACTTAATGGCAATACATTTTTTTGATTCTTGATTTTTAATTCATTCACCACACCACACACAACAATAAAGTTTGACTTTGACACACACACACACACACACACACACACACACACACACACACCACACACACACACACACACACACACACACATTCACACACACAATTAGACTAGTGTATCATTGAGGCAAAAATAAAACTGTCCCAGTAAATCAAGCACAATTTCGGAAAAGAAAGATCAACTATAGATCATTTAGTTAAGCTGACTACCTAGATAAAACATCAATTTGCACGGAGAGAAAGTATTCTTGCCATTTTCTTTGATATAAACAAAGCTTATGACCCAGTTTGGCACACTAGATTGTTATATTAATTAGAATGTATTGGATTGTCAGGTTTCATCTTTTCCTACTTTAGAAATTTTCTTTCAGGGAGAAGCATTCAGGCAAAGGTCGGAAATACTTATTCCACTCTTAGGTTTCCACAAATAGGTATACCACAGGGTTCAGTGATTTTGCCCTATATATTTTATTATCTCCCTGAATGTGTGTCTGATAACATTATTATTATCCAATATACTGAGAACCTTTGTGTGTGGAAAAGGGTAACATTGAAAAGGGTAACACCTAAAAGACATTTGAATTATGTTAGAAAGTTATATCAGCTTGAGCTGGAAACAATTTATAAATATATGGTAGAAAATGGATAAAGTCTTTCCACAGAAAACCCCCCCAACAATTTGTGCTTTTTAATAATGGTGCTTACCCTCCTAAGCTTCCTGTTTTGAAGACTGGTGAACAGTTCTGGATTCAAACCTATGGTAACATTTTTAGGTATCATACTTACTTCAAAATTAAAATGGCATTGTCACATCGAATATGCTTTGAACAAGGCAAGAAGAAGCCTAAATATATTAAAGGCAATTAATAAGCAAATATGGGCACAAATTCAGTAGCTCTAAAACATTTAGCATTATCACTGGTTCGTTCTAAACTATCATATGGTCACACATTATTTTAGTGCCCCCAAGTATCTATTGAACAAAATCCAAAGTTTGGATTGTTAAACTTTCCGGATTGCTTTTGGAGTTCCGTTTCATGCATATTCTTTAGGAACATACTGAGCAATAGGAGGACTACCTTTAGATGATTATCGTAACTTAGCCGTTTCAAAGTATACCTCTCGAAGTTCAACAGTTGAAAATATTGTTGCATCGGAAATTTCAATTAGATCTGACATATATTTTCCTAAAAGAGCTAAATGATATCTTCTCTTGCTACAATTGGCACATGTAATTCTGATCCCAAATATTAATCTTAAATGTTGGCAAAAATCTACACCTTTTCAACATCTTGTCCAAAATGAGAACTTCAGAATGCAGATTTTGATATCAATCATCTCTCATTGAAAAAGGACAGAAAAGGGCTTATTATTGGCTCTTATATAAATGTGCACCTAGAAGATACATCCCCTTCTCCTCTTAAAATATACACTGACGGACCCCTTCTTGAAAACAAGAAGGCAGGGGCAGCATTTATCATTCCAGCTTTAAAAGTTGAAAAGTCCTATCAGATCGGTAAAAATTATTCCATCTTCACTGCTGAACTCACTGCTATTGTGATGGCGTTGTACTTTCTGCTAGATTTTCCTGATATTCTTCTACAGATTTGTGTTCTGCATTGATTTTAAGTCTGCAGTGCAGTCTTTTAGTAACTCAACGTCGACAGTTAGGCAAAATCTCATTACTGAAATTAATTTTTGGTGCATCTTCTTATTCTGAAAGGTTTGCAAAATACTTTCTGCTGGGTTCCATCTCACTGTGGTATTATTTCAATGAAAAGGTAGATAATGCAGCCAAAAGGCAGCAACACACTCTACCTATTCATCTCTTTTTAGATATTCATCTTTCTCTTCATGAAGGTTATGCTTTGTTTTAAAAGTGTTCGCTGGAAACATCTACAAAAAGAAACAGGAAGAGGCTGGCTATCCCCAGCATACTTGTTCTGTTCTGGATATTGAGAACATTCTGTGTACTCAGAATGGCTTTCGAACATCTTGTACTAGAAAAAAAGAGTTATTTTAATCCATAGACTGAAAGAAAATGCCTCGTACAAAATTTATTAGAAATATGCAATGCAGAATATGCGGTAAAAAAACCTGTCCAATGTTCATGTTTTATATCAGTGTCGAGGTTTAAAAAGGTTCCTACCCACACTTTAAAGATTAGTTTTCTGCACGAAGTTGTAACCAATCCAAAGTTAGTGTGTGAGACAGCATTGTCTCTGATGCGATCTCCAGTATTTTCATGTTTGTAAAGTACAACCGTGGAACTGTAGCACCTTTACTGTCGCGATATCATTTTGCTTTACTCGTGGCAGCTTCTACACGCAACTAGTTCGTTATTGTTCATTTTCCAAGTTTTGTGTAGCTTTCAATTATTCTGTGTTGTTGTTCTGTTTTGCGTTTCTTTGCCATGTTTTTTTTTTGCAGCACTGTTTATAGTTTATAAGGTTTAGAATGAAGTTTTTATGTACTTAAATACCAATAGCAACTCTTTTTCCTTAAAGCCCTCATCTCATCATGCCCCCTTCTCCACCTCCTTCGTCTAATATCACTTTAGGAGAACAGACGTAAAATGGAAGACACACACACACACACACACACATACCACACACACACACACACACACACACACATACACACACACACACATCACACATCACACACCACACACATACACACACCACACACAACACATACACACACAAGCACACACACGCACACACCACACAAACACACACACACACACACACACACATGATGTATTTAAAAAAACACCACCAAAACACGAGTATCAATATTCCATTATCCTCGAAATCAAAGAATAAATAAAACAATAAATGATAAACAATAATAATTGACAGAAGGTTTGTTGCTGTTGCTGTTATTGTGATATATGTATTAATGACAAAAGACCAGTGTGAGCCAGAGACCATATTCTGCGTGATCCCATTACTTGAAAATGATCATTGCACCAGCGGAAGCATCACTCTGTGTGGAATCAATGTGATTTCTTGTTGTGGATTTGCTGATGCATAGTTACACAAGGCTGAAGTTATTTATTTATTTATATATTTATTTATATATTTATTTATTTATTTATACCGAGGATAATAGAATAAGCACTCATGTGCTGTTTCTTACAGCCAGTCCCCGTGTATGCGTTTTTTTCAATTTTGTCATCTGTTTGCACTGGCACACAATGGCCTACCCATTCGAAAAACGGAACAGGATTTAACATGTACGCAAGATGTTCTGCGTGCGTTCGCACACAGGGGCCTCTGTTTATAGTCTTACCTGAAGGACTTTTGGAAAGAGTGACGTCTGCACTGATGTTAACTCCAGAGGAAAAATCCTCATGAACTGGATTTGAACCCTGGTAATCAGCCTCATCGAATGAAGACAACTTCCCAATCTACGCGAGGATGTAGAAGTAGCAATTAGATCGCTGAAGAAAGGAAAATCAGCAGAAATCGACAACATCCCAGCAGAGCTGAATCCAACACGGGGGAGAAGCAGTGACAGACATCCTTACAAGTATCTGCAACAAGATCTGGCAGACCGGAGAGTGGCCTACACCATGGACATCAATCATTCATCATCACTCTCCCCAAGAAAGGAAATCTCCAGCAGTGCCAAAACTACAGACAATCAGCCTCATAAGTCATGCCAGTAAAGTCATGCCGAACAAGATCCTGAACAGGCTGAAACCACAGGAAGTAGAGATCATCACCGAAGAGCAGGCCGATTTCCGCCCAAATAGAAGCACCACAGAACAGATGATCAACCTGAGGGTTCTGTGTGAGAAATACAGCCAGCATCAACAAGACATCTTCCACGTCTTCATTATTTTAAGAAGGCCTTCGATAGAGTATGGCATGACGCTCTGTGAGCCACAATGAACAATTCAACATGGGCCAGAAGCTGATTCACACCATCAAGGAACTCTACTCAAAGGCCATCAGTGCAGTAACACGTACAGGGCACGGTAGGGGAATGGTTCCGTACCTCAGTTGGGGTCCGACAGGAATGTCTGCTGTCGCTGACACTGTTTAACATTTTCCTTGAACGCATCATGACTGACGCCTTGGAAGACCACACAGACACAGAGGGCGAACAATCACCAACCTCAGTTTGCCAATGACATTGACGGTCTGGCAGGAAATGAAGAGGAACTGGCCAACCTAGTGAACAGTGAACAGTGAATCAATTGCAAGCGCAATGTTCTAACCACTAAGCTATCCGTCCCCTGTCAGCCTGTGTGTGTCATTTGTTTGGGTTTAAAAAGAAAGATTTTCTAGCATTCACTGAAGTATTTGAGGTTAAAAAAACAGCAAGTCGGAGATTGTGGACAAATGTCTTGCTAAAAGACTAAAAGCATTTCAAGAAAGCTTTACTTTGATATATAACATGTGTGTTTTTATCAATCTGAGAGATCAGGTGGGGCTTTTACACACACGCACACAGAAACAACACACACACACACCAACACACATAAACACACACACACACACACACACACACACACACACACACACACACACAAACACACATAAACACACACACACACACAAACGCACGCACGCCCTGTACGAACACACGCAAGCACGCACGTAAACAGACACACACACACACACACACACACATACGATTCAAGATTTAAGTTCTTTCTCGCCTTTTGGGGTATGGAGGATTAAAATCAAATTGAACAGGAAATACCCCCACCCCCCCCCCCCCCACCTCCGCACGCACACAACACACACACACACAACACTCACACACAAACACACACACAAACACACACACACACACACACATGAATAAGAGTGAGTGAGTGAGTGAGTGAGTGTTTGTTGTTTTTAAATTTATTTTCTTTGGTATGGAGGATTGAGTGAGTGAGTGAGTAAGAGTGACTGGGTGAGCTATTCAACCATCAAACTATTGGCACTGTGGCACATTTATTGTAGGACACCTAAAACACACGGAATCGTATCTAACAAAACGAAATTAAGGAAAATAATTAAATCTAATAAACACCTATTCCTGTCCAATCGAAGGCAAATACTCGTTTCCGCTAGCTGAATTAGTTTTCTTTACAATGTTTTACTTCCCTTCAACTGTCAGTGGCTTATGGTTCTGGAATTTTCTTTGTCTAAGCTTAATGTGTTATTTTTAGTTACAACTATGATGATAAAGAAGATATATATATATAATAATATATATATATAATATATATATTATATATATTTTTATATATATATATATATATATATATATATGCTGAAGAAGACAGGTTGGGAAATGTTACTTAAAAATGATCACTGAACCCACAGAAGCATCACTGTGTGTGAAATCAATGTGATTCCTTGCTGTGGATTTGCTGATGGGTAGTTACACAATGCTGGAGTTATTTATTTATTCACTTATTTATTTGATTATTTAAATATTTATTTATCTATTTATTTATTTATCTATTTATTTATTTTATTTCATATATCTTTATTGAGGATAATAGAATAAGCACTCATGTGCTGTTTTTAAAGCCAGTCCCCGTATGTATGCGGTTTTGTCAATTTTGTCATCTGTTCCCAACAGCAAACAATGGCCTACTCATTCGAAAAGCGGAACATGACTTAACATGTAAAGCAAGATTTTCTGCGCGGGTTCGCACACGGGGCCTCTGTTTATAGTCTTATCTGAAGGACTTATGGAAAGAGTGAAGTCTGCACTGATGTTAACTCCAGAGAAAAAAATCCTCTTGAACAGGATTTGGACCCTGGTAGTCAGATTGCGAGTGCAATGTTCTAACCATAAGGCTATCACGTCCCTTGTCAGCCTGTGTCTGTCATTTGTTTAGGTTTTAAAAAGATGGTTATTAGCATTCACTGACGTATTTTAAGGCAAAAATTTATATAAAAGAAAAGTCGGAGGTCTGTGGACAAATGTCATGCTAAAGACTAAAAGCATTTCAAGAAAGCTTTACTTTGATATATAACATGTGTGTTTTTATCAATCTAAGAGATCAGGTGGGGGTTTTACACACACTCACTCACACACACACATACACACACACACACACACACACACACACCACACACACAAACAAACACACATAAACACACACACACACAAACGCACGCACGCACGTACACAGACACAGACACAACACACACACAACACACACACACACACACACACACACACACACACACACACACACACACACACACACACACACACACACACACACACATACAAGATCAAGATTTAACTCCTATCACGCCTTTTCGGGTATGAGGATTAGAAATAAATTGAACAGGAGAATACCCCCCCCCCCCCACACACAGACATACAGACACACAGACACACACACACACACACACACACACACACACACACACACAGACACACACACACACACACCACACACACCACACACACACACCCCAAAACACACAACACACACAACACACACACACTTACGAATGATGAGTGATGAGTTTGTTTTTTTTAATTTTTTTTCCTTTGATATCGAGGATTGAGTGAGTGAGTAAGTGAGTGACCGGGCGAGCTATTAAACCATCAAACAATTGGCAATGTGGCACATTTATTGTAGGACACCTAACACACGCGGAATCCTATCTAACAAAACGATATTAAGGAAAACAAATTAAATTTAATAAACACTATTCGTGTCCGATCTAAGGGAAAATACTCGTGCTGCTAGCTGAATTAGTCTCCTTCACAATGTGTTACTTCCCTTCAACTGTCAGTGGCTTATGGTTCTGGAATTTTGTTTTTCTTAAGCTTTATGATAGGTGGGTTTTTTTTTCCGTGACAACTATAATGACAAAGAAGAGATATAATAATAAATATATATATATATATATAAAATATATATAAAATATATAATTATATTATATATATATATATATATATATATATATATAATATACATATATATACATAAATATATATATATATATATATATATACATATATATAGATAATATATATATATATATATATGCTGAAGGAGGGAAGGGTGGGAAATGTTACTTGAAAATGATCATTGAACCCACGGAAACATTACTGTGTGTGAAATCAATGTGATTCCTTTTCGTGGATTTGCTGATTGGTAGCTACACAACGCTGGAGTTATTTATTTATTCACTTATTCATTTATTATTTATTTTTTTTTTTCAAATTTATTTATTTTATCTATCTATATCGAGTAATTGTATAAGCACTTATGTGCTGTTTTTACGTCCAGTCCCCGTGTGTATTTGGTTTTGTTTAAATGTGTCATCTGTTCCCAACGGTACACAATGGCCTACCCATTCGAAAAGCGGAACAGGATTTAACATGTACGCAAGATGTTCTGCGTGCGTTCGCACACGGGGCCTCGATTTATAATCATATCTGAAGGACTTTTGGAAAGAGTGGCGTCTGCACTGATGTCAACTCCAGAGGAAAAATCATCTTGAACAGGAATCAACCCGGGTAGTCAGATTGCGAGCGCAATGTTTTAACCACTAGGCTAGCCCGTTCCCTGTCAGCCTGTGTCTGTTATTTGTTTAGGTTTTAAAAAAAATGATTTTTTTAGCATTCACTGACGTATTTTAAGGCAAAAAACCCAACATGTATGAGATGTGTGGACAAATGTCATTCTAAAGACTAAAAGCATTTCAAGAAAGCTTTACTTTGATATATAACATGTGTGTTTTTATCAATCTGAGAGATCATCTGAGAGTTTTACACACACGCACACATACACACACACACACCCCACACCCCAACACACAAACTCACACACACACACTTTACACACCACACACACACACACACACACACACACACACACACACGCACGCGCACACACACACACACGCGCACGCACAAGGCACACACGCAGGCACGCACGCACACGGACAAAACATGTTTTTATCTATGATGTATGTATGTATGTATGTATGTATGTAGTATGTATGTATCATTAACCATTACACCCAGTGGTGTGTAGGGCAGCAACAAAGCGTTTTCCACTCCTGTCTATCCTGGGCCAACCTAGTCACTGATCCCCAAGAGTGCTGCATCCTTAATCCCCTTTCCCTCTCGGCTTTGGCCATCACATTCAACAAGTCTCACGGACCCGGAGGTCCTTCGCACGCAAAAGTAAAAATTTTTTTTTCGCTGTTGCTGTTTCCGTAACTCACTTCTTTACGGGACGGGGTTTGTTAGCCCTGTGCCCAACCCCCAACCTGGAGGAAGGGTTCCACCTTAGTCGCCTCTTACGACAGCCGGTTGGAGGGCAGGGGCCTATTCTTGCAATGCTCGCTTTGCAAGCATACCCCGGGAGTCCCACGGGGGATTATGTATTATGTATGTATGTAAAGTATTATGTATGTTATGTATGTATGTATGCATGTATGTATGTAAGTATGTATGTATGTATGTGTGGGATGTATGTATTATGTTTTGTGTGTATGTTTTGTATATATGTATGCATGTATGCATTTATGTATTTTGTATTTATGTATTTATGTATGTATGTATGTATGTAGTATGTATGTACGAATTATTTATGTATGTATGTATGTATGTAAAGTATGTATGTATGTATGTATGTATGTATGTATGTATGTGTGTATATATGTATGTATGTACGTACGTCCATATGTGTGCATGTGTGTATGTGTGTATGTATATGTTTGAATGTATGTATGTATGCATATATGTATGTATGTATGTATGTATGTATTTATGTATGTATATATGTATGCATGTATATTCAAACTAGCAAGCCAGCAATTCATCAGTCACAAGCAACTGGTTCTTTGATTTGAAAAAAATGCAAGTTTATTTCACGAGGTACATTTTGTTGTTTATTCATTGTATTACGTTCTTCACTAGTGTCTTTAAGAAAATATATTCCTAGCGTAATGGCAAATCTGCAAAATAAGCCCGCTGGCTGAATGGTTGCGTGGATGGATGGCTGGTTGGTTGGTAGCCGCTTGCTTGATTCGTTGGTTGATTCGTTGGTTGATTCGTTGGTTGGTTGGTTGGATAGGATGGTTGGATGAATTGGTTGGGTGGCTGGTTGTATTTTGATCTACTGGATGGCTAGTTGACTGACTGGCTGTTGATTGGCTGATTTAATTGTTTGGTTGCTTGGTAAAGGAGTGATTGGCTGAAAGTTGAATTGTTTATTGCTTATTTGGGTAAATGGTTGATTGTTTAGCTGGTTGGCTGGCTAACTAGCTGTTGGTTGGCTGGTTAGGGCTAATTGGTTGCGTATATGGATGACTGGTCCAAAACTGTTCATTAATTGCTTGCTTATTTCGTTGATGTCGAAGTCGTTTGATTGGCTAGCCGGGCAGCTGACTGGCTTTTTGGTTGGCTGGTTTATAGAATTTGCCCGGTGAGCTTATCAGATTTACACTTTTCTAGCAATGAGAAGATGCAACATTATGTCAACCGTTAACACTTTTGGAAACCTATAGACACGAGACAATAATTTTGTTTCTAACAATTTAGCCCTTTTCTACCAACAAGAGAAGATACACTAATGCCACTAGTTTTACACTTTCTTAGCAGTTAAACTAGATGCTAAGATGTCACAATTTCCACACTTTTGTAGCAATAAGAGAAGATACGATGATGCCACTAGTTTTACATTGTTCAAGCATCAAGACAATATTCAAGAATGTCACCTGTTTGACACTGTTCTTAGAAACTAAACTAGATGCAAACTTGTCACGATTTTAACACTTTGCTAATAATTAGACAAGCTGAAATTATGTCACAGTTCAACAATTGTCTACAAATGAGATAAGATTCAAAACAGTTTACACTTTTCCAGCAGGAAGACAGGATTCAATAATGTCTGGAGTGTTGCACTTTCCTAGCATTCAAATTGAACACAAATATGTCACCAGTTTTCACTTTTCTGGTAATCAGACGAGTCACAAAGACGTCACCATGTTTACACTTTTTCTAGCAATCAGAGGAGATTCAATGATGCCACCAATGTTACATTTTTCTACTCATCATGCTAGATTTATAAAAAACCACACCCAAAAGCCTCTACTACTTTTACACTGTTCTGGCAATCAGATGAGACATAAGCATTTGACCAGATTTACACTTTTCTAGCCATCAGATGAGATTTAAAAAATAATACCACTAGCTTTACTTTTTTCTAGCCATGAGATAAGATAAGATAAAAATAATACCACTAGTTGTACACTTTTCTAGCCATGAGATAAGATAAGATGAAAAATAATACCACTAGCTTTACACATTTCTAGCCATCAGATGAGATAAAAATAATACCACAAGTTTTACACCTTTCTAGCCATGAGATAAGACAAGTTAAAAATAATACCACTAGTTTTATACTTTTCTGGCCATCAGATGAGATTAAAAAAAACACCACTAGTTCCATACTTTTCTAGCAATGAGATGAGATAAAAATAATACCACTAGTTTTACACTTTTCTAGCCATCAGATGAGCTTTAAGCAAACAAACAAAACCCACGCTACTAGCTTTACACTTTTATAGCAATCAAACCCCATAGAAAGGCGACTAGTTTCACACTTTTCTAGCCATCAGAGGAGATTGTAACCCCCCAAAAAGCGCTACTAATTTTACACTTTTTCTAGCGATCATACAAGGTACGATCATGTTACAAGTTTCACACTTTTCTGGCAAATCCTGTTACCACTTTTACTCTTTTCTGGCAATCAGACGAGACACGAAGACGTCACTATTGTAAGTGCCCGGGTCTTTCTTCATCACCAGAGCGTGAAATCTGCTGTACAGCTCTTCCAAGATGGCGGCCTTCTCCGCCTCAGTGCGCATGTCCGACAAACTGCTGTGAAAGGTCGTCTGCGACCACACCCGATGTGCAGGAACCAGCAGGTCCACGTACAAAGCCCTTTGTTTTTCTTCGTCTGCCTCTGTTCACAAACAAAGACACAAACAATGAAGCAAGCCAAACCAAGCAAGCGAGATAGCAAATAAGCAAACAGCCAATCAACCAGCCAACTAAGTAACCAACTGACCAGCCAGCCAGCCAAATAAGTAAGCAACTGACCAACCAACCAGCTAACTAAGTAACCAACTGACCAGTCAGTCAGCCAGCCATCTAGCCAACCAGCCAACTGACTAACTAACTGACTAACTAACTAAAAAACTAACTAACTAACCAACCAGCCAACCATCTAGCCAACCAGCCAACTGACTAACTAACTAACTAACCAGCCAGCCAACCATCTAGCCAACCAGCCAACTAACTAATTAACTTAACTAACTAACTAACTAACCAACTAACTAGCCAGACAGCCAAGGAAAACGAACCAACGAATCAAACAAGTGTGACAAAGAATGCAAACAACGAAACAAACACATAAAACAAAACCACAGAGCATAATTGTGGTGTTATTGTTGGTGTTGTTGTTGTTGTTGTTTTTCCTCTTGCTGTGATTTGTTACTGCTGTTGTTGACACTGCTGGAGGTGCCATACCCTAGCTTTGTTGCTCTGTCTCCAAACTTGGGAATCACTGGGACACTGCCAGTACGCACATGACGAAAGGCTGCCTGCTTCCATCTACCTTTGCATGTTGCAGGTATAATGATTCTTCGTCTTCAAAGGATTGGCCACCTCCCTGGAAAGTGAAGTGCATGCTAGTATTCTAAGAGTTTGTCATGGGTGAAGAAAGTTCTGCATAAGATCTTACAGAACATCAATGAAGCCTCTGTGCTCAGTGGTCAGAGACACTCACTTTCCTCAAGCCAATGTTAAGCAGCATCGAGCGAGGTTGCCAAGTGGATGGGTGACCGTTTACGCGCCTTGGCTTCAGTACAGTCTCCGAGTTCACCCAGCTGTAAATGGGTAACTGCCTGTTTAGGGTCAGGGAAAGTAAAGCAGCGAGGGAAAGGAGAAAGGTACCGCCCCCAATACGCTGGCCTCTATAGAAGCTGAGGTCTCTGATGCCTCATCTTCCCTACGACCACATAGGTCGTGGGGAACCTTTACCTTTACCTTTACCTTTTTTTGTGTAAGTGATAGTTATTGATTTAGAAAAAAAAGGTTTTGTAGTATTTCTTTATCAAAATATTCCACACTTTAATGTACGTGGTTTTTCTTTGATCCCATTTAAAATGTTTGAAATAAAAGGGGGCGGATTGATATAAAGTGTTGATA
>CM054160.1:23928805-23955326 GCA_028751875.1 Rapana venosa | reverse complement strand
TATGTTGTGTGTGTGGTTGTAGTGGTTGTGTTGTGTGTGTGTGTGTGTGGTGTGGTGTGTGTAGGTGTGTGTGTGTTGGTGGTGGTATAGTGGTGTGTTGTGATTTTTTTAAATCTATTTTTTTCTCGAGGATAAGGGAATAAGCACTCGTGTGTGTGGTGTGTGTGTGTGTGTGTGGTGTGTGTGTGTGTGTGTGTGTGTGTGTGTGGTGTTTGATTTATTCAGTCCCAGTGTGTCTACAGTTTTGCAAACTTTGCTATCTGTTATGCTTTTTCTTCTAACCTTGAACTGAAGTATTAAGGAAGAATGCTCGCGCGAGCGTGTGTGTGTGTGTGTGTGTGTGTGTGCGTGTGTGGTGGTGTGTATGTGTGTGTGCGTGTGTATGTGTGTGTGCGTGTGTATGTGTGTGTGTGTGTTTGTGTACATGTGTGTGTGTGCGTGCTAATGTGTGTGTGTGTATGTGCTGTATAACCACCCCCTACCCCCCTTCCTCCTCTGTTTTTAGCTTTTCTATTTTTTTTTTCTCTTTTTATATAAAACTTTTCAATCATTGGTTTGCACACGACATTGGTCTGCGTATTTGAAAATCAAAACAAAGCTAAAAAATAAAATAATAAACGAGAAATATATTTCCAATTTAGTGTTATTATTACTACTTTTTTAGCAAATAACTCTGCAACATATTTTAACAAAAATGTTATTTTGTTTAAGAACTTAATGTGTGTGTTTTTTTGCCAAGACGATGTTAGTTAATTAAGGATAAAAGCGGTTTAATTAAATGAAAATGACAGCAGACTTCATTAATATAGAAACGCTGTCACACTGAAAATGCCGTGTTATGCTTCTAAATAATATACACTTTTGTCAGGGCTGTCCATCATATTGCTTTTGAAAAATAATATGCTCATGAAAGTGTTCCAAAGCTTGTTCTGTCTCTGTCAGATTCAGTTTCTATGAACTTCCATTTTCATTTTAAAAACAACAACAACAATTATTCTGTGCATTTTTCTTAACTATTGCCATTCTATTTGTTTTATAAATGGTTATATGTTTACGTTGATATCTTCTTACTAGAACGAGGTATTAGAAGACAACATGCGTGTGTGTGTATGCGTGCGTGCGTGCGTGCGAGCGAGTGTGCGCACGTAGGTAGATATGCTCGTCGATACAATCATGACTGTATGGGTTGTTTTTTATATCGAGGATAATAGAATAAGCACTTTTGTGCTTTTTTACATCAATCCCCGTGTGTATGCGGTTGTGTAAATTTTGTCATCTGTTCCACCGGCACACAATGGCCTACTCTTTCGAAAAGCAAAACAGGATTGAACGTGTGCGTAAGATGTTCTGCGTGCGTTCGCACTCGGTTTATAGTCATATCGAAATATTGTTGGGGAGAGTGGAATCTGCACTGATGTTAACTCCAGGGGAAAATATCCCCTTGAACAGGAATCGAGCCTGGGTCGTCAGATTGCTAGCGCAATGTTCTGACCCCTATGTGTGTGTGGGGTGTGTGTGTGTGTGTGTGTGTGTTGTGTGTGATGTGTGTGTGTGTTTGTGTTGTTGTTGTTGTCTTCAATTTAACGTCTGTTCATTCTTAGTGATATTAGACAAGGGATGTGGAAACTGTAGTGGAAGTTAAAACAGAGAGGGGAATGTACAGAGAGAAGACTGATTAGGTAACATGTGTGTTGGTATTTTCATGCAATTAAAGGGGTGGGGGGAATCTTAAACATGAGTAAACATTTAAATTCAACAATATGTTAACATGAAACAACTATACAATAACTACAAAAAATACTCTAATGGGCTGTGCAATAGACATTAACAATGGCAAAGGCTGATTTTGGATTTTTAAAAACAGTTTCCACAGACTGCTCACAAAATGTGGGTAAAAAAGGTTTTACAATTGAACACTCAAATATGATGTGAGTGTTGGAAATATGTTCCCCACAGAGGCACCTCACATTTTTACAAAATTTTGTTATAAATGCATTTAATTTTTATTCTAAAATATAGTGCATTAACTCTTCTTGTGGTTGCGATACTTAAATGTGTGTGAAAGGAGTCATGTAACATGAAATAAGACATTAGTCAGGAAATTTGTTTTAAAGATCTTTCCTTGAATTGATCTGATTCTCTCCACTTACTCCACACGTCTGTTCTAATAAACGGTATCCCTCCTGTAGAGATAATGAACATGCATTTTCTATTGTTTCAAAATGATGTCTTTGCCCCCTTTTTGCAGCTCTGTCACCCCACTCATTTGAAAAAACTCCAACGTGCGAAGGTACCCAAAAAAAGAGACAGGAACTTCTTAAACTTAAAAGGTGTATATATATTTAATTTCAAAAATGATTCTGGATACTTTCCGGGAATTTGGGGAAATTTGATAGCATACAGTACCGACTTAGAATCTACACAAAGTAGATAGGAATGATTGGAAATGCAAAATCAAGAATATAGTTAAGAGCCATAAGAATTGCAATAAGTTCAGCTGTAAATATTGAATGATGTTTACCAAGATAGTATGATTTCTCTGTTTTTAGAGCTGGTATAACGAATGCTGAACCACCTTCATTATTTTCTAAAACTGACCCATCTGTATATACTTTTAAGTTATCAGTATACTTATTTTCAATATGTGATTGGATATCTGCATCCATGCTATTTTGGTTTTTCGTTCTTTATTTTCATTAGTACATTCTATATCAAAACATGCTTTATTTATTTCCCACGAAGGGCATGGCAAAACTTCTTTCTGCATTTCTAATTCATAATGATTAAATTCAGACTTTTGAAAAAGGTCTGATACATAAGTACCAAAAGGCTTTTAAACACGAAATATGTCTAGCCCTTTTAGGATAATTTGTTTTTGCTTCGACTTTTATTTCACTAGAAACAAAGTTTTCATTTGTTGTGCTGCGTAAAACATATTTGGCACATGAAAGTTGTCGGTATTCAGCTAGGGGAAGTTCCCCAATTTCGTTATAAGTTCCTATGGTGGAGGTGTGGAATGGTACACCAAGTGCAAGTTTATATGCTTTACAGTCTACACTTTGGAGTTTTTTCAGTAAATAATTGGGAGCACTAAAAATGCGTATTGAATGTCTCTCACTTAAAAACAGTTTGTACAGAAAATCTGAAGAGAACAAAAAAGAATATGAAGACCCACTTTCTAATAACACCGAATACATCAATGCCCCAATAACAATCAATGAAGTAAAAGATGTATTACATTCTCTTCCTAATAAGAAAACTTCTGTTGGATTAGATGCCATATCCAATGATATGCTTAAACATTTACCAGAAAAAATCATTTTCCTATTGCATAAACTTTTCCAAAATGTTGTCTGAAAGTGTTATGCCAGCAACTGAAGCAGCCATCACTGTTCCCATTCATAAGCAAGGAAAGCCAAAAAATGACAAAACTAGTTACAGACCCATAGCGCTGATTTCTACACGGGTAAGCTAATGGAGCGAATCTTCTAAGAAGGATTGTGTTTTTATTGCCCAGAAAAATAAGATAGTTCCAATCAATCAAACAGGCTTTCAAAAAGGCAGATCTGCAATTGAAAATCTAGTTAAACTAACAACCCAAGTCAAACGAAACATTTTTGCAAAAAGAAAAAAATTACTTGCAACATTTTTTGATGTCAGAAAAGCCTACGATCAAGTCTGGCATGCTAAATTATTGCATAAATTGAAGACTATTGGATTATCTGGGGAAAGTTTATTATTATCTCAAAAGCTTCTTATGTAACAGAAGTATACAAGTGAGAGTAGGGATACATATTCACACTCTAGGTCATCCATATGGGTTTACCACAGGTTCTGTTATAGCCCCTTTTCTGTTTAATATACTGTTATATGATCTACCCACAAAAATGTCTAAAAACATCATCCTAGTACAATATGCTGATGATATATGTATGTGGATGAATGTCACTATGAAGCGCAGTACAACAAAGAGGATGATTCATTATACCAGAAAAATATATCAAAAAGAGTTAGATAATTTATATAAATATATTTTTGAAAATGGTCTGACATTTTCAACAGAAAAAACGATGCTGTTTACCAATGGCAGTGATCCAGATACACTACCACAGTTTAGGA
The DNA here is from genome assembly GCA_028751875.1 of Rapana venosa. Lineage (NCBI taxonomy): Eukaryota > Metazoa > Mollusca > Gastropoda > Neogastropoda > Muricidae > Rapana > Rapana venosa. Next base: position 23,951,207 of record CM054160.1, on the reverse strand, counting down.
TTGGAGGGGAGCTAATTCAGTACACAAATACTGTCAAAGTTTTAGGAATTTAACTTACATCAAAATTGACTTGGAATGCTCATATTGGATACATTTTAACAAAAGCGAGAAAATGTATTAATTTTCTTAAAATGGCTACCAGACAGTCTTGGGGACAAGATATGGTCACTCTGAAATGCTTAGCTACATCACTTATACAGTCCAAGCTGTCTTATGGACAAGAAGTCGTTTTAGTGTTTGTGTGTGTGCATGTGTGTTTGTATGTGTGCACGTGTGTGCATGTGTGTGGGTGTGTTTGTGGGTGCATGTTTGTGTGTTTGTGTGTGTTGCACGTGTATTCATGTGTGTATGTGTGTGTGCATGGGTTTTTGTGTGTGTGTGTGTGTGAATGTGTGTGTTTGTGTGTGCATGTTGTGTCTGATTGTGTGTAAATGTGTTTGGTGTGTGTGTGTGTGTGTGTGTGTGTGTGTGTGTGCATGTGTGTTTGTGTGTGCACGTGTGGAATGTCTGTTCTGTGTTGCATGTATGTGTTTGTGTGTGTAATGTTGTGTTTGGCGTTTGTGGGGTGTTTTGGGTTTTGTGTGTGTGTCTATTTGATGGATTGTATGTATATGTGCCTAAACGTACTATTGGGTAACGCGCGTGCCTATGAAAGGCATGGTGCGGGTCTTAGTAAGGGAAAAGCTCTTAAATTGCTATCATCGTTATAAAGCAACCCTAAAACCACTACACCCCTGACAAGACTAATCTAAACAGACGTCCTCACAGAACAGCAATGGATCAACCTTCGCTAAACAATTCAAAGAAAGACAGGGCAGTCCAACAGCACCTGTCACGCCACACACAAAAACAACATCACGCGTCACAGCTGGTCTCAACGAGGGCGAGAGGTAGTTATGACACACGATTCGTTGTCATGACAGCACCAAGATGAAGGTACACGCGTTTCTTAACTATTGGAATGGGACGGATGTCAACCTCAGCTTTTTCTTCTCCCCCCCCCCCCCCCCCCCCCCCCCCAAAAAGGGGCCCGCATATTTAGGGCGGCGCCCATCTCCCACTCCTCCCTGGCTGCTTTACCTTCCTTGACCCTAAAAGACGCAGACCCTTTCAGCTGATAAGTGTGTGTGTTGTGTGTGTGGTGTGGTTGTGTGTGTGTGTGGTTGTGGGTGTGTGTGTGTGTGTGTGAGTGGGGTGTGTGTGTGTGTGTGGTTGTGTGTGTGTGGGGGGGGGGGTGGGGTGGGTGGGGTGGAGGTGGGGGTGGGGAGGGTGGGGGAAAGGGTTGTGCTGAAACCAAGGCACGCAAACGGGCACATAATTTTTTCGTTTAGTAACCACGTTCGATGCTGCTTCGCCTTAGCATGACCAAGAGATGGGTGATGCGGTTTTTATTGTGATTTCGTCCCCGAAAAGAACGTGACATTTGTGATACTCTTGCCACAGTTAGATCCAGCTCCATTTTTTTTGTGTTTTTTTTGGGGGGTTTTTTTTTTGTATTTGTTTGTTTTGCCTTAAATATTTTTGCCGACGTTATCTTCTGCGTTTTTTTTATAAACCCTGTACTAAAATACTACTAAATACTACTACTAACACACACTACTACTCACACTACCCACTACTACAAACTACTACTACTACTACTAAATACTACTTCTAGTGTACAGGTAAAGAAAATTCACAGGGGTAAGGGGGGGCGTTTGTTTTGTGGGGGCTTTTAGAAATCGCAAAGAGGAGAATGTCTCAGATTTTTTTGTCTTTCTGGGGTTTACCCGAGCTGCAGATTTTGAATCCGTTAAAGGGGATTTTTTATTGAAAGTGGGCTTTTTGATAATTTTTGGGGGGCTTTTTGTTGTTTTTTTTTTTTTTGGGGGTTTTAAATATCAAGGGAAAACGTTTAAAGACAAAAGATAATAAATATTTCTCTTTTGTATTTGCAAGATACAGACCATATAAATTCTATTCATGTTGATGATGGTTTTAAAATGAAAAATGATGAGATATGATAAATGATATCTAGGGGACGGGATAGCTCAGTGGTGGGTTCACTCACTTCCCCCAAGCCAATTTTAAAAGCGGTATTAGCGTTGTTACCAAGGGGAAAGGGGTTTCCCCTTTTTGAGACCTTACTTCATACAGCCCCCCTTTTTAAACCCAGCTGAAAAAGGATACCTCCCTTTTAAAAGGCCGGGAAAAGGTAAAGCACAGGGAGGAGATGGGCCCAAACCCCCAAATATGCCCCCTGGAGAACTGAGGTCCTGAAAACCTTTGCTCCCCTTACCCCCACAAAATTATGGGAAAACTTTAGCTTTATCCCTTTCAAAACTATTTCCCGTGCTGGTTTTTTTTTTTTTTAAAAAATTTGGCAAGACGGTCATATTTGTTTGGGGGGAAAAAATTTTGGTGTAAAGGATTTTTTGGGGATTTTTGCTGAAAATTTTTACTTTTTTTTTTCACTTTTTATATCGGGGATAATGGAATGGGCACTTAAAAGGTGTTTTTTTTTTAATACCACCCCCGTGTGTATGGGTTTAGCAAATTATGTCTTTTAAATTCCCCTGCACCCGTTGCCAAACTTTTAAACGAAAAGGGGAACAGTTTTAAAAACGGGTGCGCAAATGTTCTGCGTGCTTTTCCCATAGGGGCCCCTCGGCTTATATTTTTTTCCATCCAAAAATTTTTTGGGGGAAATTGGAGTCGGCACGTTTTAAAAACCCCAAAGGGGAAAAATATCCCCCTTAAAAGGGGAATCAAACCCCAGGTCTTTCAAATTGCCACCCCGCATTTTTAAAAAAACCACTGGGGCAAACCCCGTATTGTGTGTGTGGGTAGGTGGGGTGTAGGCCCTTGGGGTGGGGCTTTGTGGCTTTGGGTCCCGTGCGTGCGTGTTGGGGTTTGTTTTGTAATGTGGAGGCAAAAAGGTGGTCAAAACAATGAAAGATGTTTTTTTTTTTTTGATAAAAACTATTTTCTCTGTTCCTTTACTTTAAGAAAAAAAATTTTTTTGGTCCGCCTAATTTGAGGGACAGACCTCGTACGATTTCTATCAAAATCACTGAAAAGATTTTACATGGGCCCCAATTTTTAAAAAAAACATAAGGGCACTCGAAAGTTTGATGTCACTTTTGATTTACAGTCGTGCGAAAACTAATAAGTGTCCCGTTTAATAATAATGAAAATAATAAAAATAATAGTGATATTTCTACTACTCCTACACAACTAACAACTACTACAACTAACTACAAACTACTACTACTACTACACACTACCAAATAATATAAAAAATAATAAAAATTAAAATTTTTAAATTAAAAAAAGTAATAATAAAATAATAATAAAGGGATGATAAATTTGATGTTTTATGATAATAATAAATTAATAAAAATAATAATAATAAAATAATATTTTTTAAATTTTAAATTTATGGCATTTTTTTTAGCGCTGAATCTGAAAAAAGGGAAACCCAAATTGAAGCCTTGCACTCAATCCTTTCCCACGCATGCAACTTTCCAAAATAACAAAATATTTCAAGTTTAAACAACCCCCAAAATACCACACAACACAACACACTCACCGACCCACACACCCCAAAAAATAAACACAACACACACACACACACACACAACACACACAACACACACACAAACCACACAACAAAACACACACTTAGGGGGGATAAAAGGGGTTTGAAGGGGGGCTGTTAAAAAGTAGCAACAGAAAAGGGGGAAAGTTCAGGTGGGAAAAAAAGGTTTTTTGGGAGGCGGGTTTTGAAGGAACAGTGAAGGCTTTTGGCAGAGAGAAAGAGGAATTTTCATTCCAGGGGGAAGGCCCAAGAAACAAGAAAGTGCGGGGGAAAAAACCGTGGCTTGTTTGAATCGGGGTGTTCAAAACCCCAAAAAGTATCTCCCAGCTGAGAAAAGGGAAGGGAGGAGAAATACAGGGAAACACTACAAAAATATATGATGCAAATTTGGAAAAAATTTAAAAACAGGGGAAGGTTTTAAATTTTCATCTTTTTGTGAACGGGCCCACCCAAATTAAAATCACAGAAAAGATTAAATGGGGTTCAGATTTTTTTCTTTTTTAGGCCCATCGAGCTGCAGTGTTTTTTATGCGTTAAAGAACCCGGATGGATGATGCTGGTACCCAACCAAAAGAGAATTACAGTAGTCAAAAAACGTGAAAGAATGAGAAGGGAAACAAGCGAAGTTGTGTCAGTGGAAAGATACTAGCAAATTTTTGCTTTTTGCGCCGAAATTTGGATAAAGCAAGACTGACAGCCCGGGGTGATGAATTTTTTCATAGAGAGTGTGTTGTTCAAAATACAAACCAAATACTTCACAAGTTGGCCAAAGGAACTGTATATGCCGAAAATTTTGTTTGGAAATTTTGCCCAAGCAGGGAAAATTTTAAAATTTGGGCCCTATGAGCATGGCTTTGGTTTTTTTCACATTAAGTTGTAACTTATTCTGAATTTTTTAAGGCAAATTGGGGGATATTTGTAATTTCGATTCCATTGACTCTCTTCACTAAATATATTTTAGGCAAAAGGGGAGGGGGGAGGGGGGGGGGGGGGGCTGGGGGGTTGGGGAAAGGGGGGGTAATTTTAAATAAATCTAAAACCAAACAAGAAAAAAAAGTGAACCAAATTTTTTGTACTTCCTATTTGGGAAACAGTAAAAAAGTCATTTTTTAAAAGGGAATTCAAAACCCCCCAACAAAAAAAAAACAATATTTTGGGGATCATAACCAAAAAACGAAAAATTAAATACAAAAAATCACCCCACATAACAAAAAAGCACCTTTCCCACCCGTGCAAAAACCACACACAAAAAAACACACATTTCACACAAGCACGGCGCGCGCATACACACAAAACCAGCAAGCGCGCGCACACCCCGCACCAAAAAAACAAAACACAACACGCGGAAAAAAGTGCGCGGACATGTAACATACACATGTTTTTACTGCACGCACGCAATGCCGCATCTACCAGCGGGACGCACACAACAAAAACAAAAACACACACACAGGCAGACCACAAAGGCAGAAAAGACAAACAAAAAACACCACACAAACCGGGACACACATATTTTTTCCCCCCCCTTTTAATTTCCCCAAAAAAAATCTTCAATACTAGCAAAATTTTTTACAAAAAATGAAGAAAAAGATAAAATAAATGTTAAGAAAACGATAAAAAAATAAAAAGAAAAAGCAAACGCCCGAAAAAAATGATTTTAGAACACAGTGGATATTATAGCGATCTTTAAACATTGTCAATCCTATAGGCGGACTTTGGGCCCCTATATATAACATTTTTATATATTTTTTATTTATATTTTAAATATATAAAATAAAATATTATAGAGAGAAAAGAGAAGAGGAGGAAGAAAGAGGGGAAGAGAGAAATAGATAAAAAAGAAAAGATAGAAAGATAAAAGGGAATATATTTTAAGAAAATTAAAAATATCAGTAGAAAGTTATTAAAAAAAACACCCTTCCACCCAAACCCCTCCCCCACTCACCCTCTCCCCCTCTCTATTCAAAAAATTTGAACTTTAAAACCAAAAACAAATTTTTCCAAAACGTAAAAAAAGGAAAAAAGGAAAAAAAAGTTTTTTTTCCCAAAAAATGGGGTTTTTAATTATTTTTTTTTGGGAAAAAGGAAAAAATTTTTTATCCAAAAAACTCAATTTGGTTTTGATAAGGGAAATTTTTTTTGCTGGGGGGGAAAGATATAAATCAAAAAAAAGGAACCTGAACTTTTACCAAAGTAATTCATGCAGAAAGTAAAAACCCCTTTTTTTGTGCAACATCACCCAATTTTTTAAAACCACAAGCGAATATTATACCAAAACAAACTAACCCAAAGGCCCTGCCCAAGTGCAAAAAAAAAGAATCCCTTTTAAAAAGCCGGCCCCGCGCCACCCAAGGGGCGCGCCGGGGTTAAAAAGGGGGGGGGTGGGGTGTTTTAATGTGTTGTGGAGAATTTTTGGTTAATGGAGGAAAAAACGAAACAACAACAACCAAAAAAACAAAAAAAACACCCCCGAAGTAATAATTTTTCCCCATTTTTTTGGGGGAAATTCAAAACTAGAAAATTTTTTCAAAATTAAGAAAAATATAAAAAAAAACGATAAAATAAAACAAGAAGAAAGGGGGGGGGAACAGTTTTGAACAAGTGGTTTATTAGGATTTTAAATTGGCTTTTATTTGTTTTTCCCTTTTTATTGAATTTAAAATTTTATGTAATTTATTAAAATATATAATTATATATTTATTTGAAGAGAGAAGGGAAAATAAAGGAGAGGGGATGATGATGATGATGAAGATATAGAATATATTATGATGTTAAAGATGAGAGAATGTTGTTACCTCCCCCCCGTCCCCATCACCCTTTCTCTTAATTTTTTCTCTCTGTTTCTTTTAAATGATTGGATTTCTCCCCCCTTTTTTAAATAAAACAGCCCTTTCCCAAAAAATTAAACCAGCCTGGTTGAACCTTAGCCCTAGCCCCCAGTTAACCTTTTGTTGGGGGTATAGGTGGGGTGTAAACAGGAAAAACCCCCCTCATAGGGGACCCTTTTAAATAAACCCTTTATTCCTATCCGAATAAAGAATAAAGAAAAAAATATTAAAATTAATATTTTGTTTTTTAATTAAACTCCAGTATTGTGTTTTACAATTATGTTTAAGGGGATTTAGTGAAGTTCCGAAAAATTTCTTCCCTAAAATGAGGAAAGATATACAGTGGGTTTTTTTTTGGGGTTTTCTTTCCCAATTTTCTTTTCCCCATGCCCCTTCCCCCTCTTCGAAAACGAAAATAATTTAACCCGCAAAGGTTCTTCCTTTTGAAAGAGGGCCCAGTTTCATGAAGTTTGGGGGGGAAATGAATTTAACGAAAAAACCTTTTTAAAGGGGATTTTTTCCCAGTTGTAGATTGCAGCCATTTTTAAAAGGGAAAGGAAAGGGGTGGGAAGGGGGGAAAAAAACCAAACTCTTTTTGAAATTTATTTGTATTTGCAAGAGACAGCGTTAAAAAAAAATTTTCTTTGGTTGTTTGATGATGATGATGATGATGATGATGATGATGATGATGAGGGGTTATGTTTGTTTGATAAAAGATGAAAAAAGGGGGGTTTTGGTTTATGCTGCTGCTGCGGGCTGCTGCGCGCTGATGATTGCAATGATAATGCTGCTGCTGCTGATGACGATGATTTTAACGGTGATGAGGGATGAAAATCTAGGGGGCCCGGGAAAAGCCCCAGGGTCGGAGCACTCACTTTCCCCAACCAATTTTTAACAGCATTGAGAAACCTTAGCTTCATACAGTCCCCCATTTTAACCACGTAAATGGGTACCTGCCTCCTTTTAGGGTCGGGGAAGGTAAAGCAGCGGGGGAGAGGAGAGGGGGCCCGCCCTCAAAAAGCGACCCCGGGAGAAGCTGAGGCCCTCTGACACCTTGCCCCCTTAGCCCCACAAAAGGGAAATGGGAAAAGTTTTAGCTTAAACCTTCAAAACTAGTCCTGTGCTGGTTTTTAAAATTGGAAAGACTGTCAGTATTTGGTTGGGTAAAAAATTGTGAAAGGGAAATTTTTTAGGGGAATTTTTTCCCGGGAAAGTTTTACTTTTTTTCCCCTTTTTATTTTCGAGGAAAGGAAAAGGGGCACTTATTGGGTTTTTTTAATATCCGGGCCCCGTGGGGTTTTGGGGTTATGAAAATTATGTAAATTTTTTTCCCCCTGGCACCCTTTGGGGCCTACTTTTTAGGGAAAAGGGGGAAACTTTAAAATTTAAAAACGGGGTGCGCAAAATTTTTCTGCGGCTTTTTGGCATACGGGACCTCGGCCTTTAGTTTCATCCGAAAGACTTTGGGGAAGAGTGGAATCGGCACTGTTTTTTAACCCCAAGGGAAAAAACCCCCTTGAAGGGGGAAAACGAACCCAGGTCGTAAAGATTCCCAAGCGCTTTGTTCAAACCCACTGGCAAACCCGAAATTGTGTGTGGGGTGTGTTTTTGTGTGTGAATGTGTGGGGGTTGCCTCTTTGTTTGTGCTTGTTTGTGCAGGGGTTGCGTGCTTTGTGTGTGTTTTGGGGTGTGTGGGGGTTTGGTGGGGTGTGTGTGTGTGTGTTTGGTGTGTGTGTTGTGTGTGTTTTGTGTGTAAGTGTTGGGGGCATATGTGTGTCAAAAACAGATGAAAGATGTTTTTTTTTTTTGAAAAAAACTAGTTCTCTGTTGGCCTTTACATAAGGTAAAAACTTTTGGGGTAAACCTATTTTAAATGACAGACCTGCGTACTGTTTTTCTATCAAAAGATCACTGCAAGAGGTTACTTGGGCCCAAATTTTAAAAAGAAAACAGAAGCACTCGAAAGATTGATGTCACATTTGAGAAACGTCGTGGGGAAAAAAAAATAAGTGTGCGATTAAAACCAATAAAAAATAAAAAAAATTAATAGTGATACTACTACAACTAATATTAATAATAAAAATAATAATAATAATAATAAAATAAAAAATGATGATAAATATAAATTATAAAGATATAATAAAAATAATAATAATAAAATAATAATTTATTTTTTTATTATGATTTTAAGGGCCCTTTTATTCAGCGCTAATCTTTAAAAGAAAAAAATCGAAGCGTTTTGCCCCAAAATCTTTTACAAGCAGCAACTTTCCTCAAATAACATAAATATTTCAAGTTTATGCCCCCCCCACCATACACACACACACACACACCCCACCCCACACACACACACACACACACAACACCACACACCACACACACACAAAAACACACACCACAACACACCCCAAAAAAACACTTGGGTGGTGATGAATGGGGGGTAAAGGGGTGCGTTGAAAAAGTAGCAACAGATAAGGGGGGAAAAGTGTCAGGTGGGAAATAATTTTTTTTGAGGCTATTAAAAGGGGTACAAGTAAAGGGGCTTTTGGCAGAGAGAAAGGGGGAAGTTCTTTAAAGGGTTGGATGGACCAAAACAAGAAAGGGAAACCCGGCCAACCGTGGCTTTTTTGAATCGGGGTTTTTCGAAAGCACAAATTATCTGCATTTTGAGCGAAGGGAACGGGATGGATATACAGGTGAAGACGCTACAAATATGATGATACAGATTTGTGAAGACATTTGAAAAAAAGGGGGGTTTTGGTTTTATCCTTCATCTCCTGTAGACAGGCACCATTTAAGAGATCACAGAAAAAGAGTGATGTGTTCAGATTTTTTTCTTCTTAGGGCCATCCCAGCTGCAGTGTTTTTTTTATGCGTTTTTTGAGAGCGGGTGGATGATGCTGGGAAGGGGCCCCCCCCAAAAAAGAATTTTCAGTAGTCTAAACGTGAAAGAAAAGAGAGATTTGACAAGCTTTGGGAAATTGTGTCCGTGGGAAAATACTAGCGATTTGTGCTTAAAGGGCCCCCAAAATTTAAAATAGCAAGACGGCAGGGCTGGGTGATGAAATTTTTTTATAGGGGAGTGTGTTGTTTTAGAACTACACCTAAAAAACTTCCGGGGTTTGGCCAAAGGAACTGTAGTATTGGGCCGAATTTTCAAAATGGGGAAGGGGGTTTTTGGGGGGGAAAGGGGAAAAGGAAAAATTTATATTCGGGCCCTATGACATGGCCTTTTTTTTTCAGCATTAAGTTTCTTATTCTGAATCTTTAAGGCAATTGGAGATATTTTTCAATTAGTCGTGTCCATTGACGTCTCTTTACTAAAAAGATTTTTGGCCCGAAAGGTGGGGGAGGGGGGGGGGGGGCTGGGGGTTTTTTGGGGGGGGATAATTTACAAATCTACACCAAAAAAATAAGAACGTAACATTTTTTTGTCTTTTCCCAAAGTGCAGAAAAGTAAAAAAAGTCATTTTTTTAAAAGGAACTAACCAATCAACAAAAACACAATATTTTTTGATCATAAACCCAAAAACGACAAGTAAGTACATACCCCAAAACACACATACAAACAGAAGCACGCTTTTCGCGCACAAAGTGCAAAACCACAAACACCCACACATAAAAAACACAAGCACGCGCGCCGGGAACACACCCAAAAACCCGCAAGCGCGCGCACCCGCACAAAACACACACACACACGCGGAGAGAAGTGCGCGCACATGTAAACATTTCACTGTGTACGTGCACGCACGCCTATGCCTGCCCTCAAAACATGCGCACGCACACACACACACCAGGGGACACAAAAGGGAAGAACAAACAAAAAAACACCACACGCACACACATATTTTTTCCCCCCCCTTTTTTTTCCAAAGAAAATCTCAATACACAAAATTATTACAAAAAATGGAAGAAAAAGATAATATAAATGTTAAGAAACGATAATAAAAAACGAGAAGCAAACCGAAACAATGTTTTTGGAAACGTGGTATTATGGGGCCCATCAAAAGCATTTGAACACATATGCGGCTCTGCCCTATATATATACATTTAATAAAATTTATTTTATATAATATTATATATATTATAAAAAAATTATAAAAAAAGGGAAAAGAGGAGAGAGAGAGGGGGAAAGAGAGAGAAAAGAGAGAGAGAGAGAAGAAGAAGAAGGAAAAAGATAGATAAAATTTGCACATTTTTAAGAAAAGTTAAAGTATGCAGTAATGTTATGTTAAAAAAAAACCCCCTTTCCCCCCCACCCTCCCCCCATCACCCTCTCTCTCCTCTATGTCTTTCTTTTCTTCTGCCCTTCTCTCTCTCTCTGACTTGTAATTCTTTCCCCCCTTTTTTAAAAAATACACCCCCTTCGGATAAGATTAAAAACCGAGGCCCCGTGTTCGAACGCATATAGAAAAAATTTGCGCAACTTAAAACCCTTTTCGTTTTTTCGAAAAAATAGGCTTGTGTGCCGTAAAAAACAGATGCAACTTTTTACCAAAAAAAAAAAAATTACATACGGGGACTGATGAAAAAAAAAAACCCACTGGGATTTTTTTCCCAATTCCTTGATATAAAAGAAAAAAATGAATAAAAAATAGATAAAAAAATAATGATTTGTTTTAAGTTACAATAACCCTATGTCTTTTTTCACTTCACATGGTCTTGTTTTTTTAAAGTGGGCATTCTGGGAAAGACACCCCAGGGAAAAGGGTTTTCTGCCTCGAAAGTGGGGAAAAAAAAAAAGACCCAGTGTTTTGTTCTGTTTTTTTTTTTCTTCTCCTTTCTCTCTCTCCTTTCTCCTTCTCTCTCCCCTCTCCCCCCCTCCCCTCTTTTCCCCTCCCCCTTCCCCAATTCCCCTCCTCCTTAAAACCCCTTCCTTCCTTCTTTTTTTTTTGTTTTGAGGGAACCCAAACCGAAAAGTCACTTTTAATGGAAAGCTGGCCGCTGCTTTAACCTTCTTGGAAAAGTTAACCATCTTTTGGGAGAGGGGGGGGGGGGAAAATGAGAATAACGAGATTAAAGGGGAGAATTTTTTGTTTAAGAAGAGTGGTATTTTAAAAAGATCAGTTCGGGAGAGGAGAAGAGAGAGAGAGAGAGAAGAGAGAAGAGGAGAGGAGGGGAGAGAGAGAGAGAGAGAAGGGAAAGGGAGAGAGGGGAAGAAGAAGAGAGAGGAGAAGTCCTCCTCATTATTAATTATTATTATTTTTATTATTAATTTTTTAAAAAATTATTTTTTTATTAATTTTTATTTTTTTATTATTTTTTATTATTATTTTTAACTTATTTTTTATTTCTTTAAAAAAAAAATATACACCCTAGAAAAAAAAAAGAAAACTGCAGTAGGGAGTTTTAGCCAAACAAGAAAAAAAGACACGCTTATATTTTTTGGTTCATTTAAAAATGAGAAGAATCTCGAAAGGAACCCTAATTAATTTTAAAAAGTTTTTTATGAAAGCTTTTCAAAAATTCAAGCTAGTTAAAACCCTTTTGGAAGGGCGCAAAAGTTTTCAAAAGACAGGAAAGAAAAGAAAATTTTGTTTAAAAAACAACATTCGCATAAATTTTAAAAGCTGTTGAAAATAAACACACCCTTTTTAAAAAAATAAGAAAAACATAGCAGCCACACCCTCCAAAACCGGTCTAAACAGTTGGGAACAGCCCGAAAAAGATTTGCAGAAGGGTAATAATTTTTCTGGGGTTTTTTTTTAAAATGATAACCCCCGAAGGATTTTTATGGGTTTTTACCCACAAAATTGCATGCCGCTGCGTTACCCCAAAGGGTCATAACTGTATTTAAAGTTTGGTAAGGAAGAAACAAGGACAGGGTGCCCAAAAACAAAACAGTGCATCGCACATAGCATATGGGGCGGGATAGCCCCGTGGTTGAAAATTTTGGTGGGGGAAAAAGACACCTGGGTTCGATTCCCCCCAAGGGGATATTTTTCCCTGGAGTTAACCCTCCAAAGCAGCCCACTCTCCCGAAAAGTCCCTTTGGATGAGACTTTAAACCCGGGGCCCGGTGCAAACACACCAGGAACCCCTTTTCCCCACACGTTTAAAAACCTGTTCCGGGTTTTTGAAAAAGGGAGGCCCTCGTGCGCCCGGTTTAAAAGGGGATGACAAAAATTTTTTTAAAAAAACCCCATACACCCGGGGACAAAATATTAAAAAAAGCAACTAAGTGCTTAATTTCCATTAAAATTTGATAAAAAATAATTTTTAAAAAAAAAAACCAAAAACTTTTCCCCCCCCCAAAAAAAAACCAAAAACCCAAAAAACAAAAAAAACCACACCAAAACACCCCCCCAACCCCCCCCACCCCCCCACCCCCCCCCCCACATAAAAAACCAAAACACAAAAAAAAACACCCCTCCCCCGGCCAACCCCCACGCCCCCCCCCCACCCCCCCCTAAAAACCCAAAAAAAACCCCCAACACCCCCCCCACCCCCTCCCCCGCCCCCCCCAAAAAACCACCCCCAAAAACACAAAACAACCCCCTCCCCCCCCCAAAGCCCCCCCCCCCGCCCCCCCCCCCCCCCCCCCCGCTCCCCCCCCCGCCCCCCCCCCCCCCCCTAAAACCCCCCCAACTCCCCCCCCCACCCCCCCCAGAAAAAAAACACCACACAAAAACAAAAACCCCCACACCACACCCCCCAACCCTACAAACCCCAAATTAGAGTTTTAAAAAAAAGGGGGGGTAAACGTTTTCAAACTTTACAAAAATTTTTTTTTGAACCTTTAAAAATTTTACCTGGATTAGGAAAAAAAAAAAGTTAAAAGCCACTCTACGAAAAGAAAAGGTCCCGTTTTTTTACTAGTTAAATTTTAAATATCCTAGGTTGAAACAAAGATAAAATTTTGTACAAAAAAATAATTGTACTCCCCATTAAAAATTTTTTGCCAGACTTAAAGTTTTTAATGCAAAAGACAAAAAAAATTGATTTAAATGCCCCAACCCCCCCAAAAAAAAACAACAACAACAAAAAAAAAAAACCAAAAAAAACAAAGAAAAAGTATTCTAACCCCTCCCCGTACAGAAGACAAAAATGAGAAAAAGGTTTCGGCCCCTAATAAAAAAACAAAAAAAAATGTAAAAAACCCCAAAAAATTTAGTCCCCCCCACCAGCACTTTTTTTTTTTGCTTTTTAAACAACGCTTTCCCGAATTTTATGAAAATTCCTTGGATAAGGTTTTTACAACAATATACGAAAGTGAAATCGCTTTAAGGGTTTCTTTTTTGCCCAAATGCCTTTTTTTTGGTGTTGTTTTTTTGTTTTTTTTTGTAAACCAAAAAGCTTCCCGGAAACTGGACAGATATTTTTTCAGAGTCACCTTTTTTTAGCAAAAATTTCAGGGAACATTGAGCAGTTTGTTGTTGTTTTTTGTTTTTATTTTAAAAGTCATTCTAGAAACCGGTCTTACTGCTGAGTCTTTTCCGGGTTTTGGGGGTTTTGGAAAAAAACCCAACCCCCAACCCAAACCAAAAAAAAAAAAAAAAAATGATGAAGTCGGCAGTCAATGGGGGACCCAACCGAAGCTGTTTGTTCAGTCCCCACCTTCGCGGGTTTGGTTATTTTTTGGTTCCCTTGGGCTCCCGTTGAAAACAGGAGGGAAAACAGATAACTCGAGACATTGGGGAACAGTTTGGGAAACAATTTTCCCCAAGGCTGGTCTTTGGGTTTTTGGCTTTTTACGTTTGTTTTCGGGTTTTCGGGTGAAGAGAAACAAAAGGAAGACTAGATGATGGGTTTTTTGTTCTTTTTGTGGTAAACATTCCCTTAACCCCAATAGGGTGTAAGGGGATGTGTCCCTTTTGGGGTTTTTCTGGGTTGGAAAGGTATTTTACTTTTACCCTTTCCAAACCATACCATAACCCCCAAACCATTCCAAAGCCCTCTCAAAGTTTTTTTCCCGCCTTAACATTTTAAAAATTCTATTTGCCCCGCCCGGGGGTGTAACCTCTTGGGGGGTGTTGTGGTGTGTGTTTTTGTGTGGTGCGCGCGCGCCCCGGGCCCGTGCGTGCGTTCACTTTTTTTAAAATTTTTGGAACTATAACTTGGGTTTCTGGTTTAAATGACTGTTTTAAATTTAGTTGAGTGCAAACGTTTGATTTGTTTTCAAATTTTTGTGCTATACAAATTCCATTTATTTTTATTATTATTAAAATTTTTTTTATTATTAAATTTTTTATTTTTATTTTTTAAATTTTTTATTATTATTATTATTATTATTAAATTATTACAATTTCACTAAAATATTCTTTTTTATAAATTTTTATTATTATTATTTTATTAATATTATTATTTTTATTTTTATTTATTATTAAATTTAAAAAACCTCCCGGCATAATGTTACAATGTTTTAAACTTGGCGGGTTAATTTTTTTTTTTTTGTTTTCCTTTTAGCCATTAAGGGATACATGTTATGCCCGTGCAATTTCCTTTTGTTATGGGTTTTGGGTTCGCTATTTTATGCTGTCTATAACTTTTAATATGCCCATGCTTATACTACACATAAATAATTTCAAAATTTTACTATTAAAAACTATACTATCAATTTTCATACTATACTATACCCAATTTCTATACCCATACTAAAACAATTTTTTAAAATGCATGCTTTGCCAAAGCTATGGGTTTTGCCTTTTTCCCCAAACTTTTGCTAAGCAAAGGTATGCTTTAATTTAAAACAAATTTTCAGTAATTTTACTG
This sequence comes from Rapana venosa, assembly GCA_028751875.1. NCBI lineage: Eukaryota > Metazoa > Mollusca > Gastropoda > Neogastropoda > Muricidae > Rapana > Rapana venosa. The sequence goes on along the minus strand of CM054160.1, from coordinate 23,936,090 downwards.
TAAATGGGATTTCACTATACCTTACTTTACCCCATTTCTATACATATCTATACATACTAAACTATTTTATACTACCCAACTTTTGCAATTTCAAAGTATGGTTTTAGTATAGTATTGTTTCTGTAAATACCTGCATAAAACTATAATATACTATACTTTTTTAAAAATGGGTAGTATAGGTATGGGTATTATATAAATTTTTATTTTAAAAAAAAAAGTACCGTACTGTACCGTTTTCAAACCCTGCCCTCATAAAATACACCAAAATTTTCATACATACAATATTCAAACCCTACATACATACTTTCATAAACATTTTCAAACATAATACATTTTCATTTCAAAAACATACCCACTATAAAAAACGGGAAAAAAGGTAACCCCGGTTTCTGAAAATAAAAAGGAAAATGTGTACACACTGTTGACTACAAAAAAGAAAAGAAAAATTTATCCTGTGCCGACTATAAACGAAAAATATGTAGATTATGCTGTTTGTAAAAAAACAAACAATCAACGTTCACACTGCACTGATGGTAAATGAACAATATTTCCACTACGCTAATTGTGAAAGAACAATGTTACTTCTGTGCTGAAAGTAAGTCAATAACACCAGTATGGTGTTAAGTGTAAACGAATGATGTTTGGGGGGACTGTAAAAGAAAAAAAAAGGCTGAACTATGCCGACTGTGAAAAAAAAAGGTGATATAATAATCATGTTTTGTGCTAAATGTGACAGCGAGAGTAATCGTTGTGTGCTGACGGTAAAAATATCGATAACAGTTGTACTTTTCTTGAGTGTAAACGAACAATGCGTGTACTGTGCTGACTGTCAAACACTCCTGTTTGTACTGTGCTGTCTGTAAAACACTTGTGTTTGTACTGTGCTGACTGTCAAACACTCCTGTTTGTACTGTGCTGACTGTAAAACACTGGTGTTTGTACTGTGCCGACTGTAAAACAATGGTGTTTGTACTGTGCTGACTGTAAAACACTGGTGTTTGTACTGTGCTGACTGTAAAACACTGGTGCTTGTACTGTGTTGACTGTGAAACACTGGGGTTTGTACTGTGCTGACTGTAAAACACTCATGTTTGTACTGTGCTAACTGTAAAACAGTGGTGTTTGTACTGTGCTGACTGTAAAACAGTGGTGTTTGTACTGTGCTGACTGTAAAACAGTGGTGTTTGTACTGTGCTGACTGTAAAACAATGGTGTTTGTACTGTGCTGACTGTAAAACACTCATGTTTCCACTGTGGTGACTGTAACACACTGATGTTTGTACTGTGGTGACTGTAAAACACTCAAGTTTGTACTGTGCTGACTGTAAAACACTCATGTTTGTACTGTGCTGACTGTACAGCACTGGTGTTTGACCTGTGCTGACTGTAAAACACTGGTGTTTGTACTGTGCTGTCTGTAAAACGCTGACTGTAAAACACTGGTGTTTGTACTGTGTTGACTGTAAAACACTCGTGTTTGTACTTTGCTGACTGTAAAGCACTGGTGTTTGTAATGTGGTGCTGACTGTAAACACTGGAGTTTGTAATGTGCTGACTGTAAAGCACTGGAGTTTGTAATGTGCTGACTGTAAAGCACTGGTGTTTGTAATGTGGTGCTGACTGTAAAGCACTGGAGTTTGTAATGTGCTGACTGTAAAACACTGGTGTTTGTACTGTGCTGACTGTAAAACACTGGTGTTTGTACTGTGCTGACTGTAAAACACTCGTGTTTGTACTTTGCTGACTGTAAAGCACTGGTGTTTGTAATGTGGTGCTGACTGTAAAACACTGTAGTTTGTAATGTGCTGACTGTAAAGCACTGGAGTTTGTAATGTGCTGACTAAAAACACTCATGTTTGTTATGTGCTGACTGTAAAACACTGGTGTTTGTAATGTGCTGGTTGTAAAACAATGGAGTTTGTACTGTGCTTACTGTAAAACACTCTTGTTTGTACTGTGCTGACTGTAAAACACTGGAGTTTGTACTGTACTGACTGTAAAACACTCTTGTTAATACTGTGCTGACTGGGAAACACTGGTGTTTGTACTGTGCTGACTGTAAAACAATCATGTTTGTACTGTGCTGACTGGAAAACATTGGAGTTTGTACTGTGCTGACTGTAAAGCACTGGTGTTTGTAATATGCGACTGTAAAAAAACCCTGGTGTTTTGTAATGTGCTGACTGTAAAACACTCATGGTTGTACTATGCTGACTGTAAAACACTGGTGTTTGTACTGTGCTTACTGTAAAACACTTATGTTTGTACTGTGCTGACTTTAAAACACTCGTGTTTGTACTGTGCTGACTGTAGACGATTGATGCTTTTTGTATTGTATATTGCGTTGCCTGTTACAACATTGTTATGCGCTGGGGGTAAATCGTTAGTATTTGTTCCGCGATAGCTGTTAAAGGGTACTGTTTGCATTGTGCTAACTTAACAACTAATATTGTCTGTACTGTCTTCATTTACACAGGTGTCTCGTAATATCTGGCTGCCTCTTTCCCTGTGTGGAAGGAAGCCATAGGGTTGAATCCCATGGGTCCATAAAACTCAGGGTTTTAATCTTGACAGAGTGACCTTGCACATTAAGGGTGCCACCTTTTTTTTTTTACGTTCACCTAGGCCAGCTAAAAAGTTCACACTTATCAATGCTTTAGATGACTTTTTGTGTATTTGCACGCAAATCGTATAGGCCTAATACGTAAATCATACCAACGTTCTTTTGAGTATAACTAAAGAGGGATCCGTTTCAGCATGTACAGTTTGCCCAGCTGTGCTGCTTTAAGCATTTCAGTGCAGCAGCCTAAAGACTGCTATGACACACGATGAAGAAAAGCGATCTGCTATAAACTTTTATCAAACCTTACATTAGCATTTTAGTCTATGATCAGGACAGACCTGCGACAATTTGAAGACAAAAAACCCAAACAAACCATATCTTACATTGTCACACAACCTTCACATTTTTAAGCAGGTCGTTTGGGCTTCTTGACCTGCGCATAGACTTGTTCCGTTTCCGCTTCCGGTTCCGCTTTCTCTTCAAGGACCAGGTTTTTCTTGGGCTTCTTCTGCACTTGAGCATAGACGTCTTCAGAGGGGGCGCTGCTTGGGGTGGAGCTGGTTTGATTTTCCGGCTGTTCAGGGGAGGGATGTGTGAGAGACATGCAGGCCTGCTGGTTCTTGGTTTCCACGAAGATGGTGATGGCAGCAGCAGAAACAGAAGCAGAGGCAGATGCAGAAGCAATAGGTGTTTTTGAACTTGCTGCTAATTCGTGACTATCAGGGGCGGTGTAAGTGTCTGAAGACAGGAGGTCAGGTGGGTTGTTGAAGGCATCAGCAGAGACGTACATGTCGTTGATGTAGTCTACAGTCTCTGTAAGAAAGTAAACGCCAAACGGTAGTCGTCAGAATCAGAAACAGAACCACTGATAGTAGCAGCAGCGCATCGTTTTTGTCATTTTCGTGATCGTCATTGCCGTCACTACCAGCACCAGCACCACCGCAACTGCCACCAACGTCGTCGTTGTCGTCGTCGTCGTCATCATCATCATCATCATCATCATCAACATCATCATCATCATCATCATCATCATCATCATCATCATCCTTAATGTTATCATCATCATCAGCAGCAGCAGCAGCAGCAGTAACGAAATCAGCAGCAACAAGAACACCAACACCAGTTGGAAACTATAACTATAATCACAAGCAGATTGAAATGTCATGTCCTACGAAGAACGTGTTAAACAGCTGCTGTTCTCCCTCAAAGGGACCACTGACGTTCTGCAACCAATCAGCGCTGACCTTGATGTCTACGTCATGTTGGGCACGCGAATGTGTGAGTGTGTATGGTGTATGTGACCACAATCTTTAAAATTTCAGCGAGCTTCACCTCATACATCTTTCAAACAGTTGTTTCTTCGATTTTATGTCTGTTCACACAAAGTGATATTAGACAATAATGAGAGAGGTATGAACTATAGGAAAGTAATGTAACAATGGAACTGTAGAACTATCTACATACCAGTGTAGTCAACATCACGTAAAACAATGGAAAAAACTCTTAAATTAGTCAAACTATTGAAAATTAACTACAACTGTTCTGAGATAAGAGAGAGAGGGGCAAATGTCTATCCTAGGAGAGGCAGTCTGTTGAATGACACCGCATAGTTATGCTCCAGGAGATTACTGATGGGACACTGCTTTAACGCCAACGCGATTTCACATAGCAATATGTTGTTGCTGAAAACCTTATCCAAGGAATGTTCATGAATGTCACGAAGATGTAGTTTCAAAAACTGACATTCGAAAAGAATATGAATATTTGAAATTGTTTTGACACACATGCATTATACATTTCTAGCAAATTTTGCCCAGAATGCATTCAGTTTAAGTCTGTAAATAAAACATATTATTTTTCTTAAGACCATTTGTGAATTTCCAAAGTGGGAACAAATAATATGTCTAAGGTCTGAAAAAGAGAAATTACAGAAAGAGTATCCAGCATCTATTTGTTTTCCCCTAACATGCTTCCAGCATACTTTCTCAACAGTGTGTGTGTGTTATTTTTTATTTATTTTTATTTTATTCTTTTATATCGAGGATATAAAAACGCTTTGATTTGTTGCTTTACAAGATTCAGCGCTATATAAATTCCATACATTATTATAATGGAATAAACACTTATGTGTGTGCGGTTTTGTAAATTCTGTCATCTGTTCCCACCGCAATCACCGTGTGGTGGTGTGTGTGTGTGTGTGTGTGTGTGTGTGTGTGTGTGGTGTCTGTGTGTGTTATGTGTGTGTTTGTTTCAGTCTGTTCTCTTTGTACTGACAAAAATGTCTGTCTGATTCTTAAGAAAAAATTGTCTCTGACTCTACATGTCCTCATTAACCTTTTCAAACAGACATCTACATACCCTCAGAAAGTAAGCATGCGTGTTATTTACATAACATTTTACAAGGTTAGGCTATACAAATCCTCACTGGGCACCCATGTTTATTTGCATTGCACATAATACCACACCAAAAATGATCTCATAACGAACACCTATACACATCAAACTACAGTTATTCATTAACAAAATCAAACAGGATTGACAATTTTTGAAAGGTCCATCTCTGCGCAACACGCTGGGTAAGTGGCACAATCTCACAGTTAAGATGTGGCTTTTGAAAACAGGCTGCATCAATTCTACATTTCACCGCATAGGCGACATGTATGTGCCAGATGGTTTTCAAACCACCACCCACTAACTACTACCGGGTCACATCCACCACTGCTCCACTACGCGACGTCCTGAGGTATCCTACCCAACTTGCACCTTTGATGCTTGAGCCGATAGCCCCTCACCATTGCCACCCTTCGGTTGCGTTCCAACACTGCCTTCTCTCTCATCTCATCTCATCTGCTCCCATAACCCCCTCCGGGGTCATAGGGGCACTGCATTGACGAACGTTGCACCAGCTGGCTCCATTTGCGCGGTTGCATGCAAGTACCTGGGTTGTGGAGAAGCTCTTCCCTGTCCATTCAGTAATGTCTGCCCATTTCTTCCTCTGTCTGCCTCTCCTTCTCTTCCCCTGCACTGTTTCCTTCAGTATGGTCTTGAAGAGCCCATCTGATCTTGTCACATGTCCGTACCATCTGAGCTTCCTTTTCTTGACTGTGGTCAGCAGGTTTTCGTAGTGCTTTATTTGTGGGTGATGGTTTGTAGGACTTCGTTGTTGGTAGTGTGGTCCATGTATGAAATGCCAAGGAGTCTTCTGAGGCATCTCATCTCTAGAGCTTGGATCCTCCTTTGTAGATCTCCATGCCAAACTTGTGACAATCCACATTGGGTATTCAAGTCTCACTGCTCATACCATTTGTAACAGAATGGACATGTGTAATGTCCCACCTCTGCACAAACCTCAGGTACAAGGGCACAGTCTCACAGTTGGGATGTGGCCTCTATAAAGAGGCTGCATAAATTCTACTCTTCACTGTGTAGGCAATGTGTATGCAAGGGGGTGGGCTTAACCCACCCACCACCTAGCCAAGCAGAGTGAGAGTCGCATAATTTGCAGGTGTGTCCAGATTTAGAAACACAGCACTGCCACAGGGCCCTGCTCACAAGGGAGGTAACCTAATTACCGTCTCGTCACGCAACCATTCAACGAACCATTCAGGCAAACAGCCAACCAACGAACCAGCCACCCAGCCAGCTAACCAACCAGCGAACTAGCCAACCAGCCAAACAGTTCACCGCCCAATCTAAAGAAATCAGTCATCAGTCAGTCAGAGTCAGCAGCAGTGACAAACCAAGAGCAGCTGTGGTGAGAGGTTACTTACCATTGGCACTGCTCTCCACAGCTTGAGAAAGGTGTGTTCTCTGTATGTGAAAATACACACACACACACACACACCACGAACACACACAAACACACTCAAACACAAACACACACACACACACACACACACATATGTACATACACCCACATACACACGCACTCCATGTTATTTGTGTGCAATATGTAATTGCACGCGAAAGACCATTGTTAAAACGGACACGGTGGTTCAAAGAACACAGCATTGTCTGTGTTATCGCCAAATGTTGTGTCTCCAACCAGTTCTTTTCTCTTTTACATTGCCTTATATAATTACGCAATGCTGGAAATATATTAAACAGAAAAACACACAAAGCACACAAAACACACACAACAACACACACACACACACACACACACCACCACCACACACTCACACACACCCACCCACCACACGCATACACACAGCACACACACATAACAACTCTCTCTTCAGACACACCAATACATCACTAAATCAAAAACTGACTCTTTAACTTTAAACACGGGGCTAATATCACATTTAGTGAAAAGTCGCAAAAATGGAATTCACACAAACCACACACCCCAACAACACACACAAACCACACACACCACACACACACACGTCCACACGCAACAACACAACACACACACACACACACACAACACAACCCCGCCACCACCACAGAACCCCGCCCAAAAGCAACACACAACATCACGCAATATAAACAGAAAAAAATATAAATTTTTTTTTTTTAATTCTCTCTTTTCTCTCTCTCTCTCTCCTCTCTCTCTCTCTCTCTCTCAGACACGCTAATACATCACTAAAATTCCATTTAGTGAAATTCAAGATGTCAAGCATCAACACACATCACACACAACCAAAATACTTCACACACCATCACACACACACACACACACATCACTACAACATTAACACACCACCCCAACCCCAC